>SJYX01008118.1:271658-314755 GCA_006410675.1 Oreotragus oreotragus | reverse complement strand
TGGGGTGGGGGTGGGGGTAGCTCATCCTGCTTTCCTGGAGGTAGTTTGAATCCTAGACTGGTGGCTGGTGTCCACAGTAGGATCCTGGGCTAGTGTCTTCTTACTGTCTTTGGGCCACAATTTCCCCACCTGTTGAATTCTGCCCCGGCTTACAGTGCTGGAGTCTTTGGGGTGGGACTCATGAGAGACCAGAAGGGTGAGAAGGGATTCTTGGCTGCATTCTCAATGCTCCACCTCCATTCTTCTTTTCCCCTCCCCAGATGGCATGATCAACATTGACATGACTGGAGAGAAGAGGTCCTTGGATCTTCCATATCCCAGCAGCTTTGCTCCGGTCTCAGCACCCCGAAACCAGACCTTCACTTACATGGGCAAGTTCTCCATTGACCCCCAGTACCCTGGTGCCGGCTGCTACCCAGAAGGTATCATCAACATTGTGAGTGCAGGCATCCTGCAGGGGGTCACCTCCCCAGCTTCCACCACAGCCTCCTCCAGCGTCACCTCTGCCTCTCCCAACCCACTGGCCACTGGACCCTTGGGTGTGTGCACCATGTCTCAGACCCAGCCTGACCTGGACCACCTCTACACTCCGCCACCACCTCCTCCTTATGCGGGCTGTGGAGGAGACCTCTACCAGGACCCCTCTGCGTTCCTATCAGCAGCCACCACCTCCACCTCCTCCTCTCTGGCCTACCCACCACCTCCTTCCTATCCGTCCCCCAAGCCAGCCACGGACCCAAGTCTCTTCCCCATGATCCCAGACTATCCTGGATTTTTCCCCTCACAGTGCCAGAGAGACCTACACGGTACAGCTGGCCCAGACCGCAAGCCCTTTCCCTGCCCCCTGGACTCCCTGCGAGTCCCCCCTCCACTCACTCCACTCTCCACCATACGCAACTTTACCCTTGGAGGGCCCAGTGCTGGGGCCACAGGGCCAGGGGCAGGCGGAGGCAGCGAGGGACCCCGGCTACCTGGCACTGGCTCGGCAGCGGCTGCCGCAGCCGCCTACAACCCACACCACCTGCCACTGCGGCCCATTCTGAGGCCTCGAAAGTACCCCAACAGGCCGAGCAAGACCCCAGTGCACGAGAGGCCCTACCCGTGCCCAGCAGAAGGCTGTGACCGGCGCTTCTCCCGCTCGGACGAGCTAACCAGGCACATCCGAATCCACACGGGGCACAAGCCCTTCCAGTGTCGGATCTGCATGCGCAACTTCAGCCGCAGCGACCACCTCACTACCCACATCCGCACCCACACTGGCGAGAAGCCCTTTGCCTGTGATTACTGCGGCCGCAAGTTTGCCCGCAGTGATGAGAGGAAGCGCCACACCAAGATCCACCTGAGACAGAAGGAGCGCAAGAGCAGCGCCCCATCCTCGGCGGTGCCGGCTGCCTCCAGCGCCTCTTGCAGCGGGGGCGCACAGGCCGGGGGGACCCTGTGCAGCAGCAACAGCAGCACGATTGGTGGAGGGTCCCTCGGCCCTTGCTCGTCTCGGACCCGGACGCCCTGAGATGAGACTCACGTTGACACACCAGCTCTTTGAGGCCCCGGAGGCCCTTCGTCCACTGGAGCTGCAGGACAGACACTACCGCCCATTCCTGCCCTTCCCTCGCGTCACTGGGCAAAGGGCCTTGAAGGAGCCTAGCACTGCCCCCACCCCACCCCTCCTTTCCACTTAGAAGCAGCTCTTAGCCGGCCTCGAAAACTTAGCCCACCTTAGTCTGTCTTAGGTGAGTTGACTGTCACCCCACATTAATGGGGAGGCTCAGAAGGGAGTTGGGTGGGGGGGCCTCTGGCCTAGAGGGCTGAGGCCTGACCCTACTTTAAAGAGTTGTTTGACTAGGTTTGGTGCCCCTCTCTTATTTTGACTGGTTAGTTTTTTGACTCTGGATGTCAGAACTGATTTGAGACTTTTTCTACAGTAGTTTGGGAGATGCTGATCTCTTCAGATGGGGACAGCAAAAAGGCAGAAGCAAAGCTGATGTGCACTTTAATGGCCTGGGACTGATTTGAGGGCTGCTGTACAGTGGGCGAAGCATGGCCTTTACGCTGCATTCTGTTGCCCTCGAAGTGAATCAAAGCTTATCTAGTCATCTCAACCCTTTAAGCAATATGTATTATAAACTTAGAGAACAGAAGTGCAATGTGATGGGAGGGACATAGCAATACCTGCTCCTTTTTGAGTGGTTTGAGAAACGTAAAGACTATTTTTTCAGTGTATATCCATTCAGATTTTGAGTATTTTTGATGTGCACTGTTCTCCAAATTCTGAACCTTTGGGAAAAGAAAAAGTAAAACATTTATGATCTCTTGCAATGAGTCAGAGGTTAACTTATTTAAAGGGGGATGTACATATATTCTCTGAAACTAGGATGCATGCAATTGTGTTGGACGTGTCCTTGGTGCCTTGTGTGATGTAGACAATGTTACAGGGTCTGCATGTAAATGGGTTGCCTTACTATGGAGAAAAAAATCACTCCCTGGGTTTAGTATGGCTGTATATTTCTGCCTATTAATATTTGGATTTTGAGGGCTGCTGTACAGTGGGCGAAGCATGGCCTTTACGCTGCATTCTGTTGCCCTCGAAGTGAATCAAAGCTTATCTAGTCATCTCAACCCTTTAAGCAATATGTATTATAAACTTAGAGAACAGAAGTGCAATGTGATGGGAGGGACATAGCAATACCTGCTCCTTTTTGAGTGGTTTGAGAAACGTAAAGACTATTTTTTCAGTGTATATCCATTCAGATTTTGAGTATTTTTGATGTGCACTGTTCTCCAAATTCTGAACCTTTGGGAAAAGAAAAAGTAAAACATTTATGATCTCTTGCAATGAGTCAGAGGTTAACTTATTTAAAGGGGGATGTACATATATTCTCTGAAACTAGGATGCATGCAATTGTGTTGGACGTGTCCTTGGTGCCTTGTGTGATGTAGACAATGTTACAGGGTCTGCATGTAAATGGGTTGCCTTACTATGGAGAAAAAAATCACTCCCTGGGTTTAGTATGGCTGTATATTTCTGCCTATTAATATTTGGAATTTTTTTTAGAAAGTATATTTTTGTATGCTCTGTTTTGTGACTTAAAAGTGTTACCTTTGTAGTCAAATTGCAGATAGGAATGTAAATAATGTTACTGGAGCTGACTTGTTTGGCTATTAGCTCTTAATAGTTGTGGAAATATAAATGATTTATTCTAACACAAAACCACTAACTAAAGTTCAGATAATGAATGGTTTATGACTATAGTGTAAATAAATACTTTTCAACAATATTTTTGCTGCAGAAATTATTTATGCAAGATTTATTGGGTGTGACTTCAGCAGTACCTAGTGGGTTTTAGTACTTTGACCAAGCCATGATCTCCAAGTGCTAGTCTCCACATCGGCCCTCTTGCTGCAAAGCAATCTCCATTCATAATCAAACACGCGCATTCGCTGGCATTTGGGGATTTCCCCCATGCATTAGTGTAAAAGTGGGGAGGCGTTGTTTTGACTCATTGTTCCGTCCTCTGTAACAGCCTATAGCTTCTCTCTGCTCCTGAGTGGGCTCCGGAAAATAAATACTTACAAACAAGTGCCCACTCGGAGACTACACATTTGCAACTGCTTTCAGAACCCTGACCAGAGCCTGGAACTCAGACGAGATGTGGCTTTGTGGAAAGTGTGGTGGCGTGGTCAAGCTGGAAATGACTTTCAGGTTCCAGGATTAGTCTCATGACCACAGAAAACTTTTTGAAAAGCGCTATCGCCTCTTCTGATCAAAAATGCACTCAGACACTGCTGATGACAGTATTAATGGGTTACCAAAGGAATTACCCCAGGACTCATTTCTCTCCAGACGTCTCCCCAATTACACCCATTTGGAAGGATCATTCTCTGCCATAGGTCTGGTGGGTCTAGAGACAAATACCCAGCTTTTTAGTTGATGTACAGGTGTACACCAGCCTTAAAATCTCAAAAGACAATCTGAATCAAAGAGGAAAATATGCTTTGCAGAACAATACTCTAGGGGTCATTTTAGTACACGCCTTTTGTAGTGATTTTAAAGTATAAATTAACTGACACCCCCTCCGCCTGACAATATCTATAATACAATACAGATTGTGTTATCTTTTTTACTCTAAAACTGGACCTGAATATATTTAACTTCACTCACTGCCTCTGGATCCTTACACAAGTGTAACACATTGGAGTGCCCACTGTCTAGATACATCATCTGAAAACTGTGCCATCTGTCCTTTGTCACTGTTACTAAGACATGGCTGATAATAGATGGCTTGTATTATAGAAGAGCAGACAGTGGCTGCTACTCAGGGAAACTCTTTTTTGGCCCTTACCAGCACTATAAGTTGAAATCTGATTTGTGGGGATAAGTAACCCTTATTTCTTCCCTGTCCTTATTTCAAAGATGCACAGTACCTCTCATAACTACTAAATGGAACTTTCTAAACTCTGGTGTCAGATCGTTCTAAGTGACTGGTGTCATCCCATTAGTTTCATTATTTCCTAGTTTGTTGGCATAGTATCATCCTTGCTTGGCCAATTTTGTTAAAGAAGTTTTATATATATGACAATGCCATTTTGAGAATTGTTTTTAATAATACTCTCCTACTAAAACATCATTAAAAAATAAACCTAAATGACAATGAAATGTTAGTTGCTCAGTCTGATCGGACTCTTTGCCATTGCATAGACTGCAGCCAGCCAGGCTCCTGTCCATGGGATTCTCAAGGCAACAATACTGGAGTGGGGTGTCATTCCAGGGGACTTTTCTGACCCAGGGATTAAACCCAGGTCTCCCACGTTGCAGGCAGATTCTTCATAACCTGAGCCACCAGGGAAGCCATAAATACATCTAAGTTTTATATGATTTATAACTGTCTTGCCAAATTTAATTTTAGAGCAACTTCAGTCAAGACAAGGTAAATAATCATTTACAAAGCAACAGACTAAAGTCTTTTTTTTAATAAGATGAAAGACATTTTGATAGTTAAATTGATTACATAGTCACTTTTGCCTTGATGTAGGTTTGGTGACCTGGTATTACCATACCATAAGGAATATACCTTGGTGTTTTTTCAGAGCCAACTTTCTGGGTTTTACTCCTTGATTTCAACATGTTAGGTCAATCTTTAATCGTATTTTACTCTGCCTGAAACTTTCAGGATACTTTTCACAGGTGTCCCTTTTTACTCTGCCCAAGAAATAAAGCATATAAAGCTAATACGTCTGCTCTCTTTTAGTCAATATGCTTTATTAAATAATATTATAGATGTTTCAGCTGTTACTGGGAATTATTAAAAATAAACGTCAAGAGACTAATTCCTTAAAGATTATAATGCAGTTGAGATGGTTCAGTACACATTAACAATAGGTATATTAATTTGTTAGGTTTCCAACTATTTGTAAACCAAGCTGTTTAATTTCAATATCCTAACTGCTAATGAAACTAAGGCAAATTGTTTGGTATATATTAAAATGGTTGTAGTGATATTTTAACAGTTCAATACAACTTTGGGGGTGGTGGTGGGAAGGAAAGGTCACTATCCCCTCCCCACAAGTGCCTACAATGCTGGCAACCCAAAGTAGTTAAACAAGTTTTACAGAAAAAGCAAAGACAAGAAAATATTTAGGTCCAAAGATTCTTTCCTCCAAGAATGAAAGTTGTTTTTCTTTTTTCTGCACTAGCTTATTTTCCTTAGGTTAAATATAAAAGCAGTATTTTTGGTGCAGCAAATAGTATGGTTCCATGTTAGATAATTTCAGATGTGTTTTCAATCAGGCTGTTTCAAAGATTACACACAGGGAAATAAACTATTCAGTTTATATTATTACTTGGACTTTAGAATCTCCAGAAGACCCCCAGTTTTTTACTACAACATAATTTTACCATACAGACTGTGAACCTTTTACAGTAATTCAAATATAGACATCATGAAGGTGAAGGTGAAGGTGAAGTCGCTCAGTCGTGTCCGACTCTTTGCGACCCCGTGGACTGTAACCTACTAGGCTTCTCGTCCATGGGATTCTCCAGGCAAGAATACTGGAGTGGATTGCCATTGCCTTCTCCAGGGGATCTTCCCGACCCAGGGATTGAACCTGGGTCTCCCGCATTGGAGGCAGACGCTTTAACCTCTGAGCCACCATAGCAAGTAATATTTTCCTTCTCCACTTTGCAATAATCAAATAAGGTTACTTCTAAACAATTTCAAAATGCCTTTATTTTCCATAAGTACAGATTTTAATCCAGAAATGTAAACATCCCTGGAACAGAAGATTCATTATCTATATGGGGCTTAACAAATGATTTCCTTCTTTGACACTCATTGTACTGTAAAAATCAATGGTCAGCTTCTGTGTGTGATGTGAAATTCTGAATTCAGAACAGAAGAGTTACAAGAGTGGCCCTGCCTTCAGGTTAGAGTTGAATAGTAATGGGCAGAGTCCTGAATTAAAGACACACTATTTCTTCTTTGGTGAGCAGAACTAGAGCACAAAATTCTACTATTTGGAATAGATCAGTGACGAGAATCCTCCTGAGATGCCTAGACTAATGCACCTACAAGGGAACAATGCAGAAGGAATAAAAGGTGTCAGTTTTGGGAAAAGTTAAAGGCTGTTAGTGTTGTAAGGTCAGATAACCCACTCCTGTTGACCAACACACATTACTTTAAAAAATGATTCATCATTTTCACTGGTAAACAGCAGTTAGTGTAAATTCCATCCATGCAATTCGGACTTAATAAAAAAAAAATCAATTCCCGTAAAGTAGTAGGTAGATATATAACACTCTAAATTGATATAACCATAGAATTAAAAAGCTTTAGAAGTATTAGACAAACTTTCATCGATGAGAGGCAGTTATTGCATTTGTTATTCAACAGAAAAGTGATTAGTATCATTGTGCTCATTAGTCTTTGTAGGAGACAACCTTTTTCCACAGTTGTTACCCATACATATTACAGGAATATAAGGAAGCACAACAGCAGCACACGATCATATCTAAGAGTTTATGCAGAAAGGTGCAAGGCTTTTCTGCATATTTTGCCTTTGTGTTAAGGATAGTCTTTCCTCAGTGGCTCACTAAAACAAGTTAATTTTGTTTTCACCATTAATTCACTCAGAATTTATTAGTGAACCAAAGTTCCACTGTTCTTATTGAACTAAATTAGATATATATTGCTGTTTTGGCCTGCGATAACTTCAGTTACTCTTTTGAAAAGCACCTTAGTCTTTTCATTCAACTTGCTTGTACATGAAAACTTTAAAAATTTTCATAATGAAGTTTGGAAAAACAATTCCTCCTTTATTACTGTCTTATTGCCAGAATGAGTTTGTAGGTTAATGTACTCCAGGTCGTAGTATAACTTAAAACATCAACCATCATCAACAATTGTTATAAGCTGGTCAACTTTTTGCTACAATAAAATTCAAAACAGGTAGGTATGTAATTAATAATACACATTCACCACTGTTATGAAAAAAAAAAAACAAACCCTTGTGAACAGTTTTAAAGGAAGTCATCATTTGCATATCTAGAACTTAATTTCAAACAAAACAGCATCAAGAAGTGCTTCAAACTTTCCCTAAGGTATAATAAATCACACCAGAATGGGACACTGTCATAAAACAATGTAGCAACCTGGAAGAAATGCATTATGCCTCTGTGAGGTTTTACACACAGTGGCATATCATATTGAGTACCATCTTTTTTGTTTTTTAAGAAAAATCATGAAGAATTTGCTTTTTTAGAAAAATCCATTCTAAGTTTGGGAACAAACCTTCCTTCACTCTGGGCCTCGGTAACTCAGTGTGCAAAGAGGCAAAGGCACATACTGCTTCCTACAGGGTCATCACTTTCCACCAATAGCAAATCCCTCTTTATTACAGATATAAGAACTCAATTACTACCTGGGTAAGTCAATCAAGAGGGCTTAGACAACAGCTGGGCAAATTTTAATGTGTTTATTTCTACAGTTTGTTTTTATTAAAAGTTTTATGAAAAAAGGAATCCTATAAATAGTAAAAAGGGGGGAAACAGGAATGTTCCTTGGCTTGAAGCAAATGGTGTCAATATGTTTGTAAACAAGGTAATGCTGCTCAGCCTATTAAAAAGACAAAGATAAAACTAGTCACAGATAGCACAACTGTTCAAGNCTATAAATAGTAAAAAGGGGGGAAACAGGAATGTTCCTTGGCTTGAAGCAAATGGTGTCAATATGTTTGTAAACAAGGTAATGCTGCTCAGCCTATTAAAAAGACAAAGATAAAACTAGTCACAGATAGCACAACTGTTCAAGAGGTTCGGAGTGGGAAGTGTTTTGTCCCAAGTTTGGGTGCCCTAAAGTGGGTAGCAGTATAGTTAATTCTCAGTTCTCTAGCCCTGGTCATCTGCGCCTCTCTTCCTGCAGAAAACCCACCCCAGATGAAGCAAGCACTGAGGGGGGCTGTCCTAGGAACACTGCCACCAACAATACAGCTGGAACCACCAGCCCCTCGAACATTAGAGCTCCTAAGAGAATTTGAAACAGTCATCAACATTTTCCTCTACTTTTGCAGGAAAATACTGGAAGTAAATAGGGGCACATAGAATTCAACAGCTGGCTACCAGTGTTTTACATTTAGTTGTTTGGAAGCATACTGATTCAGCTCTGGTTAGAAAATATAGAATTACTTTATTACTTCCTAAAGTACACTAAGACATAAAAGTCACTTCAGAATAATACAGTTTTTGCATTGAAGGTGAACCTGCAGTAAAAACATCTGCTCAACTCTAGATCTGGAGATTCAGTGGGGGAAGCCCTAAGTGATCATTTGTCACTGAGATACACAGGTGCTTGAATTGCTTAGTTTTTGCTGCCAGTGTAACCGAGATATGGTTACTGGGCAAGGGTAGAAAAGAAATCTTGTCCTCTACATGCATAGTTAGTTTGAGTGTAATCCCTCAAATCTGAAAAGATGGATTTAATTTTCACAAAACTTAATTAGGCCGGACAGCTCACTTTAAATAGTAGCTCAGCTCTTTAAACCTAGTTTTTACCAATGACTTGAACTAAAAACTATTCAAACCACTAGGTCATGCAAAGTCAATAAGTTAGAACTATAACAGTAAGCAGTAAAAGGACATAAGGACACAAGTGGAAAACAAACCCTATTTACCCAGAGGAGGGCGGAGAAAACCACTTTGTATATTTTGAATAGGATGGGAACAGAGGAAAGAAAATTTTCATTATGGCTTTAAGATGGAAGCACTTCTGATAAGTCCCCTGCCCCCTCCCCCCACTCCAAACCCCAGTGGCAGTGACAGAGCCAGGGAACAACCTAGCTTCCCCGCCTACTCCGCCCCCAAAACCGTGCCCGGTGGTTGCAATCCAGTCGCCCGCGCTTCCCAAGACTCCCGAGGAAGCGGCTACTGCCCATTCCAGTAGATCCAACACCCAGGCTGGGGGAAGGAAGAAAGCCCTTGTGATGGGGTCGCGGCCAGCCAAGCCTAGAGCTGAGTAGGGCAAGTGTTCGGCCCACCGCTTTAGGTCGCCGGCGGCTTCAAGGGAAGACCTTGGGACCTGGATAAGGCTCCCCCTCGCACCAGAAGTCATCGGCCTGCGGGGTCTCCAGGAGCCACACTTCTCGGGGCAGGTCACAGGCCGAGCCGGAGGCCTCCTTGGCCCTGACAGGCTCCAGCACTCGGTAATAGTGGCAGTCCCGGCCGTCGTCGGGGTCGTAGGGCGGGGCCAGGATGTCCAGAAAGGCGGCGGGCCCGTCCACAGCGTCGATCTGGTGCAGGTTGTCCCGGTGCGGCGTGAGGAAGCACGGGCCGCTGGCCTCTGTGTACTCTGCCCGTGAGCGCAGCACGCCCGGCTGTACCGCGTCCCGCTCCCGGGGCTGCAGCGGCGGCTCGAACTGCTGCTCTGGTGGCGGGGCCCGTGGCCGCTGCCCGCTGCCCACCTCCAGCTTGTCCATGCAGCTGATGCGCACGGTCCCATAGAGCACCTTGAGGATGCCGTGCATGCCAGGGTGGTCGTGCAGCGGGATGGAAGTGCCGCTCTTGAGCAGGAACACGCCGAGGCTGAAACCGTCGGTCTCGCAGATGTGCATATAGGTGACGGGCGGCAGGTTGGGCCGCAGAGGCTGCAGCGTGGCCTTACGCGGAGAGATGTTCAGGTCCTCCGCGCGGACCTGGGTCAGCAGGCTCTTCAGCTTGCTCAGGTTCTCCGGGAAGCCTTGCGGTATCGGCGCCTCCGGGCCTGGCGCCTCGCCGCAGTCGGAAGAGCTGCGGCCGCCCCCGCTGCCCCGGAAGGTGAGGCACGCCTGGCGGGCGATCCGTTGGATCAGGGAGGCCATGTTGTCTCGGGGCATGCCCTGCAGTTCCTCT
Source organism: Oreotragus oreotragus (assembly GCA_006410675.1). Classification (NCBI taxonomy): domain Eukaryota; kingdom Metazoa; phylum Chordata; class Mammalia; order Artiodactyla; family Bovidae; genus Oreotragus; species Oreotragus oreotragus. Next base: position 304,380 of record SJYX01008118.1, on the reverse strand, counting down.
GCGTGCCGAGGCCGCCCCCCTCCGCCCCCAGCTTTCCTTCGCCCCTTGCGGTCGCCGGCGGCCGCCACGGCTGCCCGCAGCCTGGAGCGAGGCTGGAGGCCCCGCAACTACCGGTCAGTCTGGCGCGCGGGACTACAGCCGCCAACCTCAGCAGCCACGCGCCGGCAACCGCCGGGCGTGCCTGCCTCGCGCCCCCTTTGAGCGCGCACGCGCACGGCCCACAACCCGCACTCACGCTCTGGGAGCAGGCACCGGTCGCGCGGACGGTGGCGGGCTTTGCCTTACGCCAGAAGCTCCATTCATGCGGCCCGCACCTACGACGGTAATCAGGCGTTCCCGGCGCCCTGCAGAGCATGCTGGGACTTGTGGTCCGGTATTCCGCATGCGCTCTGAGAGAGCTCCCTTTGTCATCTGGAAAAGGAAAGGATTAGATTTGTGGGTAATAAATCGACCTGCATTATGGTTTCAAGGTGTTTGCTTCTTAGAAGAAAGGAGGCGAATTGGGGCACAAGAGAAAGCCAATTAACTACAACTCCCAGCATTCCTCGGCATGTTGGGGTGACGCACTTCCGTCGTCCGGCTTGTGGTGTAGTGCAGGCTCCTGGCCGTCACCGGAACCGGGCAAGCGGGTCGTTAAGTTTCTGGCGCCACTCCGGCCTAGGACGCCCTCCAAGGTCGTTTTCCTGTGGCCTTAACTCTGGGAAGGAGGCTGTTGAGTTAACTTTAGCTCCTTGTGGCCGCACAGGCAGCAGTGTCTGCTGGACTGTGCTTTCGTAATTTTCTGTTTCTGAGGAGATGACAGGGTCACCACAGTTACTCCCCACAGCCGTCCCCAGCTGTTGTTTGCATCAGGGTCTGATGACGCTGCTCTTCTGGTTACAGAGCACAGTAGTTTTTTTTTTTTTTTTGCTGTAGCTTCAGAGGACATTTGGTCACTCATTCTGTATACTGTTATCAAACCCGAGTTTGCATAAGAAACACCTGGTTAGGGGAGAAGGGGAGTTATTCTAAAAATACAGAGTTCTGGTCTTCGGAGATTGGTTCACGAGATGATTCCAAGGCATCCTATGAGAAACTGTTGTGAGAGAATCAGGCAAGCTCTTGATTTTAACCTTACCCCGAGTTTAAAGTCCTTTTGGATTTCCGAAGGTAAACATGGGTTTCTTACTCATTTCGTAATTGGAGTGGTTTAGTCAATTCTCCCTAATTAAAAAAGGTATGTAACCTATTTAATGTAACCTATCTACTGAGTAGTCAGTATGTGCTAGGCGTTGTGTTAGGAGCATTATGTAATGAATATACTAATCCTCACAGCAGCTCTTAAGAGGTAGGCATTATTATTATTATTGCAGATGAGAGAATAAGTTGCAAGACGATAGTGAATTATTGCCAGGGCCTAAGCAGCAGTGCAGAAATAAGTACAGTTTTATCAAAACCAGCTGTTTGAGTTGGTGTTGAAAGCATTAAACGCAGGATTAGGATATTGTTTTTCCAGCCTACTGTGCTACTTATAAGTTGTCTGTCTTTAGCAGACTTCACCCTTTTATGTCCTCAATATAGTCACTTGTAGAATCTGGAATCAGAGTAACAGACATTCTGAATTCTCCTCACTCATCAGAAAACCCTGCGAAGCTTTACAAAAGTAAAGATTTGGGGGTCAGACCCCAATTCAGAAGAACTGCTATGAAGCCCAGAATTTTTATTTTTAAGATGCTCCTTAAGTGATTCTTAGTTATCAGCCCAATTTGAGAACCACTGGTTTGTAAATAGTGAATCAGTTCTTAATATTTAGTGATTTTGATTGAAGGTAGTGATTGTTTTAGAAAAGCAATGTTAAGGTTTATTTGTTTTCAGGGTTGCCATGTCATTGTTACTTATATCTGGTCATGTACGGTGGTCCTTTGGAAGAACACAAAGCACTGCACTGGGGCCGCTCAGTCCTGTCCGACTCTTTGAGACCTCATGGACTGTAGCCCACCAGGCTCCTCTGTCCATGNGGGTTGCCATGTCATTGTTACTTATATCTGGTCATGTACGGTGGTCCTTTGGAAGAACACAAAGCACTGCACTGGGGCCGCTCAGTCCTGTCCGACTCTTTGAGACCTCATGGACTGTAGCCCACCAGGCTCCTCTGTCCATGGGATTTTCCAGGCAGGAATACTAGAATGAGTTGCCATTTCCTCCTCCAGGGAAATCTTCCTGACCCAGGGATCAAACTTGTGTCTTCTGTGTCTCCTGAGTTGCAGGCAGAGTCTTTACCACTTGAGCCATCAGAGAATCCCTGTCATTGTTAAGGTACTTAAATATACTGTCAAAATTCACCATGTAATGAAATTCCATGCAGTCTTTTTCTAAAGTGAGGAACATGTAAGAGAAAAATGCTCTCTATCCATTAAAAAATCTAAAATAAAGATTTTATTTATTGATTGATTTTATTTCTCCTGCTGCTGCTGCTAAGTCGCTCCAGTCATGTCCGACTCTGTGCGACCCCATAGGTGGCAGCCCACCAAGCTCCCCCGTCCCTGGGACTCTCCAGGCAAGAACACTGAAGTGGGTTGCCATTTCCTTCTCCAGTGCATGAAAGTGAAAAGTGAAAGTGAAGTCGCTTAGTTGTGTCTGACTCTTGGCGACCCCATGGACTGCAGCCTGCCAGGCTCCTCTGTCCATGAGAGTTTCTAGACAAGAGTATTGGAGTGGGTTGCCACTAGGTGTAGACTTCATGGGCTTTCCAGGTGGCACTATCCCTGGATTTGATCCCTGGGTGGGGAAGATCCCCTGAAGGAGGGCATGGCAACCCACTCCAGTATTTTTGCCTGGAGAATCCCATGGACAGAGGAGCCTCGTGGGCTATGGTCCATAGGATTGCCAAGAAGCAAACACAACTGAAGTGACTTGTACAACACAGCCCATGACTCTGTAGATCACAGGCTTTTGTAACAGAGAGGTGTATTTGATTTCCAAATCTGTTACTTCTTAGTAGTTGTCTGTACTTATTTAGCTGAAGATCATCTATAAAATGGAATATTAAGATACATATGTAAAATGCTGATGATAGCATTTAGAGCATAGTAACTCTCTTATAGTAGTAGCTATTATAATTTGAAAGTTGCTAAAAATGGTAAAGACCAATGAATTTAAGTAATATTCAGTGAATATTAAAATGGCATTTGGTTTTCTTGAGAATTAGCTTCAAGGTAGAGATTTGAAAAAAGATTATTGAGGCTTCCCTGATGCCCAGTGGCTAAGACGCCACACTCCCAATGCAGGGAATCTGAGTTTGATCCCTGCTCAGGGCACTAGATCCCACATGCTAGAACTGAGAGTTTGTATGCCACAGCTAATACTCAGTGCAGGCAAATAAACTAATTTAAAAAATTTTTTATTTAGAAAAAGATGATGTTTACTGGTTAACCATTCACCTGGTAATACCATCCCTCAGGTCCTTGCTGTTTATTGTTTGGTCAAAGAGTTCAAAGGTTCCTAAGACCAGGATCACCTGGAGGTATTTGTTGAATGTACAGATTCTCAGATCATTTCAAAATCTGCATCTGAACCTTTTGCACGTTAAAGTTTTAAGAACTGCTAAGTGTCCTTACAGAGAAGGCAATGGCACCCTACTCCAGTACTCTTGCCTGGAAATCGCATGGATGGAGGAGCCTGGTAGGCTGCAGTCCATGGGGTCGCTAAGAGTCGGACACGACTGAGCGACTTCACCTTCACTTTTCACTTTCATGCATTGGAGAAGGAAATGGCAACCCACTCCAGTGTTCTTGCCTGGAGAATCCCAGGGACGGGGAGCCTGGTGGGCTGCCGTCTATGGGGTCGCACAGAGTCGCACACAACTGACGTGACTTAGCAGCAGCAGCAGCAAGTGTCCTTAAGGCATTTGGTACTTTTTTTTAAGGCCACAGACAGGCTACTTTTCATAATTCCTTTTTGAAACTGTCTTTAAGGACTGCTCTAATGGATGGGCTGCATCCTAAATGCTTCTGCCCTTAAGAAGCATTTTATTTGGCCTTCTGCCCCACTGTCAGTAGCATAAGCTGACTGAGTTTCTATTACCATTAACGTCCTTCTTTTTATGCTCCTTGTTCTATTTTCCTTTGTGTTGCAGTATAGATGAATGAAGAAAAAAGTGAAGACCAAAAGACATTCAGAAAAGAGAGCAGACAAAAGAGAAATGATAGTGAACAAGTGCTAGAAATACAAGACAGAAACAAGATTTGGGAAAAATTTGGGATAGATGGAACCTATCATTTGATAAATAGTGAGTATTTATTGGGTACCAGCATTGTTCTAGACTTTGGGGATTTGATAAGGAATATCTGAATCCTCTAAAAGGAATTTACCTACAAGTGTGTGTGTGTGTATCTTGGGTCTGGAGGTTATTACATAATACAAATAAATGAGCAACATAATTTCAGACAGATGAGTTTATGAAGACAAACAAGGTGGCAGTATGATACATTTGTGTGTGTATGTGTGTGTGTTGTATTTTATTGGGTTGTCAGAAGTGACCAGAAGATAACATTTGAGCTGCTCCTGAGTATTAAGGGGTCAGCCTTGGAAAAATCTGGTTGTCAGAGCATTCCAAGACTAAGAAAAAATAGCCCTAAAGGATATTAAACAGAGTATTGGAGACTGTGACTTTGACCAGGTGGAAACGAGCTTTGTGAATTGGAAACAAAGGCTGGTGGGGTTAGACTATACAGTGACATTCAGAGTCACTGGGGAGAGATGAAGTTGGGGAGGCAAGCAAGGACCATATTACACAAGCCTCGTAGGCCCTTCTTAGGGGGTTAAAGGGAGTTGAGGGCCATGGTAGTAAGTTGGATTTTATTAAAAGTGTAATGAGAAGCTTTCAGAGCGCATTGGATAGGAGAATTAGTAGATCTGTTCTATTCTCTCTGAAAAAAGAGATTGATGGTGGGTGGAATGTAACAGTATAGAAACCCCAATTGAAGGCAGTAATCTAGGGCAAAGAAAACTAGTGTAAAGATTAGGAATCTACTTTGGAGGTGGAGCTGACAGTGGTTGCTGATGAGCTGTTGCTTTGGCAATCTCTTTCTTAAAGTGTATTCTCTCCACATATTCTTTTTCGTGAGTTGACAGCTATGTGGTGGTAGGTAAGGCTGATAAAGCTTAAATCTCACCTCCAGCCCACATCTAACTGTTAAATTTAGGAATGAAGGAAGCACACAGAAGCATGAGTAAAGCTGATTTTTTTTTTTAACAGTTGCTTAATTAATCATGAAGCAAGAAGAATTGGAAGAACCCCCAGCATACAGACACACAGACACAGACAGACAGACAGACACATGCACAGCATCTTAATTCTACTTGCTTAGTTATACCATCTCTTCATTTTTTGGGAACTTGGTTAGTATTTTAATCTTTCATCCTTCTTTCTCTGGCCTGTTTCTTTATGAGGACTCATTTTACTTAATTCACAGATAGATCACCTTCTGACTTTTTCTCAAATCATTTTTCAGAAATTTTGTCCATCTCTCTTTATTGTACTCAGACCCAGTCAAAAGAGTACTAAAATACTTACATTCTCAAGTGCTCTTGAGTCTCCTAGCTTACATTAGTTCATTTGTTTTTTTTTTAAGTGGGCACGAAGATTTCCTTTTTATCCTGGTAGTTCTTGCCAGCTTACTCTTATATCTGTCTTTTAATTTAGTACAAAACATGGTAAATAAATTGATAAAAATTTCTATTTTTGAACTCAATTATATTTGAAGTATTTGAGGTTTCTAGTATAGCTTTCAGTTTTTAAGAAATTTAGCATATATTTTCATCCATTATCATGAATGAATGTCAAGTTGTAAGAAAAAATAAATCATTGTGAAGGCAGAAGAACTGTTCTCAGCATGGCAAACATATGTATTCTTTTTCATCTCATTTATCTAAAATTATAGCAGCATAACTCTCTTAACTCTGTCCATCTCCACTAAGCTCTTATAAAGTAACTCTGCTTCATTCTACTCTGACTTTTTCATCCATTATCATGAATGAATGTCAAGTTGTAAGAAAAAATAAATCATTGTGAAGGCAGAAGAACTGTTCTCAGCATGGCAAACATATGTATTCTTTTTCATCTCATTTATCTAAAATTATAGCAGCATAACTCTCTTAACTCTGTCCATCTCCACTAAGCTCTTATAAAGTAACTCTGCTTCATTCTACTCTGACTTAACGTTGTGTGGTTATCTGAAATCAGATCACTTTGGTGTATGGGCTCTTTATTTAAATATGCTAAGCCCAGGAATTTGTAGTGTTCAGGTCATACTTTAGGTGTTCACATTGCACTAAAAAATTGTAGAGGTTGTGATGTGTGATGGAACTTTGTTTTCTAACCATATGATTCTACACACTGATATATGTAGGATTGGGATGGAGAAGGATTTAAACTGATTTCTTTTTCTCTTCTTTGCCATTCAGGCAATGGGAGGCAAGGGAGAAAGAAATTCAAAATTGGGAGCATGCAGAGGGAGCTTGAGGAGGAGGAAAAAACAGATGTGTCTTTTGGAAGTCAATAGTGGAATGTTTTTGCTACGTTCAGTCTGAAGCACTGCCAAAGGCTAAAGAATAATGGAGTGGGTAGCCTGTCCCTTCTCCAGGGGATCTTCCCAACCCAGGAATCAAACCAGGGTCTCCTGCATTGNAGGAGGAGGAAAAAACAGATGTGTCTTTTGGAAGTCAATAGTGGAATGTTTTTGCTACGTTCAGTCTGAAGCACTGCCAAAGGCTAAAGAATAATGGAGTGGGTAGCCTGTCCCTTCTCCAGGGGATCTTCCCAACCCAGGAATCAAACCAGGGTCTCCTGCATTGCAGGCAGATTCTCTCTTTTTTTTTTAAGAGTGTAATTTTTTATTGAGGTATAATTGACATATAACATTATGTTAGTTTCAGGTGTACAATTGCAGGCAGATTCTTTATCAACTGAGCTATCAGGGAAGCCCTTGCTAAAGGCCAGGTATCACCTGTTTTTGGAGGTGACTTAAGATGATGACAGCCATCTTACCAATTTAATATTAGGAAGGCTTTCCTCTTCTCCCTTAAGTAGTTCAATTATTGTAAGACCCAAAATAGTTCTGAACTGTGAATTAAACCTAGTACCCTTTACCTCTCTTAATTAATTTTCCCCCAATTTCATGCTTCTTGTTTTTCTTTCCCTTTAAGAAGACATCAGCTATCTCCACCTCCTCCGCTTCCCCATCTGTCCTTTTCCTCTTGGCTGAAAGAAAGATTTTTTTAAACTTTATATTTATTTTAATTAATGGATTTGAATCTCAAGTAGTGAAACAGTTGATGTTCATCTCCAAGAAGCAGTGAAAGGGAAAATCATCCTCTTTAACTTGGCAGAAAAGAAGTTAAACTGGATGTTCATTGCTGGTGCCTACCTGAAAAATGACTGTGAAAGGGGCAGAGGAGTGCTCCAGAGTTGTGTGTTCTTGCAGGAACAGATGCTGTAGCCCAGAACCAGGGGGAGTGAGGATGGAAAAACTCTAATGAAGTTGTGCTTTCTTGGGAAATGACTTTCTCAGTTAGTCATTATTGCTTAATGACTTATGATCCATTTATTTAGGATCACATACCACAGGGAAAAAATATCAAGATGGAATTCAGCTGCTTGGATTAGCTCTGATTAATAAAATCTACCATAAGTTTATCATCTTTTCAGTTGGGCAATGTAAACAATAAGTTTTTTTTTTAAATATACTCCCTCGAGTGTTCACCTGAGAATACCTCCTGGGACATTTGACTGACTTTATATAGGGACACTAGCTATATGTGTTGCTTTGGAGGAGTAAAATGCTACTAATCAAAGCCTTTTGAAAATAAGCAAACAAACCAAAAATCTTATCCAGTTAGATGGACAGCATTTAGAAAAAGCCTGAGAAATGATAGTATTATTTGAAAGTGGAAAGCAGGAATCAAGGAAGAAAGAAAATAGACTCATAGGATACCAGTTTTACTTCTGATTCTAGCAACCCAGTGGATGACTGTGGGTAAGTCATTCCACTTCTTAGAACCTTAGTTCCCTTATTTATAAAATGAATAATTTAGATGATTTACTACCTTTCTTCCAGCTTAAAAAAAAACATAAAATATTATATGAAATTAAATAATATAATTTCATCCTGTGAAATACTGCAGAACATTGCAAAAGACACATTCAAAAATGTATTTTTAAAAACAGCACGTGAAGAGAACCTTCAGTAACTTGTATACAGTGATATCTGATTTCTCCTTTGTGTCTCTGTTGTCTTTCTAAAGGAGATTATCTTGAAATTTCCTGAGTATAAATTATTGAATAAAATGAGCATGAGCTCTTGTTTAACATTATTGTTAAGCTTCAAGAATTTTTTAAGGAAAACTTTTTTTTTTTTCATTCTAAGCATAAATTATGCAACAAGAGTGCCATGTATTGCTATTAGGAAAAGCAAAACAGGCCTTGAGTTAACTACTCATTTCAACAGGACCTGCTGAGGTAATTGACAACTAACATCATAGCTCTAGAAATTCCTGTAAGGCAGCAGAGCTTTAGTTTAATTAGATAATTAGCCCTGGTCAGCCTATAATGAATGGACAAGCAATCAGCAATGAATTTGGGCTGCTAAAACCTATTTTTCTTCTTTTGTGTTCTTTTGCTTACATTAACAACTCTAGCTACTGAACAATTTATATCTTCACACTAACAATCAACGTTATCATCAAACTCTTTGCAAGCCATAAAGCAGTGAGACCTGAGGTTGGTTGTACAACATTAAATGAATATGTTAAGTAATGCCATTTATTTGCCTACCCATACTGCTGTTATATTATGTTAAACAAATAGAACTTTTAAAAGAAGTGCACACTCCTTGATTTTGATGATTGCTTTATTTGTCAAACCCAAGCAACTAGTAAGAGATGTACCTCAATTTGGAGTTCTTTCTCAGTGACTTTCAGCAAACTGAAACAAAAGGAAACAGTTCTCTAAATCTACCAAAAGCAAGACCCTCAAAAAACAACTTTTTTTTTTCTTTTGTGGCTTGAAGAGTCTTATGTTTGGAAGGGCTTGAGATAGAATTCAGTAAATGAAAGCCCTCGCTTGGCTATCTTTTCCTGTTTGGGCACAGTTTTTAGTCTCATGGACGACAGAAGGAATCATTATGGTTTTCCTCACATTCCTCCACTGTAAGTCTTTCCAATCCAAAATGGCAGAAAGGAAAAGGAAGAGAGGGGAGTGACAAGGGAGAAGAGGAAGCTTTCATCATTGAAGTTTTGGATTGACTAATTCTTTGTGGGAGAGCAAAGTTACCAAAGAGGTGGAGGTCATGTTCCTAAGACTTAATGTTACTAAGTGTTAATGTCAAGAAGGCATTTGTGTTGCTCTAGTTCTGGACATGTGAACTGAAATACTACATTATATTTCAATCAGAAATGGGTTTTGAAAAATGAACATTTTAAATTTCTATGGGAAGGTTGTAGATCTACAAAGAGATTTAATTTGCCCTATCAGTAATTAGTCTGATCCCATTAGAATTTACAGAGTCTGTAATATACAAAGTGTTCTTACAAAGATGCTGTTCTGCTTGTTAATAATCTAGTAATATTTGGGGAAAATAAACCCAATGTTAGGAAATTAGCTAGCCAGGAAATTAGGAAATTAGCTAGTTTAGGAATTAATTGAAGGAATATATTGCTTTCTATTTAAGCAGAATTAGGAATGTATAAACAGAATTTTTCTTCTGATTGGAATATGAACATTGGCTTATAATTTCTTATCTTGAGGCATCCCATCTGGCTGGTCTTAGAAATATTTTTTTCCCCAGCAATAACTAGCAATTAAAGTTTCAGAAATGCCAATTTTAATCAAAACTCTCATTTCCAAAATAGAAAAACTTTTTGTGAACTATATAAAGCCTCTTCGTTTTATTCAATTGACTGTTTTGAAAAAGTAATTTAAATAATTCAGAGCCAGAATTAAGATGTTCCAGAAATGCTTAGAAAAATAGTGCAAATCCTTCCAATTATGGTCATTTTTACTCTTACCATGGGCACAGTAATTTCACTGGTATTAGTGTTTTTATCATTCAAATATCAACTTTAACAGTTAGCTCATATGAAAGCAGGGTTTCTGTTTCTGCATCATTGATGTTTTGGATTGATAATTCTTTGTGGGAGCTGTTCTGTGTATTGTAGAATGTTTAGCAATATCCCTGGCCTCTACCTTCTAGATAACAGTAGCACCAGTTGCCCTCTACCTCACCCCACTGTGATAGCCATAAATATTTTCAACTGCCACCTACCTCACCTCACTGTGATAATCATAAATATTTTGTTGAGGGACAGAATTGCCCTCAGTTGATAATAGTATAGAATAAGACTGTGACAGTTTCTTTCTTTAAGTATTCCAATGTTGAAAAAATTAAGTGTGTTGAATTTAGATGTCTAGTTAATCCTTAGTCAATGAAGTCTTAATAGAGATAGAAAAATGACTCAGACCCCTGCTGAGTTTGGAGTGGTTTGAGGGGGCACTGAAATAACACTCCTGCTCGCAAATACCATTTGAGTTTCCCTAATGACAGAGGATGAGATGGCTGGATGGCATCACCGACTCGATACACATGAGTTTGAGTAAAGTCCGGGAGTTGGTGATGGACAGGGAGGCCTGGCACGTTGTGATTCATGGGGGTCACAAAGAATCAGACGACTGAGCAACTGAATTGAACTGAATGCTTTGCTAGGGCTTCCCTTGTGGCTCAGCTGGTAAAGAGTCTGCCTGCAGTGCAGGACACCTGGGTTGGACCCCTGGGTTGGGGAAGATCCCCTGGAGAAGGGAAAGGCTATCCACTCCAGTATTCTGGCCTAGAGAATTCCACAGACTGTATAGTCCATGGGGTTGCAAAGAGTCGGACACGACTGGGCGACTTTCACTTTCACTTTCAATGGCTGGCTATAGGATTGGAAGTCTGCATTTTTAGAAATTTATTCTTTCCATCAAGATGCAAACATTCGAAAGAGGAGAATCTCTTTACACTAAAATAGAAAGTTTAGTTTTCAGCTAAATACTAGCATGTTGTTAAATGTATACCTACTTTTTTTAACTTATGGCAAGGTCTTTCAGGAAGAGGACCCAGAAGAAAACTACCTTGGAAATTGCGAGTTGGTGGGTGAAAGGGAAGCAAACACCATGTGTGGGAAAAGGAGTGATTAAAGGGAGGTGGAAAACACTAAAAAAAGATCCTCTAGACCACATTTTTAGTGGCTCAGGCTGAGCTGCTCTTACCGTGTTTCAGTGTTTGTTTTTTCCTACTACTCCCTGTATCTTTAGATTCCATTCTTTTTCTTTTCTTTTTTTTAGAAGCAAAGACTAATAGTTGGTTGCTTTGTTTTGTTTTTAATTTTAGTGTTCATTCTTTGCCACTCTGTGTTGGTAATCCCAAGTTGATTTTTAATTTTTAAAAAGTAATGAGTAAATCTAAAAGTCTAAAGAAGCACTGATTAGATTACCTGACATTTAAACCTATCATCCACACTGATGGAAGAAGTATGAATGATGTCAAGCTTGATTTTCCCTCATTGTTCTCTGGCATTGTTGCCAATCAGTGACTGACAGTTTCAGGCCTACAAGAGGGCGGCCTGGACCATCTAGCATCACTCAGTGGGTACCACAAGTGATGGCCCTCTTTGTGGAACTTAATGTCTCATAAGTAGTTGTTCAGGCTGATATTAAATTAAAAAAAAGAAACTTTCTAGGAACTTCCCTGGTGGTCCAATGGCTAAGACTCGTATGTTGTAACTAAGAGTTTGAATGACACAACTAAAGATTCCACATGCTGCAATGAAGATCAAAGATCCTGAGTGTTGCAACTAAGACCTGGCACAGCCAAATAAATATTAAAAAAAAAAAAACTTTCTAAAGATTAAACTAATGCTTCATTAAAAGGAACTTTCTAAAAGGTAAGAGAGATGAAGTTCTGATGGCTAACATGCTGAGGCCTGTTCCAGGATATTTTTGTAAGTGCATTAGTAACTTCCACACAGCTTCCATGTAGCTAGAGGGTTTCAGTGATTCAGGATGGACTTTTGTCTGTTTTTTTTTTATACGAAGTTACTATATCATGGCACTCAGACAAAGACCAAACCTTTAAATATAGGTTCTGTTTATTTTTCTTTTATTCATCTAGTGTCATCTGCCTGATTTCTTCCTAAAGTGAGGGAGCCAAAATATATCACAGGTCACAGCTAAATTTAGACAACAGGCATCTCCTTTGCAGGGACTTGCAAAGGGCCTGATTTATTTGTGACCATTTCACTGCTCACTATGTAAAGTTATGGACGCCTTGACTAGTTACTGATCTTTTGCCTTCTAGTGGTTAACCCAGCCTGTTTTCAAAAGTCCAGTTGAATTTGAAAGTAAAATCAAATATTTTTTCTTGTTTGTTTCACCAGTACTTAGCTATAGTTTAACATTCTACATTGACCTTATTTTTTTTGTTTTGTTTTGTTTTTTCTTTTTAGGTTTTTTGCCTCAAGCTGAACCAAATGGTTCCTCTTTTTTTTAGTTTTGACTTAAGCATATTATGTAAGCAGTTGTCTTAATATTATACCTGATTGACAAATTTCATTCTTAACCCTTTCAGCATAATTTTTCCAATTTAATATTATGTTTTTCCCTTTATCCTCTCAACTCAGATTTTCCCACATAAAGATAGTGTTTTATTATTGATAATAGTAATAATAGTACACTAATACTGATGTATTCATATTTATTCACCTTTTAATAATTTTCTTTAGCCTTTTTTCTTCTTAAAAATATAGAAACCTATGAAAATGATCCCAGTCCTGCTTTCAAATATTGAGTTTCCTTGTTCCCCTTAAGGTTGTTATTGTTTTAACAGTATCAGACAAATATATACATTTATAATTCCAATAGATAGTCATGATTTCACAGAGTGATAATCACAGATAAGGTAAAAACATTGAATAGAAGTTTAGTTTGTTTCAAAGAAGTAGTAAGCAGGAAAAAAACTAATGAGTTTGAATTCACATTACCTTTACTTACCTTACCTTTTATTCCTTATTGTTAGCTACTCAGACCTTATTTTCTCAGCCGTATTTATTACAGACATTGGTAAGTAACTACCAATTTTTTATTTTTAAAAGGTGAATAGAAATCAGAGACTGAATATGAAAGCTGCTGATCTAAACTAAGTAAACCCATCTTGGCCATGTCCAGGACAGTCAGAATCATGCTATACTGTTTTTAGGTTATATTTGTTCAAACATACACAGTATGTATTATAGAAATTATCTGGTGGTGTCAACAGAACAATCATGAAATACCATAAACCAGAACAAGTGGTCTCTTAACTATCTTGAAACTCCATAAATTTTGCAGCAATTCTCTAAATATATTACTGATAGAAAGTATTTTACTTAATAAATTATTGACCAAAAAATTTCCTATGAACATATTAGTAGGCAACACTAGAAAGTATATTTGTTTTAAAATTTTCCAAAAATGAACCCGCACAATTTAGTTCCTTGAAAAACTCCTGCTTTGGGCCATGGATCTTACTGGGATTGAAGAATATGGTCACCAAACTTATAAGAGGTAAAATGACAGATATCCTCTGAGCTCACGCAGACTGTGCAGATACAAGGTGGTGCTCACCATTGTGGGCAGGGATGGGAGAGGAAATTCATTTACTGGATTATACATTTCTTGAGGACAAAAACTATATCTAATTAACATGTTTCTAGCAGAACCCAGAATAATGCCATGAACATCTTAACATGTATTAGTGTCTTATTCCTTTTGCACCCTTTCAAGCAAGCACATTCTAGAAAATAATCATAGAAGAGATAGATGGTAATCAGGGAATGTTCTGGGAAAGTGAGGACAGCACTGCAGGGGAGGGAAAATCTGGTACAGAGACACTGATTTAATGTATAATTTGCCCAGGTGATGGAAGAATGGATTCTGAATGGCTTTCCCTTTTTCTCTATTAAAAAGGGGCCAAGGGAAGATAAGGGGTTTCCCTGATGGCTCAGCAGGTAGAAAATCTGCCTGTAATGCAGGAGATATAGGAGACGTGGGTTAGGTTCCTGGGCCAGAAAGATCCCCTGGAGATGGAAAATGGCAACCCGCTCTAGTATTCTTGCCTGAAAAATCCCCTGGACAGAGGAACCTGGCAGGCTACAGTCCATGGGGTTGCAAAGCGTCAGACACTATTGACTGATTTGGGGGTAAGATAAACAGTCTGATGGCGCTGTCACTGCTGTCCTCGCCTTTCTTTGGTGAGGGGTTTGCGTGGGGAAGCAATCTGGCCTTGGGTATAGACACTGACTAACAAGAGAGCACTCTTGCCCCATGTGAGTTACTGCCTAGGGGACGAGCTTTACCTGAGGCCTGGAAAGGGCCTTAGGAGGAGACTGCACTGCCTCATATCTTCTGCTGGTCCTTTGGATTACAGAGAAGCTAGGAGCTTTCCTGGGCCCCTCCTCTGATTAATCAGGTGATCTGAGAAGGCTGCTCTGCAATGGCCAGCCGTGGATGCTGGGGGAATAGAGCCCAGGCCCGGCAACTTTGATTTCCTGAGAGATTTTTAACTAGAGGGAATTATCTACTTAGTTCTTATTCTACCTTTAAAATATAGTTAGGTGAAGTGCCAAAAAGGATCACCATGGAAATGAGCACATTAATCACTGTGGAGACCTCAGAAACTCTCAGGTTTCAGTTATCACACATCTTCAGAGCTGGGTGTGGTTTGGGAAGATAGCACCCTGGGACTGCACTTGGTGCAAGAGAGCAGTTTTGGGGAAAACTGCCTAACAATTCTTCAGTGTCCTGCGGATGAACTTGGTTGTGCTGCCACTGTGGTCTGTACCCTCCCACCCGTTTTCACCTTCCATCTGTGCAGTGCCCTCCTTACACACACCCAGAGCTGCTCACTGTATCTCACTTTTGGCACATTTCTTCTGGAAATCCTCTTGTGGTTTTGGTACCACATTTCTCTCCTGACCTTGAGTCTCTGCTCTTTCTGGATCCTCTTCATGCCTCCTCTCCTCTTCTTAGCCCTTAAATGGTGCTATTTGGTTCAGAGATCCTTTCTTGCCCTCTCCTGGGACAATGTTAGTCGTTCTTTACTTCTTTCTTCTTAACCATATGTACTTAGTCTGTTCTCTGGTCACATTTCAGTGTTCCCTAAGTTCCACGGAACTCCCTGATTTTTGATCTATTAGAATATAATTTGCTCAGTCATTCATCCAGCTTTTATTAAATAACTGTTTTATGAAAGGATTGTACTAAACTCTGTGGAGAGAAAGTAGGGGGCATATAATCTCTGATGGGGAGATTATAATCTACCTTGAAACAGAACACACAGAGGCTAGAAAGAGAACAGAAACAGTTTATGGGGTTTTGTATAGCATTGTTACATATTAGTAAAGACAATAGAAGCTCACAAAATACATGGAAGTCAACCCTAGGCAAGATGTGTTAGAAAAAGCTTTTCTGATGCTATGTAACTTGACCTCCACTAAAGAACTGGGAAAGCTTGATGGAAAGGAGAGAGCAGAGGACTCCAGTGGAAAATGGGATGCAAAGACTCAGCCCCTGTTCTCGCCCTTGTGCTTCTACAGAGGAGTCACACATTTTTTTTTTTTTCTGTTTTGGCCTTGTGTGCATTATGTAGCCCATAAAGGCAGAGAGTCTGGCTTACTTAATGGAATTCTCTCCAACCTCCTGGTAATCCTGCCTGAACTTTCCCACCAGAGCGTCTCCTCTTTTACGGCCTCTCCCCTGATACAGTCAACAGTGTGTGTTCTCTCCCACGCACACATTTGTTCTGCTTGGGAAAGCCCACAGCTACACACTGCAGCTGAAAGCCAGGGACAGGCTGCAAATCCTTAGTTGACACATTTTATTTTTAAATGTGCAAAATGGACTTTAGGTAATCGTACAATTTTTTTTTTTGTTTGTTGTTGTTGTTCTAAAGCTAAAACAAAGAGAATTTAATTCCTAAATGAACAGCATTAATGAAAATAAAATTTCCATGTAGCCATTGTCCCATAAGACAGTCTATCATGAAGAATGTAGGAAACCTGGTAGATGCAACTATTTGTATCCTGGCCCTTTGGCATCTGGCTCCTAGTTACTTGATTTACAAAGTACACTTCATATTGCAGTGTTTATTTTTATCTGAGAAGAAAAATATTTTTGGTATTTCTTACTGGTTGGAGAATTTTCACATTTTAGCAGGTGACTGTTTTTGGCATGTTAAAATGGCTTTCGTATAGCAAGACATGCTGTTGATGGAGATAATAGATTTATATAGCACTGGTCTTCTTAGTACTTCTGGATATAAGATTTGGGACTGTTTAGATTTTAGCGAGCGTGAGGGGAGAGGTTAAAGAGGAATCATTTCACGCAATGAAAGTGGTGAAAGAAATGCTGAGGGTGTGAAGAAAAGTGCCTGGTAGACTTAAAAGTTACTGATTTTACTCTTACCAAGTTGCTTTTGAAATATAGAGGCAGTCCTTGTGTATAGCAGCTCCCTAGGGGGTCAGAAGAAAGATAAAGTAATGATGTTTTTCTCAGAAACAGTAAGTAATAGAGAATTCTATTTTATGATTGTGATTCATAGTCTGATAGTTCATACTCTCTAATAATAGCTTGTACTTAGAGAAATTTTATTCTTTAAATTGCTTAGATAATCTCAGTGACAACAGGCTTTCTCATTTACATGCTTCATTTACCTGGTATCAATATTATAGGGGCATGGAGTTCTACAAGAAAATTTGTTAGAAGATCCATTAAAAGCAAGAAAATCTGTTCTGAGTTACTGGAAACTCAGAACTTTCCACCACTGACTTGGTCATTTATTCATTCACTGAATGTGTGTTAAACACCCTCTCCATGACTCTGGGAGTTGGTGATGGACAAGGAAGCCTGGCATGCTGCCATCCATGGGGTTGCAGAGTCAGACACAACTGAGTAACTGAAGTAACTGACTGACTGAAACACCCTCTCCATGCATTAGGTACCTGTCTGTGAGTGAGTTATATAATAATGATATAATAGTGACAGCAAGATTGCTGTTTGCGAGGAACTTACTCTAAAATGGGGGAATAAACAATAGAAAGGAAACGAAGGAACAAGACAATTTCAAAATGCCCCAAGTACTAGGATAAAAATAGCATAGTGAATGTAACTGGTGACTACTTTAGTCTGGAAACAGAAATCCTCTTGGTGAATGTAGCATTTGAGCTGGACCTAAAAGACAAGATCTGGGTAAACTTGAATAAACTCGGCAGCTTGAATAAACTAGTTTGGGGGCATGCTAACTTTTAGTGTATTTTAAAGATAATTTTTTTATTAATTCATAGCTCCTATCCTTTAAATCCTCTCTTTTCCGGGTGTTATTCTCTTTTCTGTTAACTATCTCAGTAGATCATCCTCAGGGAACTCTCCATCCTTTTGTGATGGAATAGTGTAGGAAGGACCAAAGCGGACAGGCAAATTTATCAACTTACACACACTTTGCAAATAGGGGTTGGGCAGCAAAGAGGAGGCTGTGGGCTCAAAAGAGTGTTGACTTCTATGGACCCTACTTCTTTCTCCTTGCCTGGATTTTAAAGTTTAGCACCCAGATGTGGATCCAGATGCTTAGGATTAACATCTTCCAACTCCTCTCTCCTCCATCTCCACATGCCAAGGTGAACTTGTTCTGATTCTTCGTTCTAAGTTGTTAACAGTTAAGATGAGTAGACCCGTGCAAACTGCTTGTTTCGTTATATCATACACTTAGGTAGATATAACTTGACTAGAAAGAGACTCTCTCCTAGATTTTTCTTCTCCTCTGGTCTATTAGAGGGGGCTGTTACTATGAAAACATTTTAATAGAACCTGGATGACTTGAGTATCACATTTTAATCCATAGAAAGTAAGCAAACTTTTCCCCCAAAATTCACTGGCATTTTCCATTGATTGTTGGTGGATGAAAGTTATTCAGAACTTTGTCCAAGGTCTTTGTTGTGTGGTGAACATTTAGGCATTGCCCACTACTAAGATTTCTTCAATATTTTAGAAAAGCAACCCCAGGTTTTCCACTTGGTTCAGATGCTAATGTGCAGTCCAGTTTTACTGCTTGTACCCTTGGACCTGACTCTTGATGGTGCTGTTAGAATATTGGACAGTTGATAAAAGAATAAATCAGTCAAGGAGGTGTGTATGAGTGAATCAATGAAGGTAAATGATCTTTTATTGTGAAAATAGTATCTAGTCACTATTTCACAACTGGAAAATCCCCCTCTCTTCCATACCCACTAGTCAAGCTTCTCCTACATTTAATATTCAACATAAAATAGTTCAGATCTTTGGGGGCCTTGGGACTTCCCCAGGGCCACAGGTTGTGATGTGTCTTTTCACACATCTAGGCTGGGGAAACCCCACACTGGGCAAAGAGCCAATTTTAGACCTAGCAGCTTATTAAAAGATTCAGAATCTAAGGAACCACAGAGAGACAATTATAGAAAGGAGACATATAGGGAAATAATGCCTAAAGCTGGCACTCTGACCAAGTTAACAATTATTTTAATATCTTAGAAAGAAGATAGACTTAACAGATTAAGAGAACAAACTTAGGTTTACCAGGGGGAAGGTTGGGGGAGAGGGATAGTTAGGGAGTTTGGGATTGATATTATACACTGCTATATTTAAAATAGATAACCATCAAGGACCTGCTATATAGCACAGGGAACACTGCTCAACATTATGTAACAACCTAAGTGGGAAAAGAATTTGAAAAAGAATAATTACATGTATAACTGAAAAAAAAAAATCAAACAAACAAGACATCTTAGAGACAGGGGAATCAGTGAATGAGGCAGTGTGAAAATTGGGGAAAGATGTTAGTTCACATATGTGGAAGGGAATTGTATGAATAATAGTTTTTGGGAGACTATAAAGTCATTTACCTTAAATAACCCGAGGAGATGGTATATGATCTGAGAGATAAAATCAGTCTCAAAACTTATGGTTGTACCACTTGGGAACAAAACCCAACTCCAATTGTGAGAGGGGCTCTTGGAAATGAGCTGGGTTTCCTCTGGTTCCAGCTGTAGAAATGTTTCTCAGGGGCTCCCTGAGAAGCTGTTGGTCTTCCTGATGGCCACTTGACTTCCATCTAGCCCTTGTGGTGCTGGAGTGCCCATTGGTGGTGGTATGTGCATGAGACCATCATCCATTGGCTGGAAGATGAGATTGGTAAGAAAATTCTTCATGTCAAGATGAAACTGTATTCCTCTAATCTGTAGCCAGGATTCTTCCTTTGACATAGAACATGTTTTCTCTCCATTTTTCGTGATCCATTTCAAAATTATTTGAGCAGTATGACTTCTGTGTTTTCTCTTCTGCATACTAAGCCTCTCAGATAATTCAGCTCTTCTTATGTTTGTCTCACTGTTCTAGTCACTGTCAATCTTTTTCTGGACTAACTTAGTTTGTGGGGATCCTTCATGAAACCCTGGGCTGGAAATAGAACCTAATCCTCTGGATAGGGTCACTCACTCTAGGTTAAGACTGTTTGCCTTTTCATGGTGCATAATGTGACCTGTCTCGGTGAATGTTCCATATGAGCTCGAGAAGAATGTTTACTTTGCTGTTATTGGATGAAGTAGTCTGTATGTATCTGTTACATCCAGGTGATTGATAGTGTTCTTGAATTAAATTATGGTTTTCTGCCTGTTGGATCTGTCCATTTCTGATAGGGGATGGTTAAGTTTCCAGTAGTGATAGTGGGTTTTTCTGTTCTTCTTGCTCAATTCTTTGTTCTTATAGTTTGACACTGCATTGTTAGGTACATACATGATAAAGATTGTTATGTCTTCTTGGAGAATTGATCCCTTTATCATATGCAATGCTCTTGTTTATCTCTGTTTACTTTCCTTGCTTTGAAGTCTGCTCTGCCTGAAGTTAATGTAGCTGAGAAAGTAAAAATCACTCAGTTGTGTCTGACTCTTTGTGACTCTGTGGACTATATAGTCCATGGGATTCTCCAGGCCAGAATAGTGGAGTGGGTAGCCTTTCCCTTCTCCAGGGGATCTTCCCAACCCAGCATTGAACCCAGGTCTCCTGCATTGCAGGTGGATTCTTTACCAGCTGAGCCAGAAGGGAAGCTCTTTTTCATTAGTGCAGTTGGACGATATAGTCCATGGGATTCTCCAGGCCAGAATAGTGGAGTGGGTAGCCTTTCCCTTCTCCAGGGGATCTTCCCAACCCAGCATTGAACCCAGGTCTCCTGCATTGCAGGTGGATTCTTTACCAGCTGAGCCAGAAGGGAAGCTCTTTTTCATTAGTGCAGTCTTTTTAGTGCTTTCTTTTCATTGGTGTTAACCTGGTGTATTTTTCTCCATCCGTTTTTTTTAATCTGTATGCATCTTTATGTTTAAAGTGGGTTTGTTTTTGACAACATTTAGTTGGTCTTGTTTTTGAACTATTCTAACAATCTCTGTCTTCTAATTGGTGATTCAGACCATTGACATTCAATGTGATTATCGGTATAATAGGATTAATATCTACATATTTGTTTTTGTTTATTTATTGCCCTTGTTCTTTGTTCCTATTTTTATTTTTCATTCTTTTTCTGCCTTGTGTGGTTTTATTTTTATATGATTCCATTTTATCTCGTTTCTTAGCCTATCAGTGATACTTCTTTTTTTTAGTGATTGCCCTAGAGTTTGCAGTATACATTTGCAGCTAATCTAAGCCCACTTTCAAATAACACTATAACACTTCACGGGTAGTATGAATACCTTATAATAAAATAATCCTGTTTTCTCCCTCTCATCCCTCATATTATTGCTATCATTCATTTCACTTATATATAAGCATGTGTGTACATACATGCTAAGTTGCTTTCTGACCTATATACTTTCATTCTTTCTGAAGAATATCATTTAACATTTCTTGCAAGACAGGTGTATGGCAACAAATTTCCCCCAATTTCTGCTTGTCTGAGAAAGTCTTTGTTTTTTCTTTCATTTTTGAGGAATAATTTCTTAAGATTCTAGGTTGGCTGTATTATTTTCTGTATTAAATATTTCACTCCATTCTTGCATGGCTTCTGAGGAGAAGTTGATTGTTCCTCTGTAGGTAAGGTGTCTTTTCCCTCTGTCTTCTTTCAGAATTTTTTCTTTATCTTTGATTTTCTGTAGTTTGAAAACAATATACCTATGTGCAGTTTTGTTTTTGTTTTTGTTTTTGTTTTTTTATATTTATCCTTCTTGGTGTCTCCTGAGCTTCCTGAATCTGTGGTTTGCTGTCTGACACTAATTTGAGAAGATTCTGTCATTGTTTCAAATACTTTTTTTTTTTTTCTCTCTTTTACTTATGGTGTTCTCATCACATGTATGTTATACCTTCTCAGTTGTTTCACAGACCTTGCATGTGTGCTAAGTTGCTTTAGTCATGTCTCACTCTGTGTGACCCTATGGACTATAACCTGTCAGGCTCCTCTGTCCATGGGATTCTCCAGGCAAGAATACTGGAGTGGGTTGCCATTTCCTACTCCAGGGGATCTTCCTGGCCCAGGGATCGAACTCATGTCTCTTATATCTCCTGCATTGGCAGGCGGGTTCTTTACAACCAGCACCATATAGGAAGTCCCACAGTCCTTGGATATACTGTTTGTTTTCAGTATTTGTTCTTTTTGCTTTTGAGAGATTTCTATTAAGATATCCTCAAGCTCAGATTTTAGAAGTGTATGGAAAATTATGTTATAAAGATATAAGCAAAGTGATTTGCCCCACCTAGTTGGGAGTCTGGCCTAAGACCTTCTTATGCTAAGTCCTGCTAAGGCTCTGTAAGCATATGAAACGTGGGACAAAAATTTGCCATGTACTTTTCCCCTTGCCAAGGTAGAAATTTATTTAGGGCTCTTTTATGGTATTGCCCTCATACAAGAAGGAGTAAGTGAAAGGGTATTTTAAAGGGAACCCTGAAATGGGGTTCAGAGAAGCCAGTCTCACTGACCATCAGGAGAGAAACATTAGCTGTTGGAGTCCTGAGTAATAAGAATGATACATGGAAGAAGGAACGGGGAGATGGGGATGATAGTTAAAGAATATGTAATTTCTTTTTGAGATGGTGAAAATATTCTAAGATTGACTGGCGATTGTTGGATGTACTTGTAAATATGCTAAAAATCATTGACTTACACACTTTAAATGCATTAAATGGGTCAACTATACAGTTATGAATAGTATATCAATAAAACTTCTTTTAAAACTTAAAAAAAGGAATAATACATGATTTTCTTTGGCAAGATTTTATATAACTAACACGCAGCTGTGCCTGACAACTTCTAGAAAAAGTATATGTATGTCAGTTGACATTTTAGATGTTTAACCATTTAAAATCTTTTCTATAAAAAGATTTTTATGAGAATTTATGATGAAACATAGTAAGTAAACCAGGACTAAATACCATTTTTCCAATTTATATACAAATGTATCTGGATATACTTTTGTATCTTTTTAAAATCTCTCCATATAATTTAAGTAGAAGACATATCTTAGTTTACAAGAATAGAAGCCCAATACACACCGAGGAAACCAGAATTGAAAGAGACACGTGTACCCCAGTGTTCATCACAGCACTGTTTATAATAGCCAGGACATGGAAGCAACCTAAATGTCCACATCAGCAGACGAATGGATAAGAAAGCTGTGGTACATACACACAATGGAGTATTACTCAGCCATTAAAAATAATACATTTGAATCAGTTCTAATGAGATGGATGAAACTGGAGCCTTTTATACAGAGTGAAGTAAGCCAGAAAGAAAAACACTAATATAGTATACTACGCATATATATGGAATTTAAAAAGATGGTAATGATAACCTGTGAGACAGCAAAAGAGACACAGATGTATAGAACAGTCTTTTGGACTCTGTGGGAGAGGGTGAGGGTGGGATGATTTGGGAGGATGGCATAGAAACATGTATAATATCATATATGAAATGAATCACCAGTCCAGGTTCAATGCATGATACAGGATGCTTGGGGCTGGTGCACTGGGATAACCCAGAGGAATGGGATGGGGAGGTAGGTGTGGGGAGGGGGTTCAGGATGGGGAACAGGTGTACACCCGTGGAAGATTCATGTTGATGTATTGCAAAACCAATACAATATTGTAAAGTAATTAGCCTCCAATTAAATAAATTTATATTGAAAAAAATAAAAGTAACTAAAAAAAAGAATAGAAGCCCAAAATGATAGTCAGTTTTTTAAAAAATAGACAAAACTCTTTTTACTTTTCTGTCAAACTATTTCATGATTTCTGTAGCTCTCCTTTAAGCTTCTGGTGCCCCTTTTCCTGTGACTTTAGTAGCAGTATATGGGGCTCCTGTTATAATTAATGAGGCACTTCACTGTGGACGGGTTGTGGGTGGCTGAGGGGAAATAGAGAATCTTTAAGTGGTGAACCTGAACAGCCTCAAAGCCTCTTTTCACCATGACTGAGGTTGGATTTTCTGACCACGTGGACTTCATATGTCTAGTTCTACTAAGGCTGATGTAGCAGCATGGAGTATGATGATAAATCAGCTTAACCTTATGAAAGAGTCACACAGTATCCTACTGATAACTGGGAACTGATAAAAGCTTGATGCTGCTGCTGGTGAAATAAGCTTATTAATGAAAATTTAGAACCTAATATGTATGCTAATAGGAATAGCATCATGTCATTGAGGATGCCTTGGCTTCAAAGGAAATAAACAGTAAGTCTTTTAAATAAAGAAGAATTTATTATCTCACATAATAAAAACCCTAGAGGTAGGAAGTTTCTGGATTGTTTAATTCAGTGGCTCAACAATGACACCAGGACCCCAGTTTCTGTTTTACTGTTCTCAACATATTGGTGGTCTTTTCCTAGGTTTATCCTCTTATTGTTGCAAAATAGCTGCTGATGCTCTAGGTATCATATCCTCAATTCACTGAGACGAAAAAAAAGGATGGTTTCTCAATTAGTCTCTTTCAAAAAAGGAAAACTTTTCCTAGAAGATCATTAGCGGATGTCCCCTCACAAATCATTAGACAGAATGAGTTATGTTGCATGCTCATTCCTAAATAAATTACTGATTTTAGAAATTAAATTATTGTAATTGGAATAGGTTAGATAGGTAGATGAATATGAAATGAAACAGAAGTATTTTCACTGAACATGTGGCCCTGTGGAGGGTGATAAAGAGCAGGGTTCAAATAGCAAAGAAGAACTGGTGCAAATATTTGTAGGGAGGGCAGCCAACACTATCTGTTACAAGTACTTTATGCTTGAGCAGCACACCTCCTATCTCATTTCATAAGATAGTTTTATGGCACTGAAAGAAAAAACGTAATTTGTTTTATACCAAATTATCATTGGAAACAAAATGGACATTCTCTTCATAAAAATAAAAGTCATATTTCTGCTTTTATGTAACAGCAGAAAAAAATCTGAAGTTTTTCATTAAGATAGAAAACAAAAACAAGGGAACATGAAGACACTATTCACTGAGTACTCAGGTGTCATTTTCACCCTCTTTACTCTTTCTTGCTGATGAAACTTGTTTTCTTTTGGCAGTACTGTACTGAAGGCTGGGGCTGAATCATGATTATCCAAGTTTGTTATAGTAGTTTCATTACTAGATACACACATTTCCAGCTTTCCTTGCTGTTACTGCTGCTGCTGCTGCTGTTAAGTCACTTCAGTCGTGTCCGACTCTGTGTGACCCCATAGACGGCAGCCCAACAGGCTCCTCTGTCCCTGGGATTCTCCAGGCAAGAACACTGGAGTGGGTTGCCATTTCCTTCTCCAATGCATGAAAGTGAAAAGTGAAAGTGAAGTAGCTCAGTCGTGTCCGACTCTTAGCGACCCCATGTTCTGCAGCCGTCCAGGCTCCTGCATCCATGGGACTTTCCAGGCAAGAGTACTGGAGTGGGGTGCCATTGCCTTCTCCTAGTGGTAGCCAAATGATACAATTCTGGTCAATAAGTATAAATCCTCTGGGGATGAGGCTTCTGGGAAAGTTTCATTTTCTAGTTTAAAGGGACAAATGTTAGAAGACAGTTTACTGTTTACTCCTCTTCTTCCTACCGTGAATATAAGTGTGATGTCAGCTGGTGCTACAGCAGCTCTCTTTGCAACGTGGATATCAGTCATGGGGAAAAAAATTCACATTTGCAAATGGTAGAAGAGAAAGGTAAAAAGATCCTGAGTCACAAGACCAAGACTTGAACTACCTATTTTCAAATTTCTGGTTATGTGAGATGACTTAATGGCCTCGTTATTTAAATGACTCTAGTTGGGTATTCCATTACTTACTACGTACCTACTTAATACATTCTAACTGGTACATGAGCAATGAACAATATCTCACGTAGATACTACAGCTCTCCTGTCACCTGTCTTCCCCCAGCATTTATACTTTGACTCTGGGTTCAGAGAACCTGAATAACTTGCCCATAGCTATATAGCCCTTCAACACCATCTCAGTCAGATTACTCCGTTCTTATCCTCAACACTTTTGATTCTCTACTTATTTTTATACCTATTTATGTTTTCTTTCCCAACTATATTTGAATCCTCTCCTGGACAGAGGCTGAGTCTCTTGCTATTTTAGTGTGCACTCCTGTACCCAGCATAGAGAGGGTTCTCGATGGCGAAGTTAATGACTACTATGGCTTCTCTTCTTTATCTCAGCCAGCAGGGAGGGAAGTAAGTAAATGACTTATTTTAAGAAGATACAAACTTAATACCTTCTCTAAATTGGAAAACAGAAGATAGGGAAAATCCTATGGAGATTTCTTTCACTAATCATCACAATTGGATGCTATTTGTGAATTTTGGTTGCATATCAATATTTCTTTTCTTTATGAACAGTTTAGATATCTGATATGTTGGTATCCTTTAAAGATTAGCTTGAAACAAAGCAGTTTTAGGGAAGCACCCCCGTGTATTTGAGTTGTATCTGGCAAATGTGGAATAAGGGAACTTCGTAGCTTAAGGAGGATCTCCAGTGGACATTGTGTTTTTGAGGGCGGTTGGATTGCTACAGCTAAAAAATTCCCTTGGTGAGTTTGTCAGTTTCAGGGGATTTTGGTCATGATTCAGTGAAGTGGAACTTTCAGTTAAAATGAGAATCTCATGGCCCTTTTGCATCTTTGCTCATAGTCAGGGTAGCACCTTGGGTGTGTTAATGTCCATCACCAGTTTTACCCATGTTGCTGCTTAGGGCACATGCTCTCACTGGGTTGTTCTCCTCATCCAAAGCCTCTGCTGCTATTTCTTTCTCTATGAGCACAAGTGCCTTTTGTGGCCACAAGATGTAACTCCAATACAGTGCTTTATGCTGATGACTGTGGGTTTTCCTTAAGGTAACTGTGGGTGGCCCCTCCATTTATTTTCTTGCTTCCTTTTTGTTTCTGTAAATTCTGCCCTCCACTTTCCCCTGAAGCACACGCTGTTCATGTAATCTGAATGGCCATTTAGAGGAAGGATCAGAAGTTTGTTGTTTCATTAGGAACATAAATCAAAACTTTGTGTTCACACTGCAGTCTGAGTGAGTCCAGGAATAGCTTTGGGATTGCTAAGTGTCTGGAGAGCACTGACTACGCAGACATGTTTTGAAGCCGGCTATAATAGTTTCTACAGCTGTTAACAGTTTGTAGAAGAATGGCAGCATTATATATCAGCGATTAAAATGTGCATGACTTGCATTGCACAGAAGTCAGATTGGGAAAGAATCAGATTTTTTTTCTTCTGAAACTTGGCCAGGAAAGTCTTCAGTAACTAGAGAAATTCTTTTCACTGCTGAAATCAACATGAAGGACATTGTGTTATTATAATTGCTTATAGCTCACCATGAAGGTTGTCTTTGTGTGAGTGGATGTACGGGCTGTACTGTTTTGTTTTTATTTATTCTGCATTCTTTATTCTAATGTCCTTTCCTTTTTCCTGACCAGAAAGATTGTTATTGAGCCCTTCACAAAGATGAAATAATGCAGTGTGTTAAAAAAATGTTAACAATTCAAAGAAGTTATAAAAATTTATAACTTGGCTGAATGCTTGGGAAATTTCTGCATATTTTAATATAAATAGGTAATGCAAATATTTGTTCTTTGCATTGAGAGGTGAGTCTCTGTTTTCCAAAAGGCTCTGTTATTTAAATTAGGTTCACTTGATTGTATTGAAATAAGGACAGCTTCCATTTTGAATGATGGCAAAGATTAAATCCCACAGCTGTTATCAAATACAAAAAGCCTAATAAGTTAGATGTGTTACTGCATCATGGGGTTAAAAAGATTTCCAGAAATAGTAGGAATTGCTTCATGACTAAAATTCTCATGACAGTAACTTACTTAGTAAATTTTTTAAGATTTCCAAGTTGACACTGAATTTTTGCATTCAAGAAGGATTACCTGCATCATCTCTGTACCTTGTCAGTTTTATTGTCTCTTTAAAGAATTAACTGACAGACTTAATTCAAGGTTGGAGTGGGTGAGATATCTTGGAGAATCTGTATAAATAAAGGAAAAAATAGAGTAAAAGTCAGAAAAAAATAAAATTGTGAGAGGAGCTCCTTCTGCTGAGCTATAACATCAAATTATACACATTTTGAATGACCGTGGATCAAAGGTCTTTGTTGAAAGATTAAGATCTAAGGTCTTAGATCTTTCTGATGAAGTATGCCAAGGCTTACCTTGGCAACGAGAAGCCAGAGTACCCAGGTGGCACTACACAGGGAAAGCCCACCTAGTGGAGTCAGTTTCCAGAGGTGAAGTTGAGATTTAATCCTGAGATCAAGTCCTAGACCCCGGGCACCCAGCATTCTGGACAAATGACAATAGGCTGCTTCTTCGTAGGCCATGTAGACTGTTGAGTCAGCTTGATGATCTGAGAAAACCTCAGCATAGACCTTGAGAGGCTCCCTTTGAAAGTGCTAATGAGTTCTCATATCTCACTTTGTCAGCTCCTCATTTACTAGCTAATGCTTCAGCAGTTAGCCATCAGGGTGATAAGGACAGAGGGAGACAACAGGAGAGCATGAAGGAAGACTCCTAGAGTGGTTGCAGTGCCCCCCACAAACTTTCCACACCACTGCACAATTTTACCCAGATAGGCATTGGCCATCATCCTCTCACTTCTTCATACTGATGGCATAGGTTCACAAGCGGCATCTTCGAGGCCAGTCTGCAACTTGCTGTTTTCCTATTCTTCTCATCAGTTCAGTTCAGTTCAGTCACTCGGTCATGTCCAACTCTTTGCGACCCCATGCATTGCAGCACGCCAGGCCTCCCTGTTCATCACCATCTCCCGGAGTTCACTCAGACTCACGTCCATCGAGTCCGTGATGCCATCCAGCCATCTCATCCTCTGTCGTCCCCCTTTCCACCTGCCCCCAATCCCTCCCAGCATCAGAGTCTTTTCCAATGAGTCAACTCTTCGCATGAGGTAGCCAAAGTACTGGAGTTTCAGCTTTAGCATCATTCCTTCCAAAGAAATTCCAGGGTTGATCTCCTTCAGAATGGACTGGTTGGATCTCCTTGCAGTCCAAGGGATTCTCAAGAGTCTTCTCCAACACCATAGTTCAAAAGCATCAATTGTTCGGCGCTCAGCCTTCTTCACAGTCCAACTCTCACATCCATATATGACCACAAGAAAAACCATAGCCTTGACTAGATGAACCTTAGTCCACAAAGTAATGTCTCTGCTTTTGAATATACTATCTAGGTTGGTCATAACTTTTCTTCCAAGGCTTATGGAAACTAAGGAGACCTCTGGAGAAGTTTACTTTTCTTGGGAAAAGTGACTTGCTTAGGAATTAAATCAGTATTTTCCAGGGAGAGCAGCCTTGAATGCCTTTAATTTTCACTTTCCTGTACTAAGTGGTCATACTTGATTGAGAAATAAGATCAAGAGCTGACATTTTTATTGAGTACTTATGATGTGCCAAGCATTGTATTATTTAAAAACAGAGATGATAGCTGGTAGCATGACCAGCAAAGTGAAATGTAAAAGTAGTCTGATGGGAGATAGTGCATAGGCCAGAAGTCAACTGAAAAAGAAACAGGAAAACTAGATTTAAATTCAGGTGTCACCAGACACTGAAGGTTCTTGGTATACTTTCCTCTCATAAAGCCTGATTTTGTTATAAAATAAGAGTAAGTACCAGCCTGGAATTTGTAACTCAGGTTGATCAGTCAAGAAGATGGTCCTATAGCAGTGGTTTCATTTTTTATCTTCTCAGAATCATGGAACTCTTAGAATCTAAATTCTAAGTGTTCTTGCTCAAGAAGCACACACATGTATATATGCAAGCGAAATGTTACACATGATTTCTGGGGTTACCAGCTTTCCTGGAGCCAGTCTTCTTATGCAGGCTGAATTTGGCATCAGTAAAGTCTGGTAATAGGTGATACCTTTAGGTCTAGGCAGAGAGGGTGGCTGGCGGCAAGTTCAGAGAGAGCCTAGCAGGAGTTTCTCAGCTGTAGGATGGGGATCAAGCAAAGAAACATGTTTCATTGAAGGGGGAGCTGGTGCTGGGAATAACTAGCTGTAGGTGTTGGACCCTTGGGATGGGTACTGAGATTTAGTGGTATAATGCCCAGCTGGAGACTCTTAAACAATGAAAAGGAGCCAAGAGAAAGCATCAGGAGAGAAGAGCAACTGAAACTGGGCTAGAAAGTAAAGGCTGGGTCACCAAGAATGTCCAGTAACCAGAACTAGGGCTAGAGCTGACTTGGGTGGGCTCAGGATTATCCAGCAAGATTTTCCTGTCTGTGAGATAGCTGGCTTCTGACTCTAGTAGGGGCTAAGGCAATGTGGACCTGTCTCTGGAAATCTGGTAGGGAGGAGGGGGCTGGGCAAACTATCTGCCTAGTTATTACAACTCTGGTGTTATCCCTCTTCAAAGCTTTGGTTTTTTTGGCCAAGGATGTGCATTAATTACCATTTTAAAGTCTTTTTAACACATTAACTTTGAGACTGGAGAACGTTCCTTTACCTTTTATACTTTTCTCATCTTGAGGTTTTGTCCATTACCTTTAACCATCAGTTACCTTTAACCTGCCACTCCTGTACCGTCAGCAAGTTGTGTTCTAGTCTTTCACTGGGAGACCTACTGATTTTCACAACTTGATGTTCCTCAGCAGAATAAAATGTTGGAAGCATTTGTTAGTCTATTAAATATATTGGAAATTTTACTAGTCTGTAAAATCTAAATACTGGGAACTATTGAGTTATAGTATACTTGATTGGGTAAAGTAGATACTCAGGAATATTTATAGTTATATTGAATGAATGATAAGTGAGATATGAATTGTATCACATAAAGCTAAGGGTCGAGTTGTCCACTAATTGTTTACCTCATTTCGATATCTTCTAGGAGGATAATGCTAAGATAAATTGAAGTTCATATAAATGTGGTAAATTAATGGATTGTACCATGCTTGATTATTCAACAGGGTAGACTGTCTAAGTGATGATGCTTTCTTTGATGACATTTAGTATATTAAAATAGTGTTGTGTTTGGTAAAGTAGTGCTTGTTTTCAGCTGTTATTAGCTACTGGAATTTTAAAAGAGAACTTGCATAAAGGAAGAGACCATTTAGCTGATACCGTATATTGGGACAGGAGAGACTCCCAGTTCTTTTTCACTCTGGAGGGTACTCTTTCCACAGAGTGAGTCTGTAGCCTGAATCATGAATGCATGTGTGCTAAGTTGCTTCAGCCATGTCCGACTCTTTGTGACCCTATGGACTGTAGCCCATCAGACTTCTCGTCCAGTGGATTTTCCAGGCAAGGATACTGGAGTGCCATGCCCTTCTCCAGGGGATCTTCCTGACCCACATCTCTTATGTTTCCTGCATTGGCAAGCTGGTTCTTTACCACTACGCCACCTGGGAAATCATGAATCATGAATGTTTAGCAGCAATTAATTAATCTGTTTTAGGAACCTAAGTAAGTACTAGCTGAAATTTAAGATATAAAATTTGAAGTCATGAGTACAATGAAGGTTAGAGGAAAAAAGAAATGGGATATGAAAGAGAGTCATAATTCTGCTCAGAAGGTCAGGCCAAATAGCACAATAGACCTTTTCTGCTTGAATTCATGTGAGTTTTCTTCCTCAGATTAAAGTTATAAAAAGGAGTTTTTTCTCTCCTTGATGGCTATATTTAACAGGAGAATAGTTGCTCAAATTTATTATTTGGCCCAGTAGAAAAAAGTACAATGTAACTCAAAGTCTAAATCAATGTAATTTAAAATATAATTATGTGTGTATGGGAGTGTCCATGGCAAGTTAGATGAATGTATTCTAAGGAAAGAATAAGAATCCAGGGATTGAGAGATTCTTGTTAAATAGGAAAGAATCAATAAGTTTCCTCATTAAGAGATGATCGCCACATTTCTGAAATAAATGATAATTTAAGTGACTGAAAAAAAATATGGCATTCCCCATGGAGATTCATAATGTCTTTTAAAAAAAATAATGTTTTTTGCTTCACTGGGTCTTTGTGTCTGTGCTCAGGCTTACTGTAGTTGCAGCGAGTGGGGAGCTACTCTTTGTTGTGGTACATGGCCTCTCATTGAGGTGGCTTCTCTTGTTGCGGAGCCAAGTTTAGAGCACTTGGGCTTCAGTAGTTGTGGTGCATGGGCTTAGTTCCCCTGCGGCGTGTGGGATCTTCCCAGACCAGGGTTCAAACCCACGTCCCCTGCACTGAGAGGCAAATTCTCAAGCACTGAAGTACCAGGGAAATTGCTCATAATGCTTTTAAGTGGCTCATGTGTATTTGAGTATGTTTGTGCACATGCACGCATGTGTGTGTGTATATGTGTCACATAACACAGAATAGTCAGATAAGAAGAAATCACAAGAGAGAGGATGGAGATCCATTGGGTAGAGGTAATCATACTTGACTCATCTCTTCTTCCCTATTAGCACCTTGACTTCTCACCACCCCTCAGTGCCAAAACTTTCTACCCAGGTGAGAACCCAGTTACTTCCAAAATAAGACAATTTTTTTTTTTAGATTTATTTTTTATTTTTTAAAATTTTTATTTATTTTTTAATTTTAAAAAATTTATTTATTTTAATTGGAGGCTATTTACTTTATAGTATTGTAGTGGACTTGCCATACATTCACATGAATCAGCCATGGGTGTACATGTGTTCCCCATCCTGAACCCCGTTCCCACCTCCCTCCCCATACGATCCCTCTGGGTTATCCCAGTACACCAGCCCTGAGCACCCTGTCTCATGCATCGAACCTGGACTGACGATCTATGTCACATATGATTATATACATGTTTCAATGCTATTCTCTCAGATCATCGCACCCTTGCCTTCTCCCACAGAGTCCAAAAGACTGTTCTATACATCTGTGTCTCTTTTGCTGTCTTACATATAGGGTCATCGTTACCATCTTTCTAAATTCCATATATATGCATTAGTATACTGTATTGGTGTTTTTCTTTCTGGCTTACTTCACTCTGTATAATAGGCTCCAGTTTCATCCACCTCATTAGAACTGATTCAAATGTATTCTTTTTAATGGCTGAGTAATACTCCATTGTGTATATGTACCACAGCTTTCTTATCCATTCATCTGCTGATGGACATCTAGGTTGTTTCCATGTCCTGGCTATTATAAACAGTGCTGCGATGAACATTGGGGTACA
>SJYX01008118.1:244094-268982 GCA_006410675.1 Oreotragus oreotragus | reverse complement strand
GCAGATGGTGACTGCAGCCATGAAATTAAAAGACACTTACTCCTTAGAAGAAAAGTTATGACCAACCTAGATAGCATATTCAAAAGCAGAGACATTACTTTGCCGACTAAGGTCCGTCTAGTCAAGGCTATGGTTTTTCCAGTGGTCATGTATGGATGTGAGAGTTGGACTGTGAAGAAGGCTGAGTGCCAAAGAATTGATGCTTTTGAACTGTTGTGTTGGAGAAGACTCTTGAGAGTACCTTGGACTGCAAGGAGATCCAACAGTCCCTTCTGAAGGAGATCAGCCCTGGGATTTCTTTGGAAGGAATGATGCTAAAGCTGAAACTCCAGTACTTTGGCCACCTCATGTGAAGAGTTGACTCATTGGAAAAGACTCTGATGCCGGGAGGGATTGGGGGCAGGAGGAGAAGGGGACGACCGAGGATGAGATGGCTAGATGGCATCACGGACTCGATGGACGTGAATCTGAGTGAACTCCGGGAGTTGGTGATGGACAGGGAGGCCTGGCATGCTGCGATTCATGGGGTCCCAAAGAGTCGGACACGACTGAGCGACTGAACTGAACTGATGTGAAGAGAAATGTGCTATAAAAGGAAGGGTATAAATAAAGTCCTATAGAAGTCTAGAGGAGAGATTACCTTTATAGGCAACAAGGAAAGTCTTCAGAGAGGGGGTGACATTGAAACTGGGCATGGAAGGATGGATTGAATTTTGATAGGCACAAATAGAAGAACATTCTAAGGGGAAGTACACAGCCCAGAGGTATCATGGCAAAAAGCAACAACCCCAAAACAGCAAATACTACAAAAACCTATTATTCCAGAAATGATGTGTGATTCAGTGTAGCTGGAGATAAAATGGGTATAGTAGGTACAGGCCAGGTTATAAGAGACCATGAATTCTAGATAAGGTTTTATTTAATATACAAATAAACTCCTCACACAACTCACCAAATATGAATGTCTGTCTCCTAAAACTTCTGCTTGAGAGACTGATTTCTTTTATAAGCAAACTTTTTCTAACAGTAGGGGCATCTTTAAGGTACACACCCATCTCTTAGTGTCTTAAAGGCAGAGGGGCTTGGCCAGCTTAACCAAAGCTTAAACTGTCTGTGAGGTTCAGAAGATCCTTAAAGACTTTGAGATTTTAAGATGTTGTATGTGGTGGTTTATTTTTTCTTTTTTTTAAATTTATGTCTTTATCACATGATCATTTACAGGATAATTGTGCCAGATTATATTTTCCATAAATGACCAAATCAAGTTTTCCCTTTCCATGTAATCTTATTACACAGTGACCTTGACTTTCCTCCTGTTGAGGGGTGGGATTTGAGTTCTCCTCCTTAGACTACTTGAGATTATAGTGGAACTGACACTGTATGACTTCTGAGGCTAGGTCATAGAAGGCCATGCAGCTTCCTTTTAGTTTCCTTGGAATGTTGGCCTTTGGAGCTCTGAACCCCTATATAGGGATTTAGGAGTGTCCATTCTGTGAGGAAGCCACATCTGTAGGCCTTCTGGATGAGAGTTGGCATCAATCCCCAGAAATATGAACGAACAATGTCCCAGATAATTCTTGGCCACAGAGGTTGAATCTTTAGGTCCTTCCTGCTGAGGTCCCAAATATTACAGAGTAGACCAAATCACCTCCATATGTCCTTTCCAAATTCCTGGCACACAGACATAATAAAATGGTTATTTTATGCAGCTAGGTTTGAGGTAGTTTGTTATGCTGTGGTGGTAACTAGAACAGTAAGCAGTGATGGCCTTTTCTAGTTCATCTTTCTCTGTTCAGCAGGTTCAGTTTTATAGGGAGGGAATTATCATTTGTTAGAAGGCCCTATTAGGTGATTCACATATATTATCTCAATCTTCCTAATAATTTTATGAGGTTAATATTATCAACCATATTTATGGAGACATAGGCTGAGAGAGGTTAAGTGATTTGTATAAGGTCACACAAATAGAAAACAAGCCCAGTTTTTCTAGCTCTGTCCTTCAAAAGATTTCTTCAATCAGGTAAAGCCTCCCTAGGCTGGATGAAAG
Organism: Oreotragus oreotragus; assembly: GCA_006410675.1. NCBI lineage: Eukaryota > Metazoa > Chordata > Mammalia > Artiodactyla > Bovidae > Oreotragus > Oreotragus oreotragus. Next base: position 266,935 of record SJYX01008118.1, on the reverse strand, counting down.
TTCCCATGGTATCATATGAACAATGAATTCTGCTACTTTGCTCACCTCTCTATCAGATGGGATACTTGCTAAGCACCTGGGCCAGGAGCTGTGAAGGAGGTGAAGAGAGACATGCCCCCTGATTTTCAGCAACGATAAACCATTTTGGTGGCTAGGCAGCTGTAAGTCCCGTGGAGAGATAAAAGCAACCCAAGGCAGTGTCTGATCCAGTACTGTAGCGCTTCATAGAGGAGTGCGGTCACTTTAGTGTTTTGGACAAATAGGGAGCCTCCCAGTTATCTCTTTTCTAACTGGTGAAAGTGGGAGGCATCATGTGTCCCATTTCTCTCAGGTAATCTTGGTTTAATGCCTGTTGTCCCAGGGGGATTATCAACAAAGCCTTATTTTGGACAATAAATTACATGGTCGCCTTAGGGTGGTACTTTTTCAAATTGGACTTTCTCAAGGGAATGGGGTGAAACACTATTGAATAACCTTGTGAAATGGTGCGAAGGCAGTGACTAATGGCCCAAAACAAGTAGTAGAGTGTGGTAATTCAATGAAAAACTTGTCCATTTGTTGTACAGCACACACACACACACACAAATAGTGATTTTGTTCAACATAGACAAACGTTTATTGGACATCATTATATGCCACAATTAAAACTCCAAATTGACAATAACAGACAATAAAACCTCCCCAACAAACCAAACAAGCCACAACTGAATTGGTCATCTGAACTGACCTCATTGGTTTGTGTCTGGCCAGAATGGCAAGGACAGTCCATATCTTTCTTGGGATAAATGAAGTATATCAATCTAGTACAAGGACTAGGCTCCGTTTCTCAAAGGGTGGTCCACAAACCATGGGCATCAAACTCGCCTGGAGGTAGTGGGGGAGGTAAGAATGCAGAGTTTGGGCCTTCATTTCCAGACCTTGAAATCATTCTCAGAGGATGGGCCCAGAACTTGGCATATTTATAAGTTCCCAGATAATTCTGCACCCTAAAGTTTGAAGACATCTGGGATTTGATGCTTAGAATCAACAAAACACTAAGGCCCTAGAGAAAGTTCATTATTTGGAGTTTATTATTAGTTGGCTTGTTATTTTAAATGACAAATACATTTAGAACTTGGATGAGCCGACTAACCCCAGGGCAGTGTTAGCCTCTGTCAGCACTGTTGAAAGAAGTTAGCCTTGATTTCAAACTGCTTCCCCATGTTATGAGCCCTGTGAAGATAAAGAAAGGACTGCATCATTTTATTACAAGAAAAGGGATTATGTTTAAACATTGGTCTTGTTCTCATTATAACTTCTGTCATTGGGATTAACTTTGTAGTGGATTTGCTAAGTGTTCTCTAATAATATTTAGGAACTGCAGAAAAGAGGGGCTGTATTGATTGGAGTTTGGCCCATTTTTCCCAATTCTAACAAAGTTGGGTAGAGGGGAGAGCACTACAAATGGTTTCCTGCAAGTTCAACGTGGTGTAGATTGAATAGTCACGTTCCCTGGATATTTGTGAAAGAGACCAGATATTAGAGCTAAAACAGATTTTTGCGTTCATCACACCCAATGTTTTTATTGTATAGATGGATAATGGCTGGAATAAATCCTGGCTCTGGACATGACACTTACTGTGTATTCTTGGGCACTTGTCATCTGTGAAATGCAGGATAATAACAGTGTCTACTTTTTGTAGTCTTGGGAAGGAATAAATGAAATGAGAGTGTGAACATGAAGTGCTGAGCATAGCATTTGGCACTGGGGTTAGCATTCCTTCCCAAAGTGCTGTTTACTATTGTTAGCTAAAGTCACAGAGTTAGTTAATGCCAGAGCCAGGCCTAGACCTGGACTTTCCATCTACCTTCGTCTTCTGTAATATCTGTGTAGTTCCTGAAATCAGTCACATGAAATACCTGTGTGTCTCCACATCATCAAATGCTGTTTTAAGACCTTCTTTCAGAAGGGCCCCGGGACAATGAGCTCTGGCTGGCTGCCTTACTCTGCACAGTCTGTTCTCAGGGTCATATAGTGTCTGTGCTCTGGCTAGTCCTCTGTCTGTGCCCCACAGGGCCCTGTGCTGCTGGCCCCCTCACTGCTCCTGAGCTGTGTGGTGGTATGAATGGGTGACTGAGGCGGAAGATGCCTGAGCCACTTTGTAGGGAGTGTTCCTCAGAAGTGAGATAACCAGGAGGCCTGGGAAGTGTGGGGGCAAAGTGTGTGGGTTCTGAGGACAGACTGTCTGGTTCTACCTGGCTGTGGGACTTGGCTAAGTTCCTTGCCCATAAGAAGATCCTCAGTTTTCTCATTTGTAAGATCTGTAACAAGAATGCCTACATCACAGGACTGTTATGAGGGTCACTGACTAAATTCACACAAAGCAAAGAGCCTGGCCCATTGTCTACAAATGATGGCATATTGCTAACTTTTAATAATGCTTTGTGAATCTAGAGGGGAATTAGGATATATAGAATGTCCTGATGGAAGGGATAAAAATCAGAACAGAGAAATGTAATTTGTAATGAGTAATATAATAGTATTTTGAATATCACTGAAAGGTAAAACTGAAATTGAGAACTGGTTAAAAATATTGTATGGCCATTGATGAGATCAAAGAAACTGGCAGTAGCTCTGCAAAGGAAAAACTGGAAGTACCTTCTACATATTCCTGCTTTCCACTGTCCTCCCCTTACATGCCCACATCTCCCTCAGCATTTATTATGGGTATTTAAATATGCCCAAAGTTTCTCTCCATGTTTATAAATCTACAGTGTAGGAACTTTGGAGAAATTTTAATTAATAATAAATTACATCAGTGGAAATATACTAACATTGATACTCTTCAATTATATAGAAACCTGCTGGCCACAGTATAGTAGGCAAGTGAAATGAATTACTAACTACTACCTCTCTTTAAAAGAATTGCTGCTATAGGTTAACTAATGTGGATAATGACTGACAAAACCTCTGGCTTCATAAAACTTCTGCCGTGTTGGATACTTACTACATTAGTCAGCATAAGACAGACAATGCTGAGGTAACAAACAACTGCCAAACTCAGTGATTTAAACAGCAAGATTTCTATCTTCCTTATGAGACATGCCCTTATTAGTTTGTCTGGAGCTCTGCTCCAAATTAGCCTCCCTGGGGACCTTGGCTGGTGAAGCAGCCACCATGGGACATGTTGCCGGTTATGGCCCAGGGAAACAGCCCAGGCTTTTGAAGCATCCAACTGGAAGTGGCACCACCCCTTCAGCTCCAGTGTCACTGGCAGAAGTATGGACACACTCCATTGTTAGGAAGCAGAAACTGTAAAAGTATACTCCTACTCTGTTTTTGGCTAGAACTACTCTAACAACTACTCTAATAACTACTCTAACAGCTGGGCTGGAAGAAGCACAAACTGGAATCAAGGTTGCCGGGAGAAATATCAATAACCTCAGATATGCATGGTGTATCATAGCCTTGTAGGTAGTTAGTGTTATGGACTAAATGTTTGTGTCTCTCCTAAATCCCTATGTTGAAATCATAACCCTTTATATGATGATGTGGGGGGCAGAGCCTTTGGGAGGTGATGAGGTCATGAATGTGGAGATCTCATGACTGGGGTTAATGCCCTTGTAAGAGAGTACATCATGAGAAACTCTGGACTGGAAGAAACACAAGCTGAAATCAAGATTGCTGGGAGAAACATCAATAACCTCAGATATCCAGATGACACCACCCTTATGGCAGAAAGTGAAGAGGAACTAAAGAGTCTCTTGATGAAAGTGAAAGAGGAGAGTGAAAACGTTGCCTTAAAGCTCAACATTCAGAAAACGAAGATCATGGCATCTGATCCCATCACTTCATGGGAAATAGATGGGGAAACAGTGGAAACAGTGTCAGACTTTATTTTCTTGGGCTCCAAAATCACTGCAGATGGTGACTGCAGCCATGAAATTAAAAGACGCTTACTCCTTGGAAGAAAAGTTATGACCAACCTAGATAGCATATTCAAAAGCAGAGACATTACTTTGGAGACTAAGGTCCGCCTAGTCAAGGCTATGGTTTTTCCTGTGGTCATGTATGGATGTGAAAGTTGGACTGTGAAGAAAGCTGAGCACTGAAGAATTGATGCTTTTGAACTGTGGTGTTGGAGAAGACTCTTGAGAGTCCCTTGGACTGCAAGGAGATCCAACCAGTCCATTCTGAAGGAGATCAACCCTGGGATTTCTTTGGNGATGTGAGAGTTGGACTGTGAAGAAGGCTGAGCGCCGAAGAATTGATGCTTTTGAAGTGTGGTGTTGGAGAAGACTTTTGAGAGTCCCTTGGACTGCAAGGAGATCCAACCAGTACACTCTGAAGGGGATCAACCCTGGGATTTCTTTGGAAGAAATGATACTAAAGCTGAAACTCCAGTACTTTGGCCACCTCATGCAAAGAGTTGACTCATTGGAAAAGACTCTGATGCTGGGAGGGATTGGGGGCGGGAGGAGAAGGGGACGACCAAGGATGAGATGGCTTGATGGCATCACGGACTCAATGGACGTTGAGTCTGAGTGAACTCCGGGAGATGGTGATGAACAGGGAGGCCTGGAGTGCTGCGATTCATGGGGTCGCAGAGTCAGACACGACTGAGCAACTGAACTGAACACTTATTACGCTTTAGGTACTACAACAAGTGCAAAATGAAAAGACAATCTTTGCCCTCTATGAACTCTTTTCCTCTATGAGAAAGACAAACATTTAAGTAACCCTGGTGTTCGGTATCTTCCAATAAAGGCTGTCAAAGAGGAAAATACAAAGAGCTGTAGCACTGGGAAGAAGGACAAAAAGAATTTTAGCAACTAACCTGACTCCTTTTCCCTCCAATTTGGTCTGGCTTCTGGATTGGAGAGGCTGCTGCAATTCTGAGTTAGTTACAAGAGAGATTTTTAAGTAGAGTGTTATTTTTGTTCAGACAATGTACCTTCCCTTACTTTTGACTCAAACAAGTAACACTGTAGTGGACATTTAGAGGAGGTGTCAAATTGAGACAAACTGCACAGTGTTTGAGAGACAGCAGGAGCTTCATTTACAAGTAAACCTAGATTCAAATCCCAGCTCTTTTACTTATTAGCTCTGTGACTGGGCAAATCAATTTTCAGAGCCTCTGTTTTGGTATTTTTTAAAAATAGACAATAACTTATTTAATTGTTTGGTGTATGTTTTTTGAGTCATGTACGGATTTAAGAGTTGGACCATAAGGAAGGCTAAGCGCCAAAGAACTGATGCTTTCAAACTGTGGTGCTGGAGAAGACTCCTGAGAGTCCCTTAGAGAGCAAGGAGAGCAAATCAGTCAATCTTATTTAATTGTTTGGTGTATGTTTTTTGAGTCATGTACGGATTTAAGAGTTGGACCATAAGGAAGGCTAAGCGCCAAAGAACTGATGCTTTCAAACTGTGGTGCTGGAGAAGACTCCTGAGAGTCCCTTAGAGAGCAAGGAGAGCAAATCAGTCAATCCTAAAGGAAATTAATCCTGAATATTCATTGGAAGGACTGATGCTGAAGCTCCAATACTCTGGCCACCTGATGCAAAGAGCTGACTCACTGGAAAAGACCCTGATGCTAGGAAAGATTGAGGGCAAGAGGAGAAGGGGGTGACAGAGGATGAAATGGCTAGACGGCATTACTGACTCAATGGATATGAGTTTGAGCAAACTCTGGGAGATAGTGAAGGACAGGGAAGCCTGGCATGCTGTAGTCCAAGGGGTCTCAAAGAGTTGGACACAACTGAGCGACTGAACAACAACAACACTTTATGTTGGGGCCAGTGCCTCTTTTTCCTTCTCCTGAATTTGCATGTGAGTGGCTAGGGAAGAAAGCGGGGAAGTCCTGAACTTGCTTTGTAGACACCCATCTCAATATTCCTACCGACAGTCAGGAGAAGGAGTTTCTGCTCTGGACGTCTTATGGTAGCCATCATAACCCAGTAGGAAGAACAGGGGCTCTGAAAGGAGGCAGTGTGGATTCAAAATCAACAGAGGTACCATGCAAAATACCTAGCATAAATACCTGGCACAGAGCGGTAAGTGCTTTAACAAATGTTAGTCCCCCACCCATTTTGGAAATGGTTGCATTTGCCTGTAAATTTTTAGACTACTCAATGAAAAGCTTCTCAGTCTTCAATCATGTCCCTCATTCCTGCTTTTCCTTTTCCCTTACATGGCTCCAGGTGAGTAGATCTATGTTATTTGGCCAAGCAGATGCTAGACAAAAGCCATCTTAGTGTGTGTGTGTGTGTGGTTTTTTTTTTTAGTGTAGCAGAGTTTTATTAAAGTGAAAAAGGGACAGAGAAAACTTCTGACACAGACATCAGAAGGGGGACAGAGTGCACCCCTCACTGGTCTTAGCAAGGGAGCTGTATACTTTTTCAGTTGGTTATTACGGTAAATCAAAAGAATGTCTCAAGGTTGTAAAGGTCTTACCAGACCCACTCCCACAATATACATTTTAAGATAACAGGGTTAGTCAGAAGGTTCTCAAGAAGGAGAAATAGGTCCTCAAGCAGGATACATTGTTGTTATATAATCCTTCAAAAAAAAAAAAAGTGAAGTCACTTGGTCATGTCTGACTCTTTGTGACCCATGGACTATAGCCCACCAGGCTTCTCCGTCTATGGGATTCTCCAGGCAAGAGTACTGGAGTGGGGTGCCATTTCCTTCTCCAGGACTTAGTGTGTTTTTTTATAGAAACATTGAATCAGTCATTATGCTTTCAGTTCAGTTCAGAAGCTCAGTTGTGTCCGACTCTTTGTGATCCCATGGACTGCAGCACCCCAGGTTTCCTGGTTCACCATCAACTCCCTGAGCTTGCTCAAATTCATGTCCATTGAGTCAGTGATGCCTTTGAATACAGGTAGTTATTATGCTTTGAATATAGGAAACTTTTTGTGTGCAGTTGTGTGTATATTGTGTATTACAACCTTTTGTGCATTTTAAAGCATTTCTGTCTCTTTAAAAATATATAAATATCAGTGTTTCCATACTTTGGCATTTTAATTTCTCCATTATTTTCAGTCTGTTATTTCTGTTTTGTGCTATTGATTAATAGTGAAAGTTAAAGCAACCTCAATGTCGACTAACAAGGCATTATCCAAAACAAATCTAAATGACACAATTCATAATTCCTTAAACAAACTAAGGTGTTACAGGACAGAACATAGCATATAATCTCATTGTGTAGAGGTCTAGAAAAAAGAGACAGTGTACTACTGTCTCTGGATCAGGATTGGGTTTTTCAATACACTAAAATATGAACCATGTCTCAGCTCAAGGATCCCCAGAAAATGCTTACATTTCAACACATTTCTTGTTTAGAGACTAAGTTAATATGTGACCTGGGCAAAGCCCTTATAATCCTTATCAAATCTTGAATCTCTTTCTGCATTTGAAAAATAATACTAACTATTAAATTAACATCTCCCATATTTTTAGAGGTGAGAAAACTGAGGCTCTGCAAAAATAAGTAATTTGCTCATGGTTATCTTAGTGACAGTTAAGACTGAAACCAGATCTGATAAAGAAAAAGAATGATAGGGAAATGGTAGACTCTATGAGTTTTAGTTTTTTTCCTCTTAACACAAAGGAGGCATCAGTAGACTATTCTTTGTATACAAAAATGATACTGTACAGTCTGTTGGATTGAATTAGAAGTTGCACTGATTTACAATTAACTCATGGCTGAGTAATCAGATCAATCTAATCTTCTAAATTTTATGGTTTGTTTTATTGTGGCCTATAATCAGTTGAAATCACAAGGGGAAGTTCAAGAGCCTTACATGCTATAGAGGAAGGAACATCTCTCAACTCTTGAGTAGGTGAATGATCCCAGGCAAGTTACTTAACTATTCTGTACCTCAGTTTCCAAATCTGTAAAATGGGACTAGCACCATCTTGCCATGTAATTACCAAGTTGTATTAAATTTAGAAATCCCAGCACTAGAATAAAAGCAGATTCCTCAAGTGTTATGAGAAAATTATCTGAGAAACATCTTAAAGGACACACACTGGCCTCAGTACTGCCAAGAACTCAGTGAAAAAGGCATAACTGTGCAAACTGTCACCTAAGCCAGAGGAAAGTGAAAGTGAAATCGTTCAGTCGTGTCCGACTCTTTGCGACCCTCACAGACTGTAGCCTACCAGGCTCCTCTGTCCATGGGATTTTCCAGGCAACAGTACTGGAGTGGATTGCCATTTCCTTCTCCAGGGGATTCTCCCAATCCAGGGCTCGAACCCGGGTCTTCCCCACTGTAGACAGACCTTTATTGTCTGAGCCACCAGGAAGTCTTGAGGCAAGTCCAGATTCCTTCTTTCTCTTATTGCCCAAACCCAACATCCAGTCCTAACTTACTAATTTATATTCCACACACATTAAATGTCTACTGAATGTAAGACACTGTTCTAAAAATGCCTCAAAGATGTCTCCACTCCTTGTTCACATTGCTTGATGAAACTACTTTTAGGGCCTCCTAACTTATCTTCTGATCTCTATTTTCTCTCTCTCCAATCCATCCATCTTCATCCAGAATTTCAAAATTGCTACTTTGGTGATCAAAGATAAAGTTTCAAACAAGTATCCAAACAAGGATAAAGGTTATTGCTAAGGATTAAGTTACAAATTTTCTTAGCATGACATAAAGACTTTCCAATTCTGGCTCCTATCTATTTGAATGTCCTATTATTTCCTCTTTTGCCAGTCTTGGCCTGGTACTTCACCAATACCGAACACACAACTATTCTAGCATACTGAATTCAACTGTCACTATTCAGGCTATCCCCAATGCTCGGATTGTCCTTCCCTTGCCCTTCACTTTATTCCCTTCTTCAAGAAGTCTCCCATAATCTTCGTCTCACCAGACCTGATTGGGGTCCCTTCTGGCTACTCTTTATTTTTGGGGGTTTTCGTTTCTGGGCTTGAGCTTTCTCTAGTTTCAGGTGGGGGCTACTGCCCAGTTGCAGTGTGCAGGCTTCTCACTGTGATGGCATTTCTAGTTGTGGGGCACAGGCTCTAGGGCTTGAGCTTCAGCAGTTGTGACCCATGGGCTTAGTCACAGAGGCTTGTAGGATCTTCCTAGGAAGAGCCCATGGAATCAAACCCATGTCCCCTGCATTGGCAGGTGGATTCTTAACCACTGGACCATCAGGGAAGTCCTCTGGGTACTCTTATAACTGGCTTTTCTTAAAGCTCTTATCAAATTATATTTCCATTTTTCTCAAGTACTCATCCCTCAATATTGTGGATCTAGTATCAATCCAATGATGACCTCTTCAGTCATATTTCTCTTGGTCTTTATAAGTCCCAGTAGGGGTTTCTGTTTGTGATCTCACTATCCAAACATACTTTTTTTTTTTTTAATTGACTGATGATTGCTTTACAATATTTGATTTCTGCCATACATCAACATGAATTAGCCATAGGTGTATGTATGTCCCTTTCCTCTTGAATCTCCCTCCCACCTCCTACCCTTTCCCATCCCTCTAGGTTGTTACAGAGCCCGAGTTTGAGTTCCCTGAGTCATAGAGCAAATTTCCATTGGCTATGGCTCAGACGGTAAAGCGTCTGTCTACAATGTGGGAGACCCAGGTTTGATCCCTGGGTTGGGAAGATCCCCTGGAGAAGGAAATGGCAATCCACTCCAGGACTATTGCCTGGAAAATCCCATGGACAGAGGAGCCAGGTAGGCTACAGTCCCTGGGGTCGCAAAGAGTCGGTCACGACTGAGCAACTTCACTTCATCTATATTTTACATATGGTAGTGTGTACACTTACATGCTGCTCTCTCCATTCATCTCACCCTCTCCTTCCTGTTCCCTGCCCTTGTCTGAAGTCTGTTTTCTATGTCTGCATCTCAACTGCTGCCCTGTGAACAGGTTCATCAGTTCCATCTTTCTAGATTCCATATATATGTGTTAATATATGATATCTGTTTTTCTCTTTCTGACTGAGTTCATGCTCTATAATAGGCTCTAGGTTCATTCACCTCATTAGAACTGTCTCAAATGTGTTCCTTTTTATGGGTGAGTAGTATTCCATTGTATATATGTACCACAGCTTCTTAGAGGAGCCTCACGGGCTACAGTCCATGGGGTCACAGAGAGTTGGACTGACGATTAAGCAACTAACACACACACACCAGTTTCTTTATCTATTCATCTGTCGATGGATATCTAGGTTGCTTCCATGTCCTAACTAGTGTAAATAGTGCTCCAATGATCACTGGGGTACATGTATCTTTTTCAGTTTTGGTTTCCTCAGGGTATACACCTAGAAGTGGGATTGCTGGGTCATATGATGGTTCTAGTCTTGGTTTTTTAAAGGAATCTCTATACTGTGTTTCATGGTAGCTGTATTAATTTATACTCCCACCAGCAGTGCAAGAGGGCTCTCTTTTTCTCCACACCCTCTCTAGAACTTGTCGCTTGTGAAGTTTTTGATGATGGCCATTCTGACTGGTGTGAGGTGATATCTCCTTGAAGTTTTGATTTGTATTTCTCTAATAGAGCAACACTGAGCATCTCTTCATGTGTCTATCAGCCATCTGTATGTCTTCTTTGGAGAAAGGTCTGTTTAGGTCTTTTGCCCACTTTTTGACTGGATTGTTTGTTTTTCTGGTATTGAGTTGTATGAGCTGCTTATATATTTTGGAAATTAATCCTTTGCCAGTTGTTTCATTTGCTATTATTTTCTCCCATTCTGAGGGTCATCTTTTTACCTCATTTACAGTTTCCTTTGCTGTGCAAAAGCTTTTAAGTTTAATTAGGTTCCATTTATTTTTATTTCCATTATTCTAGGAGGTGCAAATCTACTCTATTTTTAGTCTCCTTCCTTCCCTAATCACACAGCCCATATGGCTGATGCCATGCGTCTGGCCACAAAGAACTTACCAGCTAACCACCATTTCTCTGCTGACTCAACTGCCACTGCAGAAAAAGGAGCATGGACTTTAGATTCAGATATGGGTTCTAATCTGTTTCATCATTTTGAATTCTGTGAATTCAGGCAAACTATATTTTTTTAAAAATATGGAAGGCTTCACAAATTTGAATGTCATCCTTGCGTAGGCGCCATGCTAATCTCTGTATTGTTCCAATTTTAGTATATGTGCTGCCTAAGCAAGCACGAGGCAAACTATTATTTCCACTTACTGAGCTTTGGAGAAGGCAATGGCACCCCACTCCAGCACTCTTGCCTGGAAAATCCAATGGATAGAGGAGCCTGGTGGGCTGCAGTCCATGGGGTCGCTAACAGTCGGACAAGACTCAGCGACTTCCCTTTCACTTTTCCCTTTCATGCATTGGAGAAGGAAATGGCAACCCACTCCAGTGTTCTTGCCTGGAGAATCCCAGGGACGGGGGAGCCTGGTGGGCTGCCGTCTATGGGGTCACACAGAGTCGGACACGACTGAAGCGACTTAGCAGCAACTGAGCTTTGGCTTCCTCGTTTAAAATGGAACAATAATAACTGCAGAGTTGAGGTGATAATAATACTAGCAATAAAAATAATACTATTACTTACTGTGTCAAGTATCATGCTACTGAATACTTTGCATTGATCTCATTTAATTTTCATAACCCCTTCATGAGGTAGGTTCCACTATTACCATTATTTTATAGATGAGGAAACCAACTAGAGAAGCTAACTTACTCATCCAGGTCATTTTGGTAGACCATGGGCTGGCTAACTCAATGCCCATTTCCAACCCCCTCTGGCCTCCTGAGGCTGGAAAAGTACCCGCTTTCTCAGCCTTCCTATTCCTTAGGACTAGCCAAGTGGCCCAGTTCTGATCAAGGAAATATACACATAAGTCTCCTGGGGGAATTGTGGGAAAGCTATTGTTTTTCTAATAAAAGGACAAGTATTTCAATGTTCCATCAACTTTTTTCTACCTCGGTCACAGAGGTGACACCTACAACTATAGCAGTCGTCCTAGAACAAGTAGGAAAAGCCAAAAGATTCAGGGGATAACAGTCTTGAAATCACAGACCTAATAAATCAATGTCATCTGCCACTGACCTCCAGATTTTTTTTATGTGAGAAAAATACACTTTTATTTGTTTAAACTACCATTAGTCAAGTCTTCCAGTAGCATCTTCAGGTATTTATATGTGGTACAGAGTAATCAAATGATAGAGCTCAGTTCAGATAGTCACTCAGTTGTGTCCAACCCTTTGCGACCCCATGGACTGCAGCAAGCCAGGCTTCCCTGTCCATCATCAACTCCCGGAGCTTACTCAAACTCATGTCCATCTCATCAGTGATACCATTCAACCATCTCATCCTCTGTCATCCCATTCTCCTCCCTCCTTCAACCTTTCCCAGCAGCAGGGTCTTTTCCAATGAGTCAGTTCTTCGCATCAGGTGGCCAAAGTGTAAGTTTCAGCTTCAGCATCAGTCCTTCCATTGAATATTCAGGAGTAATTTCCTTTAGGATGGACTGCTTGAATCTCCTTGCAGTCCAAGNTCCTCTTCTCCTGCCTTCAGTCTTGCCCAGCATCAGGGTCTTTTCCAACAAGTCAGTTCTTCCCGTCAGGTGGCCAAAGTGGGAGTTTCAGCTTCAGCATCAGTCCTTCCATTGAATATTCAGGACTGATTTCCTTTAGGATGGACTGCTTGAATCTCCTTGCAGTCCAAGGGACTCTCAAGAGTCTTCTCCAACACTACAGTTCGAAAGCATCAATTCATCAGTGTTCAGCTTTCCTTATAGTCCAACTCTCACATCCATACATGACTACTAGAAAAACCACAGCTTTGACTAGATGGACCTTTGTTGGTAAAGTAATGTCTCTGCTTTTTAATATGCTGTCTAGGTTGGTCATACCTTTTCTTCCAAGGAGGAAGCATCTTTTAATTTCATGGCTGCAGTAACCATCTGCAGTGATTTTGGAGCCCCCAAAGATAAAGTCTATTTCCATTGTTTCCCCATCTATTTGCCATGAAGTGATGGGACTGGATGCTATGATCTTAGTTTTCTGAATGTTGAGTTTTAAGCCAACTTTTTCACTCTCCTCTTTCACTTTCATCAAGAGGCTCTTTAGTTCCTCTTCACTTTCTGCCATAAGGGTCACGTTATCTGTATATCCGAGGTTATTGATATTTCTCCCAGCAATCTTGATTCCAGCTTATGCTTCAGCCAGCCCAGCATTTTGCATGATGTACTCTACATATAAGTTAAATAAGCAGGGTGACAATATACAGTCTTTCCTGATTTGGAACCAGTCTATTGTTCTATCTCCAGTTCTAACTGACCTGCATACAGATTTCTCAGGAGGCAGGTCAGGTGGTCTGGTAGTCCCATCTCTTGAAGAATTTTCCACAGTTTGTTGTGATCCACACAGTCAAAGGCCTTGGCGTAGTTAATAAAGCAGAAGTAAATGTTTTTCTCGAACTCTCTTGCTTTTGCGATGATCCAGCAAGATGTTGGGAATTTGATCTCTGGTTCCTTTGCCTTTTTAAAATCCAGCTTGAAGATCTGGAAGTTCATGGTTCACATACTATTGAAGCCTGGCTTGGAGAATTTTGAGCATTACTTTGCTAGTGTGTGAGATAGAGTTAATAAGATTCAAAATTAGGGAGTCAATCATTAAGCTATATCAGAAACACCTGGCATTGGACTTGGCAGAGAATGGGTACTCAAATGATGAAAATGATTGTAATAATATCAGTTATTCAGTCTACTTCTTCAAGGCCTCCATGTTCCTCAGGAAACACAGAATTGTCAGTAACCTAAATCACAACAGAGTTGCTCAGAACAGGCCAACTCTATTGGACCTGCCCGCCCTTCATGTCTGCACTTCTGAATTCAGTTCTCCCAGCTCAGGGGCCATGCTAAGGAGGGCAAAGGGAAGGAAGGTTTGAAGATAGGTCTTGGCTGCTCATCCCCACTTATCTCATGGGCCACAAAGATTTCAGGCTTCCTGCCATGCAAGTCTAAGATGAGAGAGTTCAAAGAACTAAGGAGAAACTTACAATCTTGGCAGCATTTGTTTTGACAGTGATGGCCCAAGCTTCTCTCTCTGGCAGCCAGAGGCCTTTGGAGATAACAAGAAGTATGGTTCTGTAGCTTAAACAAGACTAAGGGCTATTGATTTTTCTGCCTCTTTTCCTGCTGAGAGTGATAACAGCAAAAATCTGATTTAGACACTTAAATTCAAGTACCTTCACCACCAGCTGAGCAATTTTCAAGTAATCACACCTTTGACCTCACCCAACATATGTCCTTTTAAAGCCATGTTTTTCAGGGCCAATTATTTAGTTTTCCTAAGATGTATAGGGGAAAGGTAAACTTGTTGGCCATCTTCCTGAAAATTGTACCTTCTATTCCTCTGTCCAGAGTTTTGAGCAACTTGCTCATAAACCTTCCAGTCTGTCTGGGAGGGGGCCAGCCACTCCTGTCACAGCTGACACAGGTGCCATAGCTGACATGTCTCTAAGCTAACATATTGCCTTTGTTTCTACAGCTGTTCAGAACCCAAAAGGTACTTCCTGGAGGAATGAAGACATTTACGATGGCAAGATTCCTAGAGAAGCTCACTGAATTGGGAAAGAAAAAAAAAACTATTTATTAAACATTTAACTAAATGGCAGATTTGAGCACCAGAATCACCTAGGGAGCTTGTGAAAACACAGACTCCTGGGGAAGCTCTGGAGTTTGTAATTCAGTTGATCTGGGGTAGGGCCCAAGAATTTGCATTTCTAACAAATTCTTAGGCCTGGTGAGGACACTTAGAAGCCACTGCTAGAAGGTATAAATCTTTGAAAACTCACAGTTGGCTACCTTTTGTGAAAAGTCTCTCCAATCCTAAGAAGAGATACTCTATCCGGATATCATTTTGCTTACATCTTTTAAACAAACAAACAAAAAACAATCCTTCCCACCCCACCCTCCAAAATCCCCCTAAAAGCAACTCCTAACAGGTTTCTACAGATTTCTCTTTAAGGAAGGACTAGATTCCAAATGCTTCAGATCAGTGGGCAATGCCAGTGGGTTTTTAGAAGAGAAATTCTCCTAGGAGCTCCAGGCAATACATTTTGGAAGAAAGGACAATTTAGCACTAGAGGTTCACCAATCTCCCAAAGTATGCACAAACTATTCACAACCAGCTGCCATTAAGAAAACAACAACATTATGACAATGACTCTCAAGCTTTGTCCACAATACACCTGTACTTGATGGTACTGATCAGGGATGGATGGGTACATGGAAGGAGAAGAGAGAGTATGTATGAGTGTATGTATGAGAAGGTAAGGAAACAAACAAAAAACCACCTAATTCTGAGATAACTTTCTTGATGGCTTAGGAGCTGTCAGTGAGTCACAGTGAATTGGGGTACTGCTTTCTCAAGCTCAGTAGAAATGTCTGGGAAGGGAAGGGAGAACAGAAGTTCCTGGAAAGTCTTGTGTATCTAGAATTCTCTACAAATATTCTTTTATGTGTAGAAGAACTGGCTTAGCGTTAACTGAATCACTGTTTTAGAAGGACAGTCTCAGAACGAAAATGTTTATTCTAAACTCTGACCTCAATCTGCCAGACTCTTAACAGATCTATGAAAAGGTTTCATTATTAGGGACCTGATGCTTTAGTCATTCAGTCAGTCAATACTCAGAGTTTACTGAGTTAAACACTGGGTTAAACACTGAGGACACAGTGAGTTGCCTGCAAGAACAGTGAAAAGTCAGTTGCTCAGTAGCGTCAGACTCTCTGAGACCCCACGGACTATACAGTACATGGAATTCTCCAGGCCAGAATACTGGCGTGGGTAGCCTTTCCTTTCTCCAGACGACCTTCCAACACAGGGATCAAACCCAGGTCTCCCACACTGTAGGCGGATTCTTTACCAGCTGAGCCACAAGAGAAGCCCCAAGAACAGTGACGGTTACAGAAATATAAACAAGCATAAGGCAGTAAATAACATAGACAACATGTAGCTCAGTGCTTAACATGGAGCATCCAAACTTAGGCATGATTCTGGCTCTGTCATGCTCTGGCTCTGTGACAGGGACAAGTCTTTCCATCTTTCTTGACTTATATCTACATCTATCAAAACAAATATTTTAATAAGGATTAAATAATGACAACATAGTTCTCAAACTGGATAAAGGAGTTTTTGTGGTTTCTCAACAATGCGCTAGAGAGTACATGAAAGCATTGAATAAAAAGGATGCAATTTCTTGAAATGCAAAATTTTTTTTACCAAACACAAAAAACTACCAAACAACTTAAAGTATTCATTTTAAAGAAAATAACTATGACTATATAAAGGTGATTTAAGGTAAAATTCTTATGAATTTTGAAGATAAACTTCAAACAGACTTCAAATAAAATTTAACTCTCTGGGCTATTTTCAGGCTGAGTTTGCTCTCTTCCAATGTCAGAAACACTAGGGAAGTTTCCAAACACTGCATGTGGCTGACAAAGGATGTTCAACAAAAAGCAACCATTAGTGTTAATAAGTTCAGTTTAGCCACTCAGTTGTGTCTGATTTTTTGCAACCCCACAGACTGCAGCATACCATGCTTCCCTGTTCACGACCAACTCCCGGAGCTTGCTCAAACTCACGTCCATCAAGTGAGTGATGCCATCCAACCATCTGTTAATCAGTGAAAGTCACTCAGTCGTGTCCAACTCTCTTCGACCCCATGGACTGTAGCCTGCCAGGCTCCTCTGTCCCTGGAATTCTCCAGGCAACAATACTGGAGTGGGTAGACATTCCCTTCTCCAGGGGATCTTCCTGACCCAGGGATCGAACCTGGGTCTCCCTGCATTGCAGGCAGATTATTTATTGTCTGAGCCAGGAGGGAAGCTCTATTTTTATTCCACAAGTTAATAAGAAATAGCTATTATTACTAACCCACTCACAGGAGAAACAACTCTGCAGTGTATGGGACATAAGAGGGTGTCATCTCTACCCAGGTATCCTTTTTTTCCCAAGCTCTAGACTTCTTCCATTCCTATCCCCAAACTTTATGATTATTTGAGAAGTACAAGTCCAGGAAGCAGGCCAATTCTGCCTCCAAATGCCAGGGAGCAACCTTCAAAACACACAAAAAAGAATGGATCAGCACTAGTAAAGTTGCTAACCTCATCAACCTCCTGACCTCCCCTGAGCCCTCAGCCTGCTCAAGTAGTTAACTCCAGGACAAGAAGTCAGCCTAATCACTGATCCAGCACCACTCCAGACTAGTTGTGTTCTCATTTTAAAAGTTCTTAGAAATCATTTATTTCCTTAAAATCTCACAGATAAGTGATAGATAAGGTAGGTGTTGTTTTTCCTACTTTACAGAAGAGGAAACAGGCCTTCAAAGTAAAATCAGTTGAAGTTTTTATATACAGGCAGAGCCAGGATTCAAGTTCAAGTTCTGACTTCAAGCAGCAGCTCTCCCCACTACATTAAGCAACAGAAATCATTCCAGTGAGAATCTATACAGCATAGGCAAAAGTTCTTCCAGTCCTTTATCAAAGCCCACCCATTTTCAGCTGTATTCAGGAAAATTATAATTGAATATAAGTTAAATTCAGCTATGTCGCTCAGTAGTGTCTGACTCTTTGTGACCCCATGGACTGCAGTATGCCAGGTTTTCCTGTCCATCTCCAACTCCTGGAGCTTACTCAATGGCCATTGAGTCGGTGATACCATCCAACCATCTCATCCTCTGTCATCCCCTTCTACACTTGCCTTCAACCTTTCCCAGCATCAGGGTCTTTTCCAATGAGTCAGTTCTCCCCATGAGATGGCCAAAGTATTGGAGTTTCAGATTCAGCATCAGTCCTTCCAATGAATATTCAGGACTAATTTCCTTTAGGATGGACTGGTTGGATCTCCTTNCTCCATGTTCCTCAGGAAACACAGAATTGTCAGTAACCTAAATCACAACAGAGTTGCTCAGAACAGGCCAACTCTATTGGACCTGCCCGCCCTTCATGTCTGCACTTCTGAATTCAGTTCTCCCAGCTCAGGGGCCATGCTAAGGAGGGCAAAGGGAAGGAAGGTTTGAAGATAGGTCTTGGCTGCTCATCCCCACTTATCTCATGGGCCACAAAGATTTCAGGCTTCCTGCCATGCAAGTCTAAGATGAGAGAGTTCAAAGAACTAAGGAGAAACTTACAATCTTGGCAGCATTTGTTTTGACAGTGATGGCCCAAGCTTCTCTCTCTGGCAGCCAGAGGCCTTTGGAGATAACAAGAAGTATGGTTCTGTAGCTTAAACAAGACTAAGGGCTATTGATTTTTCTGCCTCTTTTCCTGCTGAGAGTGATAACAGCAAAAATCTGATTTAGACACTTAAATTCAAGTACCTTCACCACCAGCTGAGCAATTTTCAAGTAATCACACCTTTGACCTCACCCAACATATGTCCTTTTAAAGCCATGTTTTTCAGGGCCAATTATTTAGTTTTCCTAAGATGTATAGGGGAAAGGTAGACTTGTTGGCCATCTTCCTGAAAATTGTACCTTCTATTCCTCTGTCCAGAGTTTTGAGCAACTTGCTCATAAACCTTCCAGTCTGTCTGGGAGGGGGCCAGCCACTCCTGTCACAGCTGACACAGGTGCCATAGCTGACATGTCTCTAAGCTAACATATTGCCTTTGTTTCTACAGCTGTTCAGAACCCAAAAGGTACTTCCTGGAGGAATGAAGACATTTACGATGGCAAGATTCCTAGAGAAGCTCACTGAATTGGGAAAGAAAAAAAAAACTATTTATTAAACATTTAACTAAATGGCAGATTTGAGCACCAGAATCACCTAGGGAGCTTGTGAAAACACAGACTCCTGGGGAAGCTCTGGAGTTTGTAATTCAGTTGATCTGGGGTAGGGCCCAAGAATTTGCATTTCTAACAAATTCTTAGGCCTGGTGAGGACACTTAGAAGCCACTGCTAGAAGGTATAAATCTTTGAAAACTCACAGTTGGCTACCTTTTGTGAAAAGTCTCTCCAATCCTAAGAAGAGATACTCTATCCGGATATCATTTTGCTTACATCTTTTAAACAAACAAACAAAAAACAATCCTTCCCACCCCACCCTCCAAAATCCCCCTAAAAGCAACTCCTAACAGGTTTCTACAGATTTCTCTTTAAGGAAGGACTAGATTCCAAATGCTTCAGATCAGTGGGCAATGCCAGTGGGTTTTTAGAAGAGAAATTCTCCTAGGAGCTCCAGGCAATACATTTTGGAAGAAAGGACAATTTAGCACTAGAGGTTCACCAATCTCCCAAAGTATGCACAAACTATTCACAACCAGCTGCCATTAAGAAAACAACAACATTATGACAATGACTCTCAAGCTTTGTCCACAATACACCTGTACTTGATGGTACTGATCAGGGATGGATGGGTACATGGAAGGAGAAGAGAGAGTATGTATGAGTGTATGTATGAGAAGGTAAGGAAACAAACAAAAAACCACCTAATTCTGAGATAACTTTCTTGATGGCTTAGGAGCTGTCAGTGAGTCACAGTGAATTGGGGTACTGCTTTCTCAAGCTCAGTAGAAATGTCTGGGAAGGGAAGGGAGAACAGAAGTTCCTGGAAAGTCTTGTGTATCTAGAATTCTCTACAAATATTCTTTTATGTGTAGAAGAACTGGCTTAGCATTAACTGAATCACTGTTTTAGAAGGACAGTCTCAGAACGAAAATGTTTATTCTAAACTCTGACCTCAATCTGCCAGACTCTTAACAGATCTATGAAAAGGTTTCATTATTAGGGACCTGATGCTTTAGTCATTCAGTCAGTCAATACTCAGAGTTTACTGAGTTAAACACTGGGTTAAACACTGAGGACACAGTGAGTTGCCTGCAAGAACAGTGAAAAGTCAGTTGCTCAGTAGCGTCAGACTCTCTGAGACCCCACGGACTATACAGTACATGGAATTCTCCAGGCCAGAATACTGGCGTGGGTAGCCTTTCCTTTCTCCAGACGACCTTCCAACACAGGGATCAAACCCAGGTCTCCCACACTGTAGGCGGATTCTTTACCAGCTGAGCCACAAGAGAAGCCCCAAGAACAGTGACGGTTACAGAAATATAAACAAGCATAAGGCAGTAAATAACATAGACAACATGTAGCTCAGTGCTTAACATGGAGCATCCAAACTTAGGCATGATTCTGGCTCTGTCATGCTCTGGCTCTGTGACAGGGACAAGTCTTTCCATCTTTCTTGAGTTATATCTACATCTATCAAAACAAATATTTTAATAAGGATTAAATAATGACAACATAGTTCTCAAACTGGATAAAGGAGTTTTTGTGGTTTCTCAACAATGCGCTAGAGAGTACATGAAAGCATTGAATAAAAAGGATGCAATTTCTTGAAATGCAAAATTTTTTTTACCAAACACAAAAAACTACCAAACAACTTAAAGTATTCATTTTAAAGAAAATAACTATGACTATATAAAGGTGATTTAAGGTAAAATTCTTATGAATTTTGAAGATAAACTTCAAACAGACTTCAAATAAAATTTAACTCTCTGGGCTATTTTCAGGCTGAGTTTGCTCTCTTCCAATGTCAGAAACACTAGGGAAGTTTCCAAACACTGCATGTGGCTGACAAAGGATGTTCAACAAAAAGCAACCATTAGTGTTAATAAGTTCAGTTTAGCCACTCAGTTGTGTCTGATTTTTTGCAACCCCACAGACTGCAGCATACCATGCTTCCCTGTTCACGACCAACTCCCGGAGCTTGCTCAAACTCACGTCCATCAAGTGAGTGATGCCATCCAACCATCTGTTAATCAGTGAAAGTCACTCAGTCGTGTCCAACTCTCTTCGACCCCATGGACTGTAGCCTGCCAGGCTCCTCTGTCCCTGGAATTCTCCAGGCAACAATACTGGAGTGGGTAGACATTCCCTTCTCCAGGGGATCTTCCTGACCCAGGGATCGAACCTGGGTCTCCCTGCATTGCAGGCAGATTATTTATTGTCTGAGCCAGGAGGGAAGCTCTATTTTTATTCCACAAGTTAATAAGAAATAGCTATTATTACTAACCCACTCACAGGAGAAACAACTCTGCAGTGTATGGGACATAAGAGGGTGTCATCTCTACCCAGGTATCCTTTTTTTCCCAAGCTCTAGACTTCTTCCATTCCTATCCCCAAACTTTATGATTATTTGAGAAGTACAAGTCCAGGAAGCAGGCCAATTCTGCCTCCAAATGCCAGGGAGCAACCTTCAAAACACACAAAAAAGAATGGATCAGCACTAGTAAAGTTGCTAACCTCATCAACCTCCTGACCTCCCCTGAGCCCTCAGCCTGCTCAAGTAGTTAACTCCAGGACAAGAAGTCAGCCTAATCACTGATCCAGCACCACTCCAGACTAGTTGTGTTCTCATTTTAAAAGTTCTTAGAAATCATTTATTTCCTTAAAATCTCACAGATAAGTGATAGATAAGGTAGGTGTTGTTTTTCCTACTTTACAGAAGAGGAAACAGGCCTTCAAAGTAAAATCAGTTGAAGTTTTTATATACAGGCAGAGCCAGGATTCAAGTTCAAGTTCTGACTTCAAGCAGCAGCTCTCCCCACTACATTAAGCAACAGAAATCATTCCAGTGAGAATCTATACAGCATAGGCAAAAGTTCTTCCAGTCCTTTATCAAAGCCCACCCATTTTCAGCTGTATTCAGGAAAATTATAATTGAATATAAGTTAAATTCAGCTATGTCGCTCAGTAGTGTCTGACTCTTTGTGACCCCATGGACTGCAGTATGCCAGGTTTTCCTGTCCATCTCCAACTCCTGGAGCTTACTCAATGGCCATTGAGTCGGTGATACCATCCAACCATCTCATCCTCTGTCATCCCCTTCTACACTTGCCTTCAACCTTTCCCAGCATCAGGGTCTTTTCCAATGAGTCAGTTCTCCCCATGAGATGGCCAAAGTATTGGAGTTTCAGATTCAGCATCAGTCCTTCCAATGAATATTCAGGACTAATTTCCTTTAGGATGGACTGGTTGGATCTCCTTGCCATCCCAGGGACTCTCAAGAGTCTTCTCCAACACCACAGTTCAAAAGCATCAATTCTTCGGTGCTCAGCTTTCTTTATAGTCCAACTCTCACATCCATACATGACTACTGGAAAAACAGAAGCTTTGACTAGACAGACCTTTGTTGGCAAAGCAATGTCTGCTTTTGAATATGCTATCTAGGTTGGTCATAACTTTCCTGCCAAGGAGCACACATCTTTTAATTTCATGGCTACAATCACCATCTGCAGGGATTTTAGAGTCCCCAAAAATAAAGTCTCTCACTTTTTCCATTGTTTTCCCATCTATTTGCCATGAAGTGATGGGACCAGATGTCATCATCTTAGTTTTCTGAATGTTGAGTTTTAAGCCAACTTTTTCACGCCCCTCTTTCACTTTCATCAAGAGGCTCTTTAGTTCTTCTTTACTTTCTGCCATAAGGCTGGTGTCATTTGCATATTTGAGGTTATTGATATTTCCCCCAACAATCTTGATTCCAGCTTGTGTTTCACCCAGCCCAGCGTTTCTCATGATGTACACTGCATGTAAGTTAAATAAGCAGGGTGACAATACACAGCCTTGACGTACTTCTTTTCCAATTTGGAACCAGTCTGTTGTCCCATATCCAGTTCTAACTGCTGCTTCTTGACCTGCATACAAATTTCTTAGGAGGCAGGTCAGGTGGTCTGGTATTCCCATCTCTTTAAGAATGTCCCAGAATTTGTTGTGATCCACACAGTCAAAGGCTTTGGCATAGTCAATAAAGCAGAAGTAGATGTTTTTCTGGAAGTCTCTTGCTTTTTCTATGATATAACAGATGTTGGCAATTTGATCTCTGGTTCCTCTGCATTTTCTAAATCAAGCTTGAACATCTC
>SJYX01008118.1:214401-241542 GCA_006410675.1 Oreotragus oreotragus | reverse complement strand
CATTTCTTTTCTCAGCTATTTGTAAGGCCTCCTCAGACAACCATTTTGTCTTTTTGCATTTCTTTTTCTTGGGGATGGTCCTGATCACTGCCTCCTGTACAATGTCACGAACCTCTGTCCATAGTTCTTCAGGCACTCTGTCGATCAGATATAATCCCTTGAATCTATTTCTTGCTTCCACTGTATAAATGAAAGGATTTGATTTAGGTCATACCTGAATGGTCCAGTGGTTTTCCCTACTTTTTTCAACTTAAGTCTGAATTTGGCATAAGGAGTTCATGATCTCAGCCACAGTCAGCTCCCAGTCTTATTTTTGCTAACTGGATATAGATTCTCCCTCTTTGGCTGCAAAGAATACAATCAATCTGATTTCGGTATTGACCATGTGGTGATGTCCATGTGCAGAGTTTTCTCTTGGGTTGTTGGAAGAGGGTGTTTGCTGTGACCAGTGCATTCTCTTGGCAAAAGTCTGTTAGCCTTTGACCTGGTTCGTTTTGTACTCCAAGGCCAAATTTGCCTGTTACTCCAGGTATCTCTTGACTTCCTACTTTTGCATTCTAGTCCCCTGTAATGAAAAGGACATTTTTTGGTGGTGTTAGTTCTAGAAGGTCTTGTAGGTCTTCATAGAACCATTCAACTTCAGCTTCTTCAGCATTATTGGTTGGGGCATAGACTTGGATTACCGTGATATTAAATGGCTTGCCTTAGAAATAGAGATCATTTTGTCATTTTTGAGACTGCATCCAAGTACTGCATTTTGGACTCTTTTGCTGACTATGATGGCTATTCCATTTCTTCTAATTAAATTTCTAGAAGAAACTTAATATAAATACTATACTAAATATCATTCAGGGCTAAGTACAATTTAACATTAAGTATTAAATTATGCTTCCATTAACTACAAATCATAATAGGGGTTTCCCTAGTGACTCAGACCATAAAGAATTTTCCTGCAATGCAGAAGACCCATGTTCCATCCCTGGGTTGGGAAGATCCTCTGGAGAAGGGAATGCCTACCCACTCCAATATTCTTGGCTGGAGGATCCCATGGACAGAGGAGCCTGCTGGGCTATAGTCCATGGGGTCGCAAAGAGTCAAACATGACTGAGAGAATAAACACACATACACAAAGGAATCATCATAAACAACTAATAGAAAATTAAATTGCATGAACTTATTTAGTGAGAAAAGGGAATGAACTCAAATGGCTTATCCTTAGTCTCTTTCAGGAGGATCCTGTGAAGGCCTTCCATAGTTTCCTATTGGTCTTGCCCAAGAACATCAGGAGCCCTGGGGCAAGAAGACCTGGACTGACAGAGTTGCTGCAGGAGAGGATTCTGAGTAAGGGTACTGAGCTCACCTCACCTTCCTGGTATCTCAACCTTTCATTATGGCCAAGGACTCCAAGAAGGGGCATAGAAAACTGTGTTCAAGAAGAGGCAAAAGAAATAGATTAAGGGTATCAGTTAGCCAGTTGCTTTATAATGAAAGAGAGCTAAAGAAAATTTATAGATTAATGCCCAGAATGTTAGAACTGCAACGGAAATTGCTGAACAACTCATGTAAGTCCCTCATAGCCTGGACAGGAAGTGAAAGCAAGACTCTCCCAGTGTCTTGCAAGTATTAGCAACAGAACCAGACCTGGAACTGAGAATTCCACCTTGTGGTTCAAGACCTAGTTCCATGCTTAACCTCTGAGAAGGCTTTCCTGATAACAACCTCTGAAGAGTTATGGCCCTTCCCCATGTCCACTTTCTTTCACAGCCGTTCGTAAGTACATCCATTTATTATGTTAAGTTCTTGGAATAGAGTGGCACATCCCTCCGAGACAGCATGTCTCACTACTGCAACTACCTCCTTACTTGTGTCTTTTTTCTCCTTACAATCTGTGCTGGTTAAGGTAGGAAGTCCATGGAGAGGTAACATACACAAAGGTCACAGTCATTGCATGTATGTGTCTTCACAAAATTGATAATCTTATAATTTGAAGAATAGAGTACATAAGAAACTGGAAGGTCAGAGTTCATCCTGACCATCTCATTTCCCTCCCTCTGCGTGTGGCAGAACCCTCCCTTCAAACAAAATCTCACCTGGAAGTTTATATATCAAATAGGCCTGAGCAGACATTTACTAGAGGGGAAGAGAACACCTATTTTGCTTAACCCTGCCCTTTAGTAGTTTCTAAGGCATCTTGAGGAGCAACTGCCTCATTTTAAAAAACTTATTTTATTATTCTTTTATTGAAATACAGTATATAAGTTAAAAGTGTACAATATAGTGAGTCATAATTTTTAAAGTTGTAGTTCATTTATAGTTATTATAAAATATTGGCTATATTTCCCATGTTGTACAAAATATCCTTAACCTCCTCATTTTGTTTTATTTTGGAAAGAGCAAGCTGAGCCAAAATAAAGAACTTTTAATTTCAGCCTCCTCTCATTCAGGATGTGATAGAGGTCAGAAAAGTCTTTGGAGCCTAGGAAAACTGTAATGAAATCCTCTATGACCCTGGAAAAGTCATTTAACCTCCTTGCATCAGTTTTTTCATCTATAAAACTGAACAATAATGTCCATCTTGTGAGATATTAGGAGGCTTAAATGAGATGAACTATATAAAGCACCCAGCTTGTATATCTTGTTACTAAATGAATAGTTACTAATAGAACTACTATTATTAGATTCAAGGATGGAAAACCTGGTGTTCCCCAGAGCTCTGTCCAGCAATCGTGGTGCCAATCCAAAAAGTATCAGCAGTGTAAAGAAGTAAGGGCTAATACTCTGGAAAGTGGCAAGTGTTAGTCACCCAGTCATGTCTGACTCTTTGTGACCCCATGGACTGTAGCCCACCAGGCTCCTCTGTCCCAGAAATTCTGCAGGCAAGGGTACTGGAGTGGGTTGTTATTCTCTTCTCCAGGGGATCTTCCTGACCCAGGGATTGAATCTGGGTCTCCTGCACTGTAGGCAGATTCTTTACCATCTGAGCCACCAAGGAAGCAAAGCAAGCCTGAAATACCTTAAAGCAAAACCTTAAATGAAATCTCTCCAGGCATAAGAAAGCACCTAAATCTTGATTCAAAGCTCTCAGCATGCTACTGAATAAAGATTTTTTTTCACCAGGGTAGAAGATAGGAAACCAACTGAGCTATAGGATAATATTTCCATCATTTAACAGAAATATGCCAATGACTGAATACATTGTTGTTACCGCAGCTATTTCTGAGAATCTGTCACTGTGAACAAATAGATGGAAAGCACATGTCACCCACCATCAAGCAGGACAATGCTATTTTTTATTTGCCAAGGATAGTGGAAGTATTAGGACCTTACCTGGAAAAGAAAAAAAAATCCTTTCCTGATACCTTCTTTTATGCAATGGTAACAAATCTTTTTTATATGACACCAGGTTTTGTTTTTAAAGGATACCTATATNACAATGCTATTTTTTATTTGCCAAGGATAGTGGAAGTATTAGGACCTTACCTGGAAAAGAAAAAAAAATCCTTTCCTGATACCTTCTTTTATGCAATGGTAACAAATCTTTTTTATATGACACCAGGTTTTGTTTTTAAAGGATACCTATATTGGGAATGACGTCCTAAAGATGTCAGAACAGGAAGCTCCAGAAACTTATCTCTCCACCAAACCTGAACTAGCAGAAACTCTCTGTAGTAACTACTTTGGAAAACCAGAGTCTAGTCAATAAACAGTTCGTTTCAGTCTTTTGCCCAGCCCATGCCCTTTCCCACACTCAGATAGCAGTGACAGTGAAGCCCTGAGTTGCTGGTACAGCCTGCTGGAGCTAGGGTTGGCCGTAAGAACCCTGTTCCTCCACAAGGTTTGTTTATGTGTTTGATTGCTCTAGCTGCTTTTGCTGGCTGAGGGACCAGCACAAAGGCTGACAGCCATGTTTCAGCATCCAAGGGCTAAAGTTTATTTCACAGGATTTAAGGAGACAAATGTTGAATGGAATAAACAAAATGTGGCATAAATGAACTGTTACCCAGCTATCAAAAGGAATGAATTCTGATATATGCTACAACATGGATGAACCCTAAAAATATTATGCTAAGTGACATAGGCCAAATAAAAGGACAAATATTGTGTGATTCCACTCTTGTGATATCTAAAATAGGGAAATTCAAGGAGGCAGAAACTAGATTAGAGGTTATCAGAGGCTAGAGGGAAGGGAAAGGGAGAATTATCATTTCATGGATAAAGAATTTCTGTTTGGGGTGATGAAAAAGTTCTGGAAATAATACGTTTATACAACATTATGAAAGAACTTAATGCCTCTAAACTGTACACTTAAAATTGGTTAAAATGGTAAATTTTATGTATATTTTGCCACAATAAAGTAAAAAAATTATTTTCTTTTACATATGCCTATTTTTCACTTAACAATTACAAGCTATAAAACCTAGGAAAAGTTAACATAGTTGAACCTTATTTCCTCATATGCAATAGCTCTTCCTTGTACAGTTATCATGAGAATTGAAGACAATGTTTATAAAGTGCCCAGTACTCCATTTTTTAGTCATTAATGGCAGTTATTTAGAGGAGGAAATGGCAACCCACTTCAGTATTCTTGCTGGAAAATTCCATGAAAAGAGGAGCTTGGCAGTCCATGAAGTCACAAAGAGTGGGACATGACTAAGCAAGCGCGCGCGCGCGCGCACGCACACACACACACACACACACACAATGGTAGTTACTCCTATAAAATAATTACCTACAGAAACAGTAATTTATAATTAACATAAACATAATAACAATTCAAAAAATATTTAATGAGTAACTAACTGCCTGCTGTCTTCTAGGCACAGGCGGTTCCTAACCTTCATCCTCAAAGAGCTCTCAGTCTAGGAGACAAGAAAAAAAAATGAACAGGAGAACAGGGAGCCAAGCAGAATGGGGGATAACCCAACACCAACACTTCTTTCTTTGGGCAAAAACACTGCTTTCTTTCCTACCAAAATGGGAAATTATCTTGTGATCCAAGAAAGTAGACCAGTTACAAGCAAAGAAAAAATTAGTTTAATGCACATGATTCTGGTCCAAACAAGATTCAATCCATTTGCTTTTTGTATTGACATCACACATAATGTATCAGAGGCAGACATACTGCTTGTGTTCCCTTTAAAACCCAGAAAGCACTTGCCTGACAGCCTGGTGGAGTGGGAAGAACAACTGGAATTAGATTTAGAGTCCAGTAAATTCAAGCTCTAGTCTTTTAGCACTGCCACTTACAAGCAATAAAAACCTGTATACATTTATTGACCTTTCTTAGACTTTCATCTATAAAATGAATATTTTAATAAAAACTTCTACTTCATACAACTGTTATAAACATTCAACAAAATTACAAATGGTAAAGTTGTAAAGTATTTTACTTCTTATCTATTACTACATGGGGTTCTGTGGACCCTTGTTTTCTTAAGCTTCAGAGAAAATTTGGCATTGGAGAGTTAAATTTTTTCTTCCAGTTTTGTTGAGATATAATTGACATACAGCACTATATAAGTTTAAGGTATACAGAATAATATTTGACTTATATACATCATGAAGTGGTTACATGATAAGTTTAGTAGGCATCCATCATCTCATATATATACAAAATTAAAGAAATGGAAAAAATTTTTTCTATTATTTTTAAAAAATATTTATTTATTTGACTGTGTGGATCTTAGTTTTGGCATGTGGGACCTCCCCTGACCAGGGATTGAACCTGGGTTCCCTGCATTGGGAGTGACGAGTCTTAGCCACTGGACCACCAGTGAAGTCTTGAAAAAATACTTTTTTATTTGTGATAGGATTTATTCTCTCAGTAAACTGCATATATAACATACAGCACTGTTAATTATATTTATCACACTGTACATTATGTCCCTTGTACTTATTTATAACTAAAAGTTAATTTTGTTTTTAGAAGTCAAATCTGGCTTTGTTAGCAAAGAAGCTGAGATCCAAATTAAACCAGTCCAAGCTGACTACACAGTAATGCAAGAGTTCGAGCATACCTCTTCCTTACAGAGAAACTCAAAGGAATTGTTAGATTTCAACTATCCTTGTTCTAAAAAGGAAAATTTGCTATAAACCAAATATGCAAGAAAAAAAGTTCCCTTTTGCTTTCTCTGAGGATCTCTGCAGTCTCTACATAACTCATAAAGAGAACCCATAAGGGAAAAAATTATAATATAATCAAAGAAGAGCAAGGAAACAAAAATTTCAAGAAGGGAGAAGTCAGGAGTATCCAATGATACAGAGGTCAAATAGGATGAAGGCTTAACAACAGGGAGATTGTTAGTAACTACTATAGCAAGGCAAGTTGATAAGAATTCTCCTTAGAGGCTATTCTACAATCAAAGGTGGAAAACAGTTACTAGTTACTAGTAACACTCAGTGACAAGGGCCCTGGCCCTTCGACTTTGCAGAAAAGATTTTCCACAAAGACAGAAAGTAGTGAAGCAAGTGAAGTATTTATTAAGAGGAAAAAGAGTACAGTATGTGTGGATAGACACATGGGCAGACTCAGAGGGACACTCCCTGACTTGCTGAGTTGCACCCTCAGTTTGAAGTACTTTTATGGAGCATTTCTTCTGGTTTCCTTTGGCCAATCATTTTGATTTTGCCTGGTTTGCAGTCCATCTTTGGTATATCTCAGGATCCTCCCATGTGTGTGCACGCATCCCTTGACAATATTCCTCTTTGACCGCCAAGGAACCTTTTTGCACATGTGTAGTCCGAGAGGTCTTCTGACTTCGAGAATGAGAAATACATGATCTGGGCAGGGCCCAGCCTTCTCCCTTAATTGTCCTGCTCTTCTTGTTCTGGAGTTTTGGTCTATAGGAAATGAATTT
Organism: Oreotragus oreotragus; assembly: GCA_006410675.1. Lineage (NCBI taxonomy): Eukaryota > Metazoa > Chordata > Mammalia > Artiodactyla > Bovidae > Oreotragus > Oreotragus oreotragus. The sequence continues at coordinate 234,685 of SJYX01008118.1, read as the reverse complement.
CCAGTTGCTTTATCTTGGTGGTGGGAGGTGAGGTGGGGTATTTCTCTTCTGCCTCAGAAGGACACAGCAAGAGGGCTGCCATTAGCAAGCCAGGAAGAGAGAGCCCTCACTAGAACTCAGCCAGACTGGCACCCTGATCCACATACTTTCAGCCTCCAGAACTCTGAGAAAGAAATGTCTGTTGTTTAAACCATGCAGTCAGTCTATGCTATTTTGTTGTAGCAGCTCCAGCTTACAGTAAAGATAGTAAGTACAGTGAACACTTGAATATGCTTTACATGGATTGACCATGAAAATGGGCTCTTTACAGACTGGGACATTTCTTTTTCTGAAAGGTCTCAGAAATGTCTCTCTGCTAGAAGTTTGAAGTGTAGTTAAGATCTAAACATTGTCTAATTTTTTGTTTTTTTTTCCTTTTTCTCTTCTTTTCTTAAAATGTTCTAATGGTGAGAAGTGTCCAAGTGTCACTAGAGGCACTAGAGGTATATGTGCTGAGAAGGGACAGGTTTTGGATTCTGTCAGATCTGGAGTAGAGTCTAGGCTCTGCAACTAATTAACTGTGCAAGCTTGAGCAAGTTATTTAACCTTCCTGAATCTCAGTTTCCTCAACTGTAAAATGGGATAATGATCTATACAGATGGTTGGTTCACTGGTCCATGAGAATGTTTATAAAGTCTCATCCCAGCTGGGAGTAATAAATGTAATGGGGCCAACCATTGACATGTAGAAGAATTTCAAAAATCCAGTTAGAAAAGAATTCTGAAGTGTGAGAACAGATGGCCCCCCTTACACTAACTCATCATTTTACAGGTAAGACAATGAAGAACTGTTGAGGAAAGTATTGAAGCTAGGCTGGTACCTAAAGTCTACCCATCCTGGGTCTGTATATTCATTGTCTCACTATCACAAACAACCACCAAGGTTTTATCCTTGAAAACCTTCCTTCTCTGCATCCTTTCCTGGCCATTTCCCCATCTTTTGCTGGGCCACACCAGCTCACATGCTCTCCCCACTCCTGTGCTGAGCCCTAAATGAATTTCTTGGCTTCAATATACAGCAACACGTTCAATATGTCATTTATGCTTCTCCACAAAAGACATGGCCTTCAAGGTTGCAAAGCTAGGAAATTGGTTATGTTCAGACTTTATTAGCATTTTCCACCAGTTTTTTTTTTCCCCTCTAGAATGCTTTCTTTACTTTAAAAAAAAATTAGTTTAAGAAGCCAATTTTTTAAAAAAATATCTTTTAACTGATATATTTTGGCTATGCTACATGGCATGTAGGATCTTAATTTCCCAACCAGGGATCAAACCCACGCCCACTGCAGTGGAAGCATGGAATCTTAACCTCTGGGCTACCAGAGAAGTTCCCAAATTTGTATTTGACATGGCAGTTTGTCAGCTAGAGGACCTTAATAAGTAAGCTGATAGCCTGAAAATACAATGAAATAATCTGAGGGTTGAAAAAAAAATCTTTCTTTGCAGTGACCCAGCCCTGCACGTTTTACTCCTCTGTAAGGACCACCTAGTGGAAGTTTTAAGACTGACATTTGTACTTTGGTCTTTGGAAGTAACTTTTATGGGTTTTCCCCCCTCATATTTATTTCTTATAACAAGTCTGGGGAGATAGCCCTTATTTTCCAGACGAACTGACTGAAGACCAGTTTTCCCAAGGTCATAATACATAGCAGAGCCCCCAAGCCCCAGTTTTCTCCATTACAAAGCAAGAGCTTTTAACTGCTGTAGCACACTTGACTGTGTCTTGGAAACCACAGTGATTAGGATCTGAGATGAGCCTGGAAAATGGATTGATTCCTGAAACTACTCTATGAAACCCCCTTCTGATATTACAACTGGTCTTTGCTCAGAAAAACTTCGCAGGTCACTGAGTTACTAGTGACACTGTTACTAGTGTTACTGTTACTGAGTGGCTAGGATCTAGTACTTTTACCACCATGACCTGACCTCAATCTCTGGCTGGAAACCAAAGCCCCGATACAAGCTGTTGCAGGCCAAGGCCACCCAAGATCACTCCCATGGCAGAGAGAGAACTCTGGTGTCTCCTTCTCTTCTTATAAAGGTACTAATCCTACTGTGAAGGCCATCCTCTCATGACCTCATCTAAACCTAATTACCTCCCAAAGGCTCCATCTCCAAATACCCTCACAATGGGGGGCCAGGGTTTCAATGTATGAATTTGGGGGGACATAAACACTCAGTCTCCAACACTACCTATACTTTCAGTATTTTAAAGTATATGAACAGATTATATTCTTTATATTAACTTTTCCAAGATGTGCAAGGAGCTAGTTATAACCACTTCATAGGATTACTGCAAATATAAACAGTCTGTAAAACACTGAGCTCAATTTTTGGCATACAGTAAATGCTCAGTAAAGGAGCTTTAAAAAGGAGATATAAAGAGTGAGAGAACTGTCAACTGGCTAGAAGACAGCTGTTTACTGGAATACACTATTGCTGTGATACTGTGATTTATAAAAAGCATATATTTAGTCTTCATCCCTGTTCCTGGCACAGGGTTCCTAAAAATCCGTGAAATTTTCCTAAGTGATAAGGGCAATAAAGATGCCTTTTCTTGGCGGGGGGGGGTACATGCTATGTGACATGCAGGATCTTACATCCCAAATAGGAGGAGAGTGACTGCAGGTTGAATCAAACTCCAATGGTCAATCATACCTATATACTGAAAGAAAGCAAGCAAAAGTCCCTCAGTTGTGTCTGACTTATTGCAATCTCATGGACTATACATACAGTTCTGGAATTCTCCAGGCCAGAATAGCCTTTCCCTTCTCCAGGGATCAACCCAGGGATCAAACCCAGGTCTCCCGCATGGCAGGCAGACTCTTTATCAGCTAAGCCACAAGGGAAGCCCAATAATACTGCAGTGGGTAGCCTGTCCCCCCTCCAGCAGATTTTCCTGACCCAGCAATTGAACCGGGGTCTCCTGCATTGCCGGTGGATTCTTTATCAACTGAGCTATCAAAAATCAAAAAGGACAAAGTTCAGAGAGCTTCTAGGTTGGTGAACCTGTAGAGGTACGGGGAGAGTGGCGGCCTCTAGAGGAGCCACATTCCTTTCTGTATTCACTGTCTTTTGCATCTCTTCCATCTGCCTGTTCCTGAGTTACATCCTTTTATAATAAACCAATAAACTGGTTTTCTAAGTTCTGTGAGCTGCCCTGGCAATTAACTGAACCCAGGGAGGGAATTATAGGAACCTCAGATTTACAGCCAGTCAGTGAGACGCAAGGTCACAACCTGGATTTGCGATTGGCATCTGAAATGAGGACAGTTTTATAGGACTGAGCTCTCAACCTGTGGAATCTGATATTATCTCCAAGTAGACAGTGTCAGAATTGAGTTGAATTGTGTCAGAATTGAGTTGAATTGCAGGACACCCTGCTGGTGTCAGAGAATAGCTTGGTGTGGGGAAAGAATCCACACATTGGAATTGGTGTCAGAATTGTAACTGCAAAGCTGTATTTTATTTCCCTATTTCAGAGGGAATTTCAAATCAAGAATTTTTCCAACTTCTCTATTCCTTGTAGCCACCACCCTGTTACCTCTGAAGCAGACAACACCACAACGGACTTGACCCTCCACTTATACTGCCCCCACTCTGAGCCTACCCCAAACTGCTGTCAGGAGCTAGCTGCTTGCTCCTCAAACGTGAGGCTCCCTACTCCTAGAAACTGAAAAGACAATCCTTTCCCCTAGTTTATCATTGGAAGCAGTGAAAGAAACACATATTTTAAGACAAATCAGCTTGCTATAACAGAAAGCATTATCACTTTGAAATCATAAAGACCCGAGTTCAAATCTTCCCTCATCCTTCAGATGCTATATATATATACCGGCCAAATAATACAATGTGAATTAAACTATCAGTTACTTTAACTTAAAAGAAGATTACTATGGAGTTTATGATTAGTAAGATTATAATTAATGAGGTACCTAGTATGTACTTGCCAAATGGTAATTAACACTCTTTAATATAACCATTACTTTTACTAACAATAATAGTGAATGTTTACTCTAATGCATTGTATTTGACATCTGTTTTACAGGTTACCTCACTTGGATCTTTATTTCTTGCAATTTGGAAGAAAAGATAACTTGAAAATTTGCCTACTCCATAACACCTAGAAAAGCTGGATAAAAAGTATAACAAACATTTTATGTTATATAACAAATATAGGCAGATTTGAGATTTTAAGAAAGAGAAGAAATCTCCTGAGATCAAAAAATGAAAAGGAAATTGAAAAGTAGAGAGAAAACTGGAAGCTTAGGTTAAAAAAGAAAATTTCCTTAAGAATTGAAACCTTGGCCTGTGCGAAGTTTGAATGTCTTCTACTTATACGGAGTTTATACCATCTGTGCAGTCTTAGAATCCCAGCAGAAAAATTAAAACATAGTTCCAGGCTGATAATAATCCTTGGTGATTAGTAGAAACAAAGACAATCCCCCCTCTCTCCCTGCAGAGGAGTACTAATAATCTCATTTAATTCTCACAACTATCCTATGAAATAGTATTATCCCAATTTATAAAAGAAATTCAAATTTAGGAAGGTTAAGTGATTTGTCCAAAGTCATCTAGCTATTATCCGAAAAAGCTGGGATCTGAACTTGCTTGTTGTTCATTCAGTTGAAACACATTTATCAATGTTATAATGCTAATCTTCTTTGTGCAAATCAATAGATAAATGCAACTGCTTCTTTCTCAGGTTTAGCAACTCAGTAAGAATGAAGGCAGCCAGGATCACATGAAACTTGAAGGAATCCCCCCGGCTCTGTCTACCAAAGCAGCTCAGTCCCCTCTGGCAAAGGACTTAGGTTGCTGGAATATTCTGAACCAGGAAGAAAAAAAGCAACAGGCTCCCTGGGCTAGTGGGGCATAGGATACTGCCCAAATGGATCCTGGTTACTGATATTAACGGTATTAGAATAAACATACTATGGAAGCCCAAACAGAATGCATTTACTATCAGAATTAAGTCAGGATAATAAAGCTGTTGTGATAAACACAAACATGTGAAATTGAAAATTAATGATGACAGCTTAGTCACATCAGGCTCAATATATTTTTAAATATTATTTGGGTTGCACAGCATTCAGAAAATCCTGATTTACAAGCATAAATAGCTGCAAATGTGTTAGCACACACTGATCATCTTGTGTATATGCAGGTTTTATAAAAATAGCTCTAAATATTTTTCAAAAGTCGTATCAAATATTTAAGGATTTTTGAAGCCCCACACCCCATAATGTTCTAATTGAATAAAAATTTGGAACAACCAGACAAAAAGTTCTCAGAGATCCCTCTATTCTCAATCTAGGAGGCTACACAGCATACATAGTAAAGTGCAAATTTATAAAAAGGAACCAGTACTCTCCACACACCCTCTCTCTCTTCCAGGGTGAAACTCTCTATCCTCCCATCTCCGATTCTGCCACCACGATAGTTATTACTCTACTTTTTAAGCTCTATTTCCCATTTCCGCCCCTCTTCTACTCTTTAGTCCAGCTAATCTCAAGACTGTACCCTGACCATACTTTCTTACCTCCAGGTGTTCATTCATACTGTTATCGTCACTTTGGATTTATTTTCATTATATTTTTTAAGGCTCATCACATACTAAGAACCATGCTAGATAATTCACATATATTTTCTCATTTACTTCCATTATGATACATCCTGCCCATTCTTAGTTATTTGTAAATAATAACCATTATTAAGTACTTACTTGGTGCCATATATTATGTGATGAGTGCCTCACGCTGCTCATTTAGTCCTTGTAGCAGCCCATGAAACATGGTAACACTATTGCTCTCATTTCATAATAAGAACACTGAGGCTCTGGAAGGTTAAAAAACTTGCCCAAGGCCAGGTAAGGGAGAGAATCCCCCCTGGAAAAGTGCTGTCTGAGCTCAGAGAAAAGATGGTAAAGGATAGGGTGAAGCTGTCAGGAGACAATGGCATTCTGGACAACATTCACAAAGGCAGTGCAATAGGAAACAGCGTGGTGTGCAGTCAGGAAAGAGATCAGCCTTCAGAATCAGCAGGCCTGGGTCAAACACCTATTTTTGTTTTGTGACTTCACTGCAACTGTATTTTTCTCATTTGTGAAATGGTAATGGGCTTCACCGTGTATAATTAAGATTAAAGTTAAACATGATATGTAAAAGTGCCCAGTACAGGACTAGGTCTATGGTAGGTACTCAGTAATAAATAAATGCTACCTCCCTTCCTTTCCCCTAGAGGCAGTTCAGTAATCTATGGTCTTAAGATCATCATTTTTATCTCCACTAAACTCCAGAAATCTCTCCCTTCTACAAGTTTCCAAGCTTTACAAGGGCTTTTGGAGGTGTCCTATGCCAAAAGTCATTGAGCACCTTATATGGTAGGGTCCTTAACCACCACTTCTCAAACTCAGTCATTCTCACACCACTCACCTGTGTAGGCCATGTTCTTCGGGTTGCCATAAGGAGCCCCAGGCTGCACGGGGCTATAAACAGGGTTCATTGTGGACAACTGAGACTCCTACAAAAAAAACAAACAAACAAAAACCAGCATTGATTACTGATTGCTCATTCTCCCTGACATCAGTTTCTGATCTATAATCTTCAAGTGACACAGAGAAGCAATGTAGTATAACAGAAGGAGGACTTAAAAAAAAAAAAGCCACTTGTTTGTACTTGCCCTTTGCTACACATTTTCCCACTGTACACATGAAGATACTGAGAGGCAGAGAAGTAACATAACTGGCCTAATGTCAGCCCCAGCCTTCTGATTCTCAGCTCAGTACACTAGTCCCACTATCCTGTAAGTTCAGCTACCATGAATGTACTGTGTGGCACTGGCCAAGTCTCCTCCCCTCTCTGGGCTTCAGTGTCCTGACATAAAATCAATTACTTCGGTTCTCTGCGGTCCTTTCTAATAAGGATGCCTGTCTATGAGCTAGGACAGGATGCACTTCTATGCTCACCAGGGAGCCCCAGTGCCTGGTAATAAGCACACAGACTGCTGGAAGAAGAGCAGCAAGTGTGTTATCCACCCTTTGCACTTACAGAAGACAAGATACACTAGCAGCAGTTTTGGGGGAAAATGGGAATTTATTGCCATTGACCATTTTAATGCAAACAAGGAAACACAGCCAAGGTCTCTTTCAAAATTTATTCAAGGGAAAGAAACAAACTTGGAAATTTGTGTGCAATAAGTATCACCTGCACAAGTGCTCTGTTAATTACTTTAATGAAGCACATTCTCCATTCTGATTAATGGAGTATTAAGCTCTATTAGCCAGCCAATTTGTCCCATCTTGTTTAGGGAACCAACTCTGATACACAGGCCAACACATGTTTGAAAACGTGTCTCCAAATATATTATTTACACGTCATAAAAATCAAGCTATTTTCTCCTAACTAGGCTCACATGATAGAAAGGCAATGTTTTAAGTCATTAACTTCTTCCACAACACCTCAGTACAGGAAACAAGTCAAAAGCTGAAGACAAGCGGTTCAAGTCAACAGCTGGCTTGATGACAATTGCTCTGAGATTAATTAGCCTGTCCAGGGTTCTGGAATGAGAGGTGGAGGAAAGATGGGTTCCCAAAGAGAGAAAGGTGGGGCAAACAGGTAAAAAAGAAAATGCCATTGGTCAAATTCAGATGACAGAACTTGAAATGTACCCAATGTGCAGCCCTGGCAAATCACCCCAGGGCAACAGGCTAGATTAAACTATCATCAGTTGACAACCTGAAACTAGAACAACCTGATGAAAGTTATAGGAAATATACACATTCTGGCACAAATTAAGAGAAAAACATACTTGCAGCCAGAGTTATCCAAGAATACTGCCAAGAACATGCGTGTGTGCTCAGTTGTGTCCGACTTTGTGATACAGACTGTAGACCACCAGGCTTCTCTGTCCATGGCATTTACCAGGTAAGAATGTTGGAGTGGGTTGCCATTTCCTTCTCCAGGGGATTTTCCCAACCCAGGAATCAAATCCACATCTCCTGCATCAGCAAGCAAATTCTTTACTACTGCACCATCTGGGAAGTCCACCGTCAAGTACATTCTCTCTAAATATAAGCACTCTCCTGGCAAGGTGCTAAGAGAGTTCACAGACATTAAAATACATTGCAAACTACAAAGTGGAATGCAGATGTAAGTAATGATGGTAACAGCCTCGGATCTCTCTTCTACCCAACAGGTTCTCTGTTAAATAAGCCAGGGTAAGGAAGACTGCTAAGCAGCACAACAGGTCCTATAAATATCTGAGCACTCTCCTCCTGAGAAGCTACTCTTTGTTGCTGATTGGACGAAGTCTGAAATTGCTCTTCATAACCAAAGAAACTCATCAGTTTTGAAACTGGTCTCCTGCTGCTCAAAAATGAGAAACACAGCCTCAGAAGGAGATCATGCCTGAGCAGCACTCCACAACAGCGTGGACTCCAACCTCAACTAATGACTGGCAGAAATGAGATCTGCCAGGGGTTCAAAATGCAGAATAAGAATACGATAGGCAGACAGAGTTCCTGGCTTTCAAGGGAAGGTCAGCCTTTTACAACAGAATCCACACACTAATAGTTTCAGGGACAGGCTAAAAATGAGTAGGAAGATCACAAGCTCTGTCATCAGGCAGATTTAGGTTCAAATTCTGGAACTGCCACATACCAAATGTGGGACCACAGGCAAGTCCGCTAACTTTGCTGAGCCTCAGTTCCCGCTAGACTCAAAATGGGAAAGAATAACGCATACTTTGCAGAGTTATAGGTATTGCTTTAAAGCTAGGTTTATTGAGGTACAATTTACATGTAGTAAAATTTACTCCTTTTAGGTATACAGTTCTATGAGCTCTGAAAAAATGTATATAGTTGTAGAAACACCACCACAATTAGGATACAAAGTATTTTCACCATCCCCAAAAGTTCTCTATCTTTGGGGTCAACACCCTCCCCTTAAATCCTAATCGTGGCAACCTCTGTTTTCTGTTGTTATTTTGTATACTCAAATATCAACTTTTATTGTAACAAGATGAAAAAAGTGAGGCTGAGAAATGGCAAATGAACAGTCTGAGGTCACAAAGTAAGTAAGGGACAAGGTTAAGACTAGCACCCCAAATCAAAGACCTAAATGAGACAGCTAAAAAGATAAAACTCATAGAAAAAAAAAAGAAAAGATAGCAAAACCTTTACAGTCTTGGATTTGGCAATGGTGTCTTTATTATGATACGAATAGCCCCTGAGAGATCCCACCATGGAGGCAACTACTGGGTCCTTGCCGGACACACACAGGCAGTTATGAGAAAATAAAGGCACTGACTGCCTGACTTCTATTCCTGCCAGCTGTGTAGGATATTAGCTGCCACATGCTATCAATCCAACCTGATTTCACTTCTTAAGTAAGATAAGTGCCAAGGTGTAAGTCCCATTTAGCTCCCTCTCTAGAGCTGAGTATGGAGTTGTCCCTGCTCCCTGGGGTTGAACCACAGTAAGTCTACATTACTTGTGTCAGCAAACACAACTCTGCAATAGCTTCCCATCTCATTCAGGATAAAATCTAAAGTCCTTACGTGCTTCAATCATGTCCGACTCTGCAACCCTATGGACTGTAGCCAGCCCACCAGGCTCCTCTGTCCATGTGATTCTCCATGCAGGAATACTGGAGTGGGTTGCCATGCCCCTCCTCCAGAAGACCCAAGTGGGATCCTCCCCACCCAGGGATCCTTCCCATGTCTCTTACATCTCCTGCACTGGCAGGCAGGTTCTTTACCACTAGTGCCACCTGGGGAGCCCCTATAAAGGTCTACGAGGCCTTATATGATCTGGTCTCACATGCCCACCACTCTGGTTGCAACTCCTACTACTATCTCTTGATTTCTACAAGGGACATTCTTGTTCCCTGAACACACTTGTATGCTTATGCCTCAGGGCCTCTGCACTTGCTCTTTCTCACACCAAAAATGCCCTTCCCCAGATATTCAAATAACATACTCCCTCACTTCATTCAGGTCTCTGCACAAATGTCACCGTGTCTGAAGTTAATTCCTTAGCCAACCTATCTAAAAATAACTCCTACTGTTATTCTGTCCCCAATTTCTGTTTTACTTTTCCCATTGACCCCAATCATTAACTGATATCCTTTCTTGTCTATTTGTTTATTCTTTCCCCCATTAGAGTTGTAAGTTCCATAAGAACAAGGATTCTGTTTATTTTTTCTTATATTCCCAATACCCAAAATATTATCTAGTATATAATGGTCACTAAATGCATAGTAGTTGAATACATAATGAACCATCCTTCATGCTTCCCTCAAAAAACAACTCTGGAATAGTTTCAAGGTGTTTGGCACTTTTTGGCATATTTCAGTTAAAAACTTGGCTTCACATATCTGCAGCATTTACTTCCAATGTTTAGAGGAGCCTCTACTGATAACTCATCTTGGGCAGTACAAGCAGTGGTGAGCTGAGTGGCAGCATGATGACTAAGGAAAATAGACAGAGGTGCTAAAGACTTCCTTCCTCGTGGAGCTGGACTTCATCCTCAGACTGTTTGACAAGCAGCCTGCTGCTGCTGCCCTCAGAAATATCTGAACAATCTCTTTCAGATCAATAGCAAAATCTATGAGCACAAAATGTCAAGAAAAATTTCAGGGGTGAAGAGTGAACACTTAGAAGTACCATATGCAAAACAGGTTGCAGTGTTTTAAATTAACGCAGTTTACAAACTACCTATATAAGGTTTTAAAGAACTTTACCATTTACAAAGCTTATATAGATGGTCCCCAAATTATGAGAGTTTGGTTAAGATTTTTCAACTTTACAATGGTACCAAAGCAATATGCATTCAGTAGGAAAATACTTTGAATTCTGAATTTTGCTTTTCCTGGGCTAGTGTATGCAGCACAATACTCTCTCATGATATTTGGCAGCAACAGCAATAAGCTACAGCTCCCAGTCAGTCAAGGGTAAACAACCAATTTACATGTGCAACCATTCTGTATCCATATAACCATTCTATTTTTTACTTAAAATATAGTATTTAATAAATTATACGAGAGATTCAACATTACAAAATAGGCTTCGTGTTAGATGATTTTGCTCAACTGTAGGCTATTGTGCTCTGAGCATGTTTAAAGTAGGCTAGGCTAAACCATGATGTTTGGTAGGTTAGGTGCATTAAACGCATTTTCAACTTAAAATGGGTTTATTGGGATGACATGAGTTTGAGTGAACTCCGGGAGTTGGTGATGGACAGGGAGGCCTGGCGTGCTGTGATTCATGGGGTCGCAAAGAGTCGGACACGACTGAGCGACTGAACTGAACTGAACCTCACTGTAAGTTAAGAAAGATCTAGATTACAATGAGATTTTAATCACTATTTCACTTGATCCTTTGAAGTAAGCAACAAAGGATTACTAATTTAATTTGACAGATAAAGAAATTAAAGCTTACAGGTTTAATGTTTATTAGGATCAGTTCAGTTCAGTTCAGTCGCTCAGTCGTGTCCGACTCTTTGCGACCCCATGAATCGCAGCACGCCAGGCCTCCCTGTTCATCACCATCTCCCGGAGTTCACTCAGACTCAAGTCCATCGAGTCCGTGATGCCATCCAGCCATTTATTAGGATGGATACTATTAAGAAAAAAAAAAAAGATATAGTGTCTGCCCAAAGGAGGCTATGGTCTAGTTAGGGAATTTTAGAAGTTAAATAAAAATAAACATGCCAAAAATAATGAAACTTTTAAGTTCAGAGGTGGAACTTCTGGAATTCCTAAATTGCTTAGCAAACCCTCTTCCCTAAAAGCAACAATAAAACTGAATGAAACTGTCAAAAACAACTATTTGGGGCCTCTGAAAATTAACCAAAGGCATACATCAAACTGAGAAATGGTAATATAAGAAGAATTACTGAACCATATCAAGAACAGTGAGAATCTGTATCATTTTAGGCTCAAGCTGCTCCTACCCTCTAGCCCCCAACTCCCTGGAATAATTCCATCAGGCCAGGCCAGAAGGATGACTTGCCAGAGTGGACTGATTTAATTTGACGCTGAGTGTAGAAAATTTTCTCTGGATACTGCCCAGAGTCATTGTCAAAAACAATAGAGAGACAATCTAGGGGAACAATAGTAAACTATCCAGGAAGGCCACTACGCAGCTGGCCTAAGGTCGTAATACTGGTTAGGGCAGGCAACAGGGCTACAGATAAGCCAGAAATTTTAAAAGGAGTCCTTGGGAACAAAAGATGAGACCCACTATGGGATCCTTGGTAATGTGTAAGGTTTCATACATGCTAAGGAGAAACTGGAGCAGTTCTAGGTATCTATAGACCCAATGTGAATATAAGGCCTTGAACACACTGAAAGTAAAGGCTGGAGCAGAAATGCAAAAATTGCCTGAACTTTGAATGCATTCTCCCATCAACAAACAAATCCATCAACAAAGAGTGGAAGATTTCCTGGCCTAGGACTGAAGCCAGTCATTGTTGACCACTAAACTAGGCTGACCCAGGGGTGACCTCCAGGAAGCCTAGTTTAAAAATTAAAATAATATTTAAAAAAATATTCCCTGGTGGTCCAGTGGTTAAGACTCCATGCTCCCAATGCAGGGGGCCTGGGTTTGATCCCTCTGTCAGGGAATTAGATCTCATATGCCACAACTAAGAGTCTGCATGCTATTAAAGATCCTGACTGCAGTAACTAAAAGAACCCACATGCTACAAGGAAGACTGAAGATCCCATGTGTGGCAACACATAAGACCCAGCACAGTCAAATACATAAAGATTAAGAAAGAAAGAAACTTTTTTCACAGAGACTTTCTTTAAATAAATATATATGACCAGAATAAACTCTTGCATGTTAAATACATAAATGTTCATGGTTAAAAAAAGAGACATCAGCAGCAGTCACACACTACAAAGACAGGCACTATGAAGTAGTCTTGTTAGGGGAAGCACACTGACTGAAACCGCCCACCCTGGTCAGGCACCACAGTAACCATTCACATGAGTTGTTTTATGATAGGAGATCCTGGTAAGGAATACGGAACTAATAAGCCACCACCAACGGGAAGAGTTCGGGAAAGGTCAAAAGGAGACACCATGTGTCCATCCACTTCCCAGAATCCCTCTCGCTAGCATCCATCTTGGCTGAGCAATGCGTGCGCCACCAGGAAAGACTCTGAATTAGAATGACTGGCCAAAGACAACCTGGAAACTAATCCCATCTCCATAAAATCTGAGACTGCGAGCCATGTGGCAGAGCAGTTCTCCTGGGTTCCCTTACCCTACTGCTCTCCATCCAGGTGCCCTTTCCCAATAAAATCTCTTGCTTTGTCAGCACATGTGTTTCTTCAGATAATTCATTTCTGAGTGTTAGACAAAAGCCCAGTTTCGGGCCCTGGAAGGAGTCCCCCTTCCTGCAACAGTCTGAGCATGTACTAAAGAAACCAAAAAAGAGGGTTTAAAAAAACAAATGCAACAGCCCTCCCATTCCTTAGTGGTGGAAGAATCTGAATCAAGAGTCACTACATTATATTATCTACAACATAGTTTTTCAACCAAAAAAAATCATAAAACATGCAAAGACACTGAGATGACCCATTTATGGTTGGGGGGGGGGATAAAAGGAGACTATAGATATTAGAATCAATAGATAAATATTTCAAAGCATCTATTGGAAATTTTGAAAAAATGAAAACCATATTTAAAGAACTAAATGAAAGTATGATGATAATTACTCATCAAATAGAGAATGTCAACGAACAGAAATTATAAAAAGAACCAAATGAAAATTGTATTCTGAAATCAAACATTCAAGAGGACTCAAAACAAATCTGAGCCGACAGAAGAAAGAATCATCAAATTCAAAGATGGATGAATACAGATAATGCAATCTGCAAAACAAAAAGAATAAGTGAAAAATAAAGTCAGAGACCTGTGGGAAACTATGGAACAAACCAACATACAAGCAACGGGATTTCTAAAGAGAGGAAAGAAAGGAGTAGAAAAAATATCTGAAGATATAATCACCAAAAGCTCCCCAAATTCGACTTTAAAAACAACATTACACTACACCCAAGACGGTGAACTCCAAGTGGGCTAAACACAAAAAGAGACACATTTGTACACATCATGGTAAAAACCGTTGAAAGCCAAAGAGAAAATTTTGAAAGTGGCAAGAGAAAAAAACTTATGAGATGAAAGGAGACAACAATAAGATTAAGGTTAACAGCTCACTTCTCATTAGAAACAATGGAGGCCAGAGGCAGTGGAATAATAAATCAAATGCACTGAATGAAAAAAAGTTTACCAACCACAATTTGTGACCCCAGTAAAACTATCATTCAAAATTAAAGACAAAAATAAAGACATTCCCAAATAAATAACAACTCAGATAATTCACTGATAGCAACCTCCCTTTCCAAAAACCCTAAAGACATACTAAAGCCTTCTGGCTGAAAGGAAATGGCACTACAGAGTAATTGAAATCCACGTGAAAAGAAAAAGAGCATCAGTAAAGGCTATTACATAGGTAAAAATAAAGACAGCATAAATATTTTTCTCTTTTTCTCTTAAGACAGTTATGTAAAACAATAACTTTAAAACTACATTGTTGCATCTATGACATACAAAAATTTACTGTATAGAAAAACAAGACCCCAAAGTAAAAGAGAGGAAAAATCGAGCTACACTGGAACAAAGTTTCTAAATTTTACTGAAATTAAGTTAGTTTATAATGTGAAGTACATTGATTGTATACGTGTTTTCTTCTTTTTCTTTTGGCTGCACCATAAGCATGCAGAATCTTAGTTCCCTGATCAGGGACCAAATCTGTGCCCTCTGCATTGGCAGCACTGTCTTAACCACTGAACCGCCAGGGAAGTCCCAGACTGTTTGCACATGAAGTAGATTATAGTATGTATGTTATAATATGTAATGTGTAATATATATATTTAATCCCCAAAACAACCACTAAGAAAATAACTTCCAAAGTTTATTAATACAATAACAACAGTAAAAAAGAACAAACCACTGATGCATATCATAGCATTAATTAACCTAAAAAATATTGTGCTAACTGAAAGAAGGCAGAACAAAAGACAGCATATTACGTGATTCCATTTATACGAAATGTTCAGAAAAGGCAAATCATGGGGCAGATAGATATTTGTTCACCTAGGACCTGGAGCAGAAATGGAGGTCGACAGCAAATGAGAGCAAGAGATCTCTTTGGGGTAATTAAAAATGGTTTAAACTGGATTTTGGTGATAGTTGCACAACTCAGTAAATTTACTAAACAGCACTGAATAGTATACTTAAAATGGGTGAATTTTATCATATATGTTATACCTCAATAAAGCTATTAAAATAACACAAATTCATGATTCTTGAATCATCAAGGAAAAAATATATAATTTTTTAATGCACTAAAAGGAATTAAGTCATTTAATGCAATATCCTCATTTATACACATGAACTGAAACCTTCTGTGACAAGCTCTGAGCAAAGTGTTACTAAGTCAGAGATAACAGGACATAATTCCTGTCCCTGAGATGTTTGTATGAGGGAGGAAAACACAAAAACTAACAATACCAAAACTGTAATGTTATTATACGGACTGCTGCTGCTGCTGCTGCTAAGTCACTTCAGTCGTGACCGACTCCGTGTGACCCCATAGACGGCAGCCCACCAGGCTCCCCCATCCCTGGGATTCTCCAGGCAAGAATACTGGAGTGGGTTGCCATTTCCTTCTCCAATGCATGAAAGAGAAAAGTGAAAGTGAAGTCGCTCAGTCTGTCTGACTGTTAGCGACCCCATGGACTGCAGCCCACCAGGCTACTCCGTCCATTGGATTTTCCAGGCAAGAGTACTGGGGTGGGGTGCCATTGCCTTCCCCGATTATACGGACTGCTAGAATTTAAAGACAGAACAGCTTACTAAAGGATGGGGGTGGGTGGAGAGATGTTCTGATTGCCACTAGATGGCAACATGCTCAGTTAAACGATTCTATTCCCCAGTCTCTCCTGCAGTTAAGTGAGGCTATGTGATTAGTTCTGCTCAATGAGATATAACTGAAATATACTGTATACAGCTTACACTTAAAGGCGGCTTAAAGGGATCACTGTTAGCTGGGGGAGATATCTTTCCTTCTCCTCTTCCTCGTACCTGCTATCTGAAATTAAGACATGATGATTGGAGCTCATCAACCTTTTCTGTGAAGTGACCTTGAGAACAGAAGTCTCAAACCAAGTGAAAGTGAAAGGATAGAAGTCTCAAACTAACCAAGTGGACTACACGAGAAAATAAAACCCTATGTTTTTAAACTATTGTTATTTTAGATTTATTATATGTAGCTGAACCTAATCTTATTTAATTAAGGAGATAGATATATAAGATTTCAAAAGAATGCTATATTTAATCCATGTTTTGAAGGATGACAGGAATTCTACAGAGGGAGAAGGAAAGGTCATTTGTGAAATTATACAATGAGAGAGCAAGGCACATTCAGAGAACACGGTATAGTTCTGAAAAGCTGAAACAGAATTGCAGGGAAAACATGGCAGGAATATTCTCATCCTGTCCCCATTTCTCAATTGTGTCCTCTCAGCTCTTATGAAGGATCTCAGAGAATTCTCTGGTGGTCCAGTGGTTAGGACTCCATGCTTTCACCATCGAGGGCACAAGATCAATCCCTGGTGAGGGAACTGAGATCCCACAAGCTGTGTGGTGTAGTCCAAATAATAATAATAAAGAAAGCTAAATTGGGCATGGCTACAGGCCACTGGGCTTCCCTGGTGGCTCAGTAAAGCATCTGCCTGCAGTGCGGGAGACCTGGGTTCAATCCCTGGGTTGGGAAGATCCCCTGGAGAAGGAAATGGCAATGCACTCCAGTACTCTTGCCTGGAAAATTCCATGGACTGAGGAGCCTGGCGGGCTTCAGTCCATGGGGTTGCAAAGAGTCGACACCACTGAGCAACTTCACTTTCACTTTTCACAGGCCATTTTATGATCCCAGGACTCTCTGAAACTTCTTTGTTATAAATACTTGTGGCTGTAATCTGCCTGCCCAATTCTCTTTCTTCCTGCTACATTTTAAGCAACATAAGGTTGAGGTCCCATTATCTGTTTTACTCACCAATGAATTTTCAGTAAAGGGCTTGGTATAAAGCAGGGTGCTCACTAAAGATTTTCAACTAGATGAATGAATTAACTAGTGGGTAAGTTAAAAGAAAGCTTTTATTGGAATTCGGCAGTTTAATATCACATTCAGTTCAGTCGCTCAGTCATGTCCAACTCTTTGCGACCCCATGAACCGCAGCATGACAGGCCTCTCTGTCCATCACAAACTCCCGGACTCTACCAAAACCCATGTCCATCAAGTCAGTGATGCCATCAACCATCTCATCCTCTGTCGTTCCCTTCTCCTCCTGCCCTCAATCTTTCCCAGCATCAGGGTCTTTTCCAATGAGTCAGCTCTTCACATCAGGTGGCCAAAGTATTGGAGTTTCAGCTTCAACATCAGTCCTTCCAGTGAACACCCAGGACTGATCTCCTTTAGGATGGACTGGTTGGATCTCCTTGCAGTCCAAGGGACTCTCAAGAGTCTTCTCCAACACCACAGTTCAAAAGCATCAATTCTTCTGCGCTCAGCTTTCTTTATAGTCCAACTCTCACATCCATATACGACTACTGGAAAAACCATAGTCTTGACTAGACGGACCTTTGTTGGCAAAGTAATGTCTCTGCTTTTTAATATGCTGTCTAAGTTGGTCATAACTTTCCTTTCAAGGAGTAAGTGTATTTTAATTTCATGGCTGCAATTACCATCTGCAGAGATTTTGGAGCCCAGAAAAATTAAGTCAGCCATTGTTTCCACTGTTTCCCCATCTATTTGCCATGAAGTGATGGGACCAGATGCCATGATCTTCGTTTTCTGAATGTGAGCTTTAGCCAAGTTCTCACCAAATTGAGGAAAACTGTTTCAGAGTTAGTTCTCCTTAACTCTACACACAAGGAAGCCCATTTTTATCATAGTTATCTATTTCTTTATACTGTCTGCCAAATGTAGTCAGACTGCACATTCTATTACTGCATTTCACAGTTGTGTATGTTATCATTTCATCTCAGAAAACATTTCAATTTAAAGATGAAATGGAGGAGCACTCTGATTTCTAGGAATCTGCCACAAGGATCTCAATATCAAAAAGGCTTCCACAGATAAGTGATCTTTCCATGTAAAAGGTTAATACCACCTCTGTGCATACCTGTAAGTGAAAGGCAGAGATTCCTGATACCTAGAACAAAGTCAAGCACAAAGTATGTACTTCGAAAATATTTGCTGAATAAACACAGTTTCACAACCACATAATACAATGACCTTAAATTATCACACAACTCTAAAGCATAATTATAATTTGCTGGAAATGGGTTGTTGTGGCCAGACTTCCAACCCAAACTATAAGAATCAGTGATCAGGCATTTCTAGAGAGACTATGAATCAACAATGCTCAGAGAGCCCCTCTCTAATATTTACAAGAGGCTAGATTTGCAATGCAAAAATATAAACCAAATTTTATCCTCTTAGATAAGGCTTGTGACACAGTAAAAAAAAAAAAGTGGGGCTCCCTTTAAAAAGTACAAATGCCATACTGCCCATCACATTTAGGTGGAGAAAGAAAGCAGAAGAGGATTATGATCACAACACCCAACAGCTTTACTGATTTTTATTTCTTTTTATTTTATTTTATTTAGAAGAGAAGACTAAGGCACAGGGAAAGGAAAAGACTACCCTAGAAATACATGGCAAGTCAGGGTTGTGGACAGGTGCCCTGAACAAAAACCAGGACCATCCTCTGGATAGACAGATAATCAAACAATTAGATGGAAAGACAAATGAACAATTAAGGTGTATGATAATGCAGTTCCAGGAATGCCCTTCTGACCTTTTGCTGGTCCTACATCATTCTTGGCATTTTAGATCCATCTGTTACAAAACATAGGATACTAAGGGAATATAAAGAAATGCAGGTATTTGTTTGAAGAACCCATTCAGTCAAAGTGTAATCAGAATATGTTAGTTCTCTGAAGTAAACTCATGAAGCCCACTATATTGGGAATTCTCAACAGCAAGTTTATAGCATCCAAAGTTATTACCTTTCCTGGGGAAGTAATATGTGCAAAAGTGTTGCCAAGCAATTTCATATAGTGAATGGTTAAGAACATAGGTTTTTAAGCCATAGCAGCTGTGAAGCCTTGGATGGATTACTTGTTTCCTCACCTGTATAGTGGAAATACTAGAGGTAATTACATTCTAGGATTCTTGAGGGGATTAAATGAGACAACACATGTTTTGCCAGAATACATGTAAACACTTAACAAATGGTGGCTTTATAATTATTTAATCTTAGGACACATCCTCATCACACATGATTTTCAATGACCTGGGATCCATAACGTCCATAGGTTTCCCCAAAACTGTAGACTACCCTCCTCCCAGGTGTTCGGTTTTAGATCTTACTCAAAAGAGTAAAATGGGTACTAGCCAACTTGAGGCTACCTGCTGTACTGTGCTAAATTGCTTCAGTTCAGTTCAGTTGCTCAGTCATGTTGGACTCTTTGCGATCCCATGAACCGCAGCACACCAGCCCTCTCTGTCCATCACAAACTCTGGGAGTCCACTCAAATCCATGTCCATTGAGTTGGTGATGCCATCAACCATCTCATTCTTTGTCGTTCCCTTCTTCTCCTGCCCTCAATCTTTCCCAGCATCAGGGTCTTTTCCAATGAGTCAGCTCTTCACATCAGGTGGCCAAAGTATTGGAGTTTCAGCTTCAACATCAGTCCTTCCAGTGAACACCCAGGACTGATCTCCTTTAGGATGGACTGGTTGGATCTCCTTGCAGTCCAAGGGACTCTCAAGAGTCTTCTCTAACACCACAGTTCAAAAGCATCAATTCTTCTGTGCTCAGCTTTCTTTATAGTCCAACTCTCACATCCATACATGACCACTGGAAAAACCATAGCCTTGACTAGACGGACCTTTGTTAGCAAAATAATGTCTCTGCTTTTTAATATGCTGTCTCAGTCAGTTCAGTTCAGTCGCTCAGTCGTGTCCGACTCTTTGCGACCCCATGAATCGCAGCATGCCAGGCCTCCCTGTCCTTCACCATCTCCCGGAGTTCACTCAGACTCACGTCCATCGAGTCTGTGATGCCATCCAGCCATCTCATCCTCGGTCGTCCCCTTCTCCTCCTGCCC
>SJYX01008118.1:199331-210961 GCA_006410675.1 Oreotragus oreotragus | reverse complement strand
AAAAACAAGACCAGGAGCTGACTGTGGCTCAGATCATGAACTCCTTATTTCCAAATACAGGCTTAAATTGAAGAAAGTAGGGAAAATCGCTAGACCATTCAGGTATGACCTAAATCAAATCCCTTATGATTATACAGTGGAAGTGAGAAATAGATTTAAGGGCCTAGATCTGATAGACAGAGTTCCTGATGAACTATGGAATGAGGTTCGTGACATTGTACAGGAGACAGGGATCAAGACCATCCCCATGGAAAAGAAATATGCTGTCTAGGTTGGTCATAACTTTCCTTCCAAGGAGTAAGTGTCTTTTAATTTCATGGATGCAATCACCATCTGCAGTAATTTTGGAGCCCAGAAAAATTAAGTCAGCCATTGTTTCCACTGTTTCCCCATCTATTTGCCATGAAGTGATGGGACCAGATGCCATGATCTTCGTTTTCTGAATGTTGAGCTTTAAGCCAACTATTTTACTCTCCTCTTTTACTTTCATCAAGAGGCTCTTTAGTTCTTCTTCACTTTCTGCCATAAGGGTGATGTCATCTGAATGTCTGAGGTTATTGACATTTCTCCCAGCAATCCTGATTCCAGCTTGTACTTCCTCCTTATCCATCTGTTACAAAACATAGGATAGGGCAGCATTTCTCATAGTATACTCTGCATATAAGCTAAATAAGTAGGATGACAATATACAGCCTTGACGTACTCCTTTTCCTATTTGGAACCAGTCTGTTGTTCCATGTCCAATTCTAACTGTTGCTTCCTGATTGGCAAACAGATTTCTCAAGAGCTTCAGTTGAGACCCCATGGACTGTACCAGGCTCCTCTGTCCCTGGGATTCTCCAGGTAAGAATACTGGGGGGGGCAGGGGGTGCCATTTCCTTCTCCCAGGGGATCTTCCTGCCACAAAGAATGAACTCTTCATCTCTTATGTCTACCTGCTTTGTCAGGCAGGTTCTTTACCAGTAGAGCCACCTGGGGAGTGAGGTTACCTGCTACAAGAAGACAATTACTTCTTCATCTATAAAATGGAAACTATCAACAAACTGTGGAAAATTCTTAAAGAGATGGGAATACCAACCCATCTTACCTGTCATTTGAGAAACCTATATGCAAGTCAAGAAGCGACAGTTAGAACCGGACATGGAACAGACTGGTTCCAAATTGGGAAAGGAGTATGTCAAGGCTGTATATTGTCACCCTGCTTATTTAACTTACATGCAGAGTATATCATGTGAAATGTTGGGCCAGATGAAACACAAGCTGGAATCAAGACTGCCAGGAGAAATATCAACAACCTCAGATATGCAGTTCATATCACCCTTATAGAAGAAAGCAAAGAGGAACTAAAAGAGTGATGAAATTGAAAGAGAAGAGTAAAAAAGCTGGCCTAAAACTCAATATTCAAGAAACATGGCACCCGGTCCCATCACTTCATGGCAAACAGATGGGGAAACAGTGGAAACAATGGCTGACTTTATTTTGGGGGGCTCCAAAATCACTGCGAATGGTGACTGCAGCCATGAAATTAAAAGAAACTTACTCCTTGGAAGGAAAGTTATGACCAACCTAGACAGCATATTGAAAAGCAGAGACATTACTTTGCCAACAAAGGTCCGTCTAGGCAAAGCTATGGTTTTTCCAGTAGTCATGTATGGATGTGAGAATTGAATCATAAAGAAGGCTGAGCACTGAAGAATTGATGCTTTTGAACTGTGGTGTTGAAGAAGACTCTTGAGAGTCCCTTGGACAGCAAGGAGATCAAAACTAGTCCATCCTGAAGAAAATCAACCCTGAATATTTATTGGAAAGACTGATGCTGAAGCTAAAGCTCCAATACTCTGGCCGCCTGATGCGAAGAGCTGATTCATTTGAAAAGACCCTGATGCTGGGAAAGACTGAAGGCAGGAGGAGAAGAGGATGACAGAGGATGAGATGGTTGGATGACATCATCAGCTCAGTGGACATGAGTTTGAGCAAGCTCTGGGAGATGATGAGGGACAGGGAGGCCTGGCGTGCTGCAGTCCATGGGGTCGCAAAGAGTTCAGTAACAACTGAGTGACTGAACAGCAACCATTTAGTATACAAAGAATTGTTATGCAGATGAATAGGGAGCCATGAAGGATTATAGTAACAAAGTGACATAATCCTATCTGTGTTTTAGAATATTTCATGAGAAGATGGACGATGGACAAACAGAAGGTCTGAACTAGAAAGAGCCGAAATAAAAAAGAATATAGGAAATACTTTATAGAGTTATAAATGACAGGATTTAGAAACTCTCTTATAAACTCTCTGTATGCAGCACTTTATGTGGGGAAATAAGAGGTTTCTAAGGTAAGCAATGAAATACAGCATTCATTTTTGAACCAGCAGAGGCTGAGATGGCCAATAAACAACTGGGAATCTGGAAATATTGATCTGAGGGCCTATGACTGCTATGAACTAATTACCTACCAACCATTATGTCCATTCTCTTAGAGTTCAGCAGAAGTAGTCTAGCAGGGGTATAAAGGCAGTAAGGAATGAAGGAACGTGGAGGCAGAATAACAGCATGGCAGAATATGCTGTCAGATATAATTCACAGCAGAAATGGGTGCCCGTAAAGCATGTCTTTGGAATTTTCTCAGTTGCTAAAGAAGCAGGCCTGTTTGGCTCCCAATATGCTTGCTTGCTTCCTTCTTTCCATAAATAAATCTTCACCACGTCTTTATTTTATACCAGGCATTATTATCCCATATACCAGCATCAGGGATACGAAGATGAATAAGTTATGGTACAAGCCCTTAAGGACCCTGGAGCTAGTAAAGAAGGGGAACAAGTAAAGAGTCAAATAAAGATATCCATGTGCTATGGTAGAGAGGAGCATGGGGGTCTAAAGAACCTAACTCTATGCACCCTTTCTCCAGTATATCTTCCCAGAATATATTAGCTAATGTTTATGAAGTACTTAACTATGAGAGGAATTTTTCTTAGAGCTTTACATGCTCTTTAATTTTCACATCTACCTTATGAAGTAGGTGTTATTTACTAACTCTATCTTACCCATGAGAAAACTGGACAGCCTATAATGAACTCTCCTTTGAGTTCTCATTGTCCTCCCAAAGCATTCTATGTCATCACACAGTACTTTGTATCCTTGTTTTTTTTTTTTTTTGGAAAAAAAAAAAAACCCTTATGGATCAAACTCTAATTTACTCACGTCTTTATCTCCCACAAGGCCCAACAGAGGACCAAGTATATGCCACGGGTATTCAGTATTTGCTGAACATCAAAATGACTGTTATGCAGTCACTTAATTGTTTAAGTTTTACATTATATCCTTTATAATGTAAACCATTCTACAGCAATCATTTCCTGTCTATCAACAGAAGAATGGATAAAGATGTGGTACATGAAGAATTTATTTGGAGGGCAGCAATGGAGAAACAGACATAGAGAACAGACTTATGGACATGGAGAGAGGGGAGGAGAGGGTGAGATGTATGGAGAGTGTAATATGGAAACTTACATTACCATACGTAAAATAGATAGTCAATGGGAAGTTGGGGCTCTGTATCAACCTAGAAGGGTGGGATGGGGAGGGAGATGAGAGGGAGGTTCAAGAGGGAGGGATCATATGTATACGTATGGCTGATTCATGTTGAGGCTTGACAGAAAACAAAATTCTGTAAAGCAATTATCCTTCAATTAAAAAAAAAAAAAAGAAGATGTGGTATACACACACACGTGTGTGTGTGCACCCATGAAATGGAATATTACTCAGCCATAAAAAAGAATGAAAAACCATCTTATGTAGCAACATGGATGGATCTACAGATTGTCATACTAACTGAATTGACATAGAAAAGGACAAATACTGTATGATATTACATGGAACCTTAAAAAATGGTATAAACGACCTTACTCATGAAACAGAAATAGAGTTACAGATCTAGAAAACAATCTTATGGTTATCAAGGGGGAAAGGAGGGAGCCAAATTGGGAGATTGGGACTGACATACACACACTGTGCTGTGCTTAGTCGCTCAGCTGTATCTGACTCTTTGCAACTCCATGGACTGTAGCCCACCAGGCCCCTCTGTCTGTGTGGATTCTCCAGGCAAGAATACTACAGTGGGTTGCGGTGTCCTCTTCCATGGGATCTTCCCAATCCAGAGACTGAACCCAGGTCTCCTGCATTGCAGGGGGATTCTTTACCATCTGTCACCAGGGAAGCCCAAAAATACTGGAGCGGGTAGCCTACCCCTTCTTCAGGAAAAATTCTTGACCCAGGAATCGAACCAGGGTCTCCTACATTGCAGGCAGATTCTTTACCAGTTGAGCTACCCGGGAAGCCCCATATACATGCTACTATATATAAAATAGATAATAAGAACCTACTGTATAGCACAGGGAACTCTACCAAGACTCTGTAATGACCTATATGAGAAAAATATCTAAAAGAGAGTGTATGGACGGATGTATATTCATAACTGATTCACCTTGCTGCACACCAGAAAGTAACACAACATTATAAATCAACTATACCCCAATATTTTTTTGTAAAAAATCATTTATTTATTCGGTAGATTCATTTTAAGCATTTACTCTAAGTCAATTACTGGTGCCAGGTATAGACTAAACAGAAATAAACCATACACAGACCCTACCATCAGGCTTATTGTGGCAAAACCATAAATGTTGTCTATTGTTTAAGATATCTATATTTTCTTCAGATATTACACCCAGATATCAATATGTGCCTTCTGACTATTCAAACACTCAGTAGGAATAAACTAACAGTTGAAAGAATAAATGAATGAATGATGGATACTGTGAACCTTAGACAAGGCATTGCTCTGGCCACTAGGACACTCAGGATTGAACCAAACCTTAGTAATAAGCAAGAACTTCTGGTTTCACTTATTCTGTTTTCCTTATTTCCCCCTTCATTATGAATCTCTTTATTTACTTTTGATCCTATTGTATTATGCATATTTTAAAAACTAATTCCCTCTAGGGGAAAAAAAAAGTTGAGTATATAGTATTAAACCAATCAAACTTTGATGAGATGATGTGATGTGATCAGTCTCCTTCGTCAAGATGCTCTGCTGAAGATCTGGAGACAAACCAAACCCCACTTGCAAGTCAGCAATGCAGCACTCAACTGCTCTGCTGCTGAGCTCTAATCAAGGAATTTTTTGCTGGAGGAACTATCTTGCTTCAAAGATGCCAAGGCCCCATTCTTGAAAATACCCCACTTTAAGTTTTCAGCCCTTGCACTGATGGACAGGGAGGCTCTGGAACTAGACAGACCATATGGTCTAGGCTCTTATCTCTGTCCCTGACCTATCAGTGACAAACCTCTTAGTATCTCGTATCTGCTTCTCTCTACCCACTTCTTGTGGCTACTCTGAATATTCAAAGGGAAAGCAGAGGAGAAGACATTTCCTAAACTATAGAGTACTACAGCACTGTAAGTGTTGAGGAAAAAGGGGTTCATCATTTGTAATACAATGCAAGGATGGCTGACCAAAATTTAGGCAGCCAGTCTTGTAGGCACTGGACTTAAAACACTGGAGGGTTTTTTTGTTTGTGGTGATAAATGTATATCATAAAATGTGCCATTTTAACTATTTTTAAGTATACAATTTTGTAGCATTAAGTACATTTACGCTGTTATACAAATCACCAATATCTATCTCCAGAACATCTCCATCTTCCCCATCTGAAACTCTGTACCCATTAGACACTAACTCCTTATTTTTTCCACTCCCCAGCAACCACCATTCTATTTTCTATTTCACTAAAGCATAATGTTTTCAAGATTTATCCATGTTATAGCATGAAAATACTAGTTTTTCAAACATTCCAGACTTTTAATTTCAGATAAAGTTGATCACAAACTATAAGGTTGACCACCATTTACTTAGCTTTTCAAGATAAACTCAAAAGTTCACTGCAGGAATTTTTTCCTTCCAGTTCCCTTCAGATCTCCAATTTGATCTACACTCTTGCACAAATATTTCCAACTACATATCATTCGGATGGAGTAACCGGCTGCTCTGAAAATAAATTCCAACATGTTCATTAGGAAGCAAAATGACCCTTAATAAAAAATGTAATATTATATCAATGTTTGGATAAAGACTGATGTTTAGAAGGTGATACTGATCTGCTTTGATATTACCAAACATTTTTAGGCAGGAGAACAAGTATGTATCTGTTTTTCATAATATGCCTATTGATATAAACGTTTGCTATTCCAAAGTAGCATGTTTTGGAGGATTTCCCTGGTGGTTCAGTGGTTAAGAATCCGCCTTCCACGTGGCAGGCCAGACCTGTAGACTTGGGAAAGAGGAAGAAGGGTCTGCAGATCTCCACACTGCCTGCTGTGCTGTTGTGCGGGACATTTGGTGACAAGGGGAGCAAGCATCTCTGGGGTGCAGGTGGTCCTGAACCAGTGGTCCCTGGGAAGCTTTGGGGTCAGGAAAAGCACCCTGGTGGGGTGGCTGTTTGGGGCATAAGTCAATTTCTGTGTCAGTACTGTCACAGTTCTTTCCTAATACACACTAGATTAACTTGTCGTGTGTTAACTCAATTGCTTTTTTATAGCTAGGTTTTCATATTCAATACATTTATTAATACCTTGAAAAAAATAAAGAATCCGCCTTCCAATGCAGGGGATGCAGGCTCTTAGGGAACTAAGATTCCACATGCTTTTGGGGTGGGAGGGGCAAGTAGAGAGAGACCCTTGTGGCACTAGGGAAGACAGCGTGCCATAACCAAGACACAACACAGCCAAAAACAAGTATTCGAAACAAACAAAAAACAAGTAGCGTGTTTTTAACATCTGCAAATGAAACTTCTATTATTCACACTGACTTACATTATTCACATGGATTTTATTTTTATTTTGTACTAGAGTATAACCAATTGACAAACGATGTTGTGATAGTTTCAGGTGAACAGCAAGCACCTCAACCGTCATATACATACATGTATCCATCTCCCCACACTCCCCTCCCATCCAGGCTGCCACATAACATCGAGCAGAGTTCCCTGTGCTATACAATTGGTCCTTGTTGGTTATCCATTATAAATATAGCAGTGCTTACATGTCCATCCCAAAATCCTTAACCATCTCTTCTCCCAAGCAATCATAAGTTCATTCTCCAAGTCTGTGAGTCTCTTTCTGTTTTGTAAGTAAGTTCATTTGTATCATTTTAGATTCCACATATAAGGGATGCCATATGATATTTCTCCTCTCTGTCTGACTTACTTCACTCAGTATGACAATCTCTAGGTCCATCCATGTTGCTGCAAATGGCATTATTTCATTCTTTTTAATGGCTGAGTAATATTTACATTGTACGTATGTACCACATCTTTATCCATCACATGGATTATTTTTCAACCAGCTGCTAAGTCACTTCAGTCGTGTCCAACTCTGTGTGACCCCATAGATGGCAGCCCACCAGGCTCCCCTATCCCTGGGATTCTCCAGGGAAGAACACTGGAGTGGCAAATCATATCTTATTCCAAAGGTCACTGGAAGGATCCCAAAGATCGTTTAATTCAAGCCTTTCATTTTGCAACAGAGAAAGCAGAGACCCAGTAACTTGCTCAAAGTCACACAGCAAGTCAGTAACAGATCCAGGACTGCACCTCAGGCCTCCAGACTCCCAGGCAGAAGAGTGACAGTGAGGCCGCTTTTCTACCCAAAGGAAAAGAGATCTGCTCTGCTTACTGGTTAGTTCAAAGTCCACTGAGCCCTTAAAAAGGGAGGTCAAAGACTTTGAATCAGGAGCTGCTGCATCCAAACAGTAAAGACTAAATATCAGGCCAAATCCTTTGTCTCAGGACAAAAAGGTTCAGAAAAACCTGGCAGAACCACCTTTATTAGGTGCAAAGGCCCCAGGATGCTCTGGGCTACAGTCCTGCGCATAGGATCAGTAAGAGATTTACCTTGATGAAGCTGGAAGAAAAAAGGAAAAAAGGAGGATGGGAGAAAAGGAGAGTTAGATTCCTGCCCAACAGCACCAACACTTTTGAGAAAGCACTCTTGATGAAAAGGAAAGAGATTGTAATAGAAGAAGCTAAAAGATTAGAAAATGGAAGCACAGATAATATTAGGACACAGCGAAGACTCCCCAGGGAACCTGTCTAATTTGAAACTTAATGGTATAGACATCACAAAAGAATAAACCTGGAGACTGCATGTGATGCCAAAAATAACCCAGTCAAGAATAATGCAGCTTGAGTGATCCAAGCCTCCTCACCCTGCTTCACAGTTGCTGACCCACTCACCACCACTCTCCTTCAGAATCACCCGGGGTTCTTATTTACAACAGAGTTTTACAAATAATTCTATTTAACAACACGAATAGACATTTCTCCAAAGGAGATATACAAATGGCCAACACACATATGAAAAGATTGCTAATCATCAGGGAAATACAAATCAAATACCACCTGAAATCTGTGAGGACAGCCACCATCAAAATATAAAAAACCAAAAAATAGCAAGCCCTGGCAAGGATGCAGAGAAAGTGGAACCTTTGTGGACTATTTGTGGGAATGTAAAATAGCACAGCCACTATGGAAATAACAGTATAGAGGTTCCTCAAAAATTAAAAAATATAATTATTCTATGACCCAGCAATCCCACTTCTGAGTCCAGCTCCAAACGAATTGAAAACAGGATCTTTAAGAGATATGTGCACACCCATGTTCACTGCAGGATTACTCACAGTAACAAAGAGGTGGAAGAAACTTAAATGTCCACTGACAGATGAATAGATAAAGAAAACTGGTGTATATATACAATATTATAATACCAAGCCTTAGCAAAGAAGAAAACCCTGTTACATGCTACGTTGTGAATAAACCTTGAGGACATTATGCTAAGTGAAATAAACCAGTCACAAAAAGGCAAATAAATATTACATGACAACACTCATATGAGATATCTAAAGCAGACAAACTCTTAGAAACAGAAGGAATGGTAGCTGCCAGGGCCTATTGAAGGATGGGGAGCATCCTTCAGGGATGCAATTTCAGTTTTGTAAGAGGGACGTTCTAGAGATCTGCTGAACAACAAGGTACATATAGTTAACACTAGTGCACTGTACACTTATGGGCAAATTCAGGAACCACTGGCTTCAAATTAAAGTCCAAACTTTATGTTAGCATCCAAAGCCCTCCACAAGCCCATCTCTCTCTCTCTCCACTTGCCCACCACTTGCTTCTCCTCAGGCCTCACTTTACTTACTCTCTGGCTGGTCCATACAGAACTTTCTACGGTGACAGAAATGTTCTACATCTGTGCTGTTCAATATAGAAGCTGTCAGTCACATGTACTGAGCACCTGCTATGTGCTACCGGCTACTGTGCTGAACAGCACACAACTAGAGCAATAGCTAGGACCCCAGAAGATAAAGATGGGCCAAGAATGAAACTCACCAACAATGCCATTTACCCTTTTTTCTCTCACATGTTATCATCATGTATTCATTCATTCTACAAATATTCTTGCTTATTATGTGCCAGGTACTATTCTAGGTACTAGGGAAGCAACAATAAATAAAAAGACAAACATCTCTGTCCTCAAGAATCTTATGTTCCAGTGAGGCAGTGTAGGACAGTGGTTAATAGCAAGAACTCTGGAGCCAGAGAGCTTAGGTTCAGATTCTGACTCCACTGCTAACCACCTATGTGTTCCCTGAAAATTACTTAACTTCTCCATGCCTCAGTTTTTTAATATAAAATGGGGATAACAATAGTATGCCTAATAGGCTTTCTATAAAGATTAAATTAGTTAACATATATATAAAGTGCTTAGAACAGTGCCCTATATATAAGAATTAGCTGTTACTACTATTGTTATATTTTGTTGTTATGAGTGGGAGCAAGACAATCAACAAATAGCAAAAAAAAAAAAAAGCCATTTTGTGATATGACAAAAAAAAACAAAAACAAAAACACAGGGTAAGGGAACAAGGAGTGTCAGGATAGGGATTATATTTAAGAGGATAATCAGGGAAAGCTGCACACGAAGGTGATATTTGAGGAAAGGTCTGAAAGAGGAGGAGAGGAGCAAGTCTCACCGATATCTGGGGAAGCACTGAATTTTCTGAGATACTTGGTATTATTAACACTATGTTATAGATGGGAGAATTGAGGTTCAGACTAAGGAACCTGTCCAAGGTCACATGGCTTATAAATGACTGAGCCCAGAGTCAAATCTGGGACTACTGACTCCAATTTCTTCTCCACATCTGGACCCTTTTGACCTCCATTCCTTTCTGTGGTGAAACAAGACCAATGAATCCTATTCACATCAGTTTCCCATTCTGGCACTGAGATTTACAGACTCATTATGATCAGACAAGCTCTATGGCTTAATTAACCAAAGGAGTTAAAGGCACAAGTTGCCTTTAACTGTCCCCTCTCACATGTGCTCTCACCCATCACTTACTAAGCAGTGCCACACCAGGACTCCATGTTAACTGCATGCTGTGCATAGAAAACAGGCATTTATCAAGACCAACAAGACTCAAACACCAGGAAAGAGAGGTAAATCATACATAAGAAATTAAGGCCACTGCTTCCAACCAGGCCTTTGAGGGGGAAAGCTCTGCTGTGTGTGCACCACAGGAGAACTAGGATCAAAAGTTAGGTTCAACATACTGAACCTGTCTAATCTAGAACTATAGGCTTCCCTGATAGCTCACTTGGTAAACAATCTGCCAGCAATGCAGGAGACTCACTGAAAAAGACCCTGATGGAAAGATTGAAGGCAGTAGGAAGAGGGGACATCAGAGGGTGAGATGGCTGGATGGCATCACTGACTGGATGGACGTGAGTTTCAGCAAGCTCTAGGAGCTGATGATGGACAGGAAAGCCTGGAGTGCTGCAAAGAGTCAGACATGACTGAGCCACTGAACTGAATACAGAACTGCAGAAATAAGAAGAAAAGAACAAACCATTATAGCCTAACTTTATCTGTAAAGAAGTCAGTAAATCAAAATACTTTCAACAGTATTTACTCTATACATTTTACCTGTATTCATGAAATCTCTGAAAATATTGGCAATTTATTCCAGAAAATCATTAGTGCTGCCAGGAGCAGCAAATTCTAGTTCTCCTTTATAACTTACCAGAAAAGTCACTTCCACTAAATGGATCCCACTTCTCACATCAGTTAGAAGAGAAGCTAGACTAGGTATTCATTAAAGGTTCCATCTTTAGCCCTTTATAGCACACTGTATTATAATACTAATGACAGCACCCCTGCACCTTCAGAGTCAGACCCAAAATTCATTCATTCAATAAACATTTATGTAAGCCAGGCACTGAAAACACAAATATACTAAATGATAAATTCATGAAAGTTTCAAATACACTGCTTTTCCTATTCACATAAACATTTCAGAGTTGTGTTCCTAAAAACACAGCTCCAAAATTTTTTTTCCTACTCATACTTAAGAGAGTTTTGTGTTTATTATATAGTACACTTAACACCCTCCCCCCAAATAAACCCTCTCCCTATTAAACCATACCTCACAATTATATTTCCCTTTTTTTATTTTATTTTATTATTATTTTTTTATATTTCCCTTTTTTAAATCACTCATAGCCCAAACCAC
>SJYX01008118.1:189006-199163 GCA_006410675.1 Oreotragus oreotragus | reverse complement strand
TAGCCCAAACCACTAAGTTAGAGGTTTTCCCCCACTTAATATATAGTGAGAGAACCTCTCATTCTGTACCTGTGTTTTTTTAATATTTTCTTTTTTTCCTAATTTTTCTTTATTTAAAACATCTTTTTTCATTTTATTTTTCATCTTTTTTAACTTTAAAAAATTACTTATTTTTTGCATTTTTCTTACAATCCATTATTAGTTCCTTGAGAACATCTTATTTTTCTCTGCATCTTAAGTAAGCCCTTTTTATAATTTATTTATAAATTTAAAGACTAATCCAAAAGAACATTAAGTGGTTCATCTTATTAAGATATAATAATAAGATAGCTAAAAATAAAAGCAAAAAACCAGGGGTATAGGTTTATATCAAATGATCAAACTTCAGGTCCTACATTTACCATATATATGCCATGTGATTCTTGAGAAGGTATAATCTCTCTACTACGAAAAATACAGTGGTATACCTCCTGTGCTGTGTGCTATGGGACATTCAGTCATGTCCCACTCTGTGCGACCCTATGGACTGTAGCCCACCAGGCTCCTCTGTCCACAGGTTTCTCTAGGCAAGAATACTGGAGTGGGTTGCCATGCCCTTCTCCAGCTATACCTCCTAGAGAGTCTGTAAAACGCAGAAGTTAACAGGACCAGCAGTTGTGAAGCCAGGCACTGTTGGCTATGGCTAGATTCAAATCATAACTCCATCACATATTAACCCTTTGGTTCCTAGTATCTTCNTTTCTCTAGGCAAGAATACTGGAGTGGGTTGCCATGCCCTTCTCCAGCTATACCTCCTAGAGAGTCTGTAAAACGCAGAAGTTAACAGGACCAGCAGTTGTGAAGCCAGGCACTGTTGGCTATGGCTAGATTCAAATCATAACTCCATCACATATTAACCCTTTGGTTCCTAGTATCTTCATCTGTTTCAGACAGTAATAAAACCACTTTTACAGCTGATATAAAAGTTAAATAATACATGTAAAGCACTCAGCATTGAGTCAGGCACATAGTAAGTACTCAATAAAAAGTAACTACTCATAGCATGCATCATCTCCAGGTTGTTTATAAAGATGTATTAGATAAGGAGAAAAACAACTTTGAAATTTAAAGTGCTATGAAATGTTTGGAATACTTTTTACTATTACTCATATTCAAAACTATGCAGCAAATTAATAAAAATGAGGAAAAAACATGTCCAAAGACAGCTATCTTAAACAACATATTTCTAAATATAGCTAGCTCCCTCTTTTGCATCTCTGGCCTTCTTCCAAACATCTTTAATACTGCAGTAAAGCAGGAGTGGAAATTCAAGCTATGTACTTGCAACTGACAGGAGACGCAAGGCTTGGGTTTTTTCCACCAAGTCAGGACAAAATTGCCTTGTCCTCTCCTTCCAGCCCTGAAGGCTGCTTGTGCAGGAGTTGATAATCTGTAGCTAGCAGGAAGGTCAGTTTAAATTGAAGTAAGCTGGTTGTGTTTCTCTGTTGTATGCTTTTCTGATACTGCTGGAACACAGTGGTATCTGGGCCTGGCCTTCTCCACAGGATGACAGAAGGTGCAGACAGAACATGAAGGTAGAAGAGAACATAAAAAGGACAGGACATAAGAAAAATACTCAAAAAAACAGTAGCACAATCATCAATGGGATCTGTTTCATAAGCATGTGATGAATAAGCCAATATGTGTGTAGTCACTGTGGTACAAATACGTTTTAATACATTATGATCTGTGTACATGAAGAATGTCAAAAAGGCTGATCTGCATCCCATATACAGAGTCCTAAAATATCAGAACCACAAGAGTCTTTAGAGATTATGCAGTCAGCATCGTTATTATGGATACAAGAACTAAGAGAAAGAGACTTATCAGTGGTCATACAGACAAGTCAGGGAATAGCTCTACGATCAGAACCCAGGATAGGCCATCTGTGGACTTGAGTATAAAGTATGTGGGAAGGGAATATATTAAAAACCATATCATTTGTGAACAAATCCCCAGAGATGGTTTAAGAATCCTCAAATTTAGAAATGCCACCACTGCCGCATCAAATACTTTTCAAACGCTCATCTCAGGAAACTGGGAAATGATGACATTTCATGGACCTCTGAGGCCACTCAAGAACAGCCAGAGCTACATATGGTAAGTTCATCAAAGTGAAATGTTTAAAACAAAGTTCCAATCTGTACAGTGTAAAAAGGCAGAGTTCATTACTCAGCTGCCATCCAGGGTTCCCACAACTCATCTTCAAAGAAGTAAACATAAACCATGGTATTAATGGAAATAAAAGTAAAATCTTCATATCTAAATTTTATGCTTTTTAAAACCTAGCCACAACTTCGATTCTCCAACATCCTTCACTTGCCAGGGAATTCCCTAGGTTAGGGGCTTTTAAGGGCTCTGTCAGCTTTTATATTCTGTAGAAAATAAGCACAAAACTAGCTCATTAATGAGGTGAGCCAAAAAGTGCAATACAGATAATGCCTAACATAACCAGAAACAGGCTGCTGGATTCAATGGAAGCTGTTCTGTGACTGGCAGATTCAATGGAACCTCAAAAGGGGGATGGGAAAGTTGAAGCCTAATGATGAATACAACCGCTGCCAGGAGGTCACAGCTAACTACAGGAACATTTCTTACAGGAAGCTCTGCAAAACTCTCCACTGAGGTCCTAAAGTCCCTGCCCATACAATGGAGCCTCACTGACCAGAGAAGGGAAAGGGACTTGACAGGAATCTGGCAAGAAAGACAATGAACAAAGCCGAATGAGACAGCCTGTCTCACCCAGAGATGAGGCCACATCTTAGGTCTTCTCAGCCCTCAGTTATTTTTCTTTTGGTTTTTCTTTTTATTTTTCCTTGCCAGAGCAGGTAAAGGAAAGAATAAAACAGCAAGGCTCCAGTAGCTGAATTTTTTAAAGTATGTGCTGAGTCTCAAGCTCTTTTAGCTGAAAAGTTTTTGTTTTGTAGGGCTTAAATTTTTAGAGAAATACAGTAAATTGTTTTGTAAGCATCAGAAATAGTAAAAATAGGTTTTGCAATCAGTCAGACTCAGGTTCAAACCCCAACTCAACTACCTATTAACTACATGGCCCTGGGTAAGTTATTTAACATTACTGGGTCTTAGCTTTATCATCTATAATCATATGACTAAGAATCCCCACCTCACAAGATTAGCCTGCATTAGAATATATGTATATACTCTTTCTATATCTGTCTCTGCTGTAAAACTGTGAACAACTTGAGAGCAGGGATTTTAATTCATACTTAAGATTCCCTAAAACAGTGCCTGACACAAAGGAGGAGCCAGAGGAAATCAGATGAATGTGTCTACCATGAGTCCAATTCTATAAAGGGAACAAAATAATGACCATGATAATGTTGAACATAATAATACAACCTGACAACAAGGAACACACAGCATTTCTTATGTGTCAGACACAATTCCAAGTCCTTTAACTCTTCCTGCTCCCACATCACACTTGTAATAATAAGCTGACTAAGTATTACTGTCCCTACCTTGTTAATGAGAAAACCGAGGAACAGAAAGGTTAAATAACTTCCCCAAATCCAGAACAGATAAATCCACATAGAAAGAAAGTAGTATGGTGTTTGCCAGGGGCTTAGGGGAAGGCAGAATAGGAAGTAACTGCTAACAGGTGTAAGGTTTCTTACCATAAAATAAAATGTTTTAAGTTAGAAGTAGTGGTTGCACAAATCTGTGAATATACTAAAAGGTACAAATTGTATACTTTAAAAGAGTAGATTTTATTGCATATTATACCTTAATAAAACCGTTTAAAAAAAAAGAAAAAACTTGGGAATTCCCTAGCAGTCCATTAGTTAGGACTCTGCGCTCTCACTGCAAAGAGCCAAGGTTCAATCACTGGTCGGGGAACCAAAATCCCACAAGCCATGCAGTATGACCACAACAAATCTGCAGAGAGTCAGAGAGATAGGAAATGACAGACCCAGAATTTTACATTTTCAAAGTCAGTGCTTTTAACCACCATTCTATACTGCCCTCAAGGAACATAAAATCTAGAACTATCTAGCTATTATTACTTACCTATAATATAGACAATAGATATAGGCTATATATTTTGGAAAGAAAACAGAGCCTGAAATTGCAGGTATTCAATAATGTTTAACTGAACTGAGCTGAAAAATTAACTCATTTAATAACTTAAAGACTATACTTTCAGGGATCATTTCTATAGCTTATTTAATAATTTAA
This sequence comes from Oreotragus oreotragus, assembly GCA_006410675.1. Taxonomy (NCBI): domain Eukaryota; kingdom Metazoa; phylum Chordata; class Mammalia; order Artiodactyla; family Bovidae; genus Oreotragus; species Oreotragus oreotragus. The sequence goes on along the minus strand of SJYX01008118.1, from coordinate 194,930 downwards.
TTCCTGACCTCGAGGCACTCACAGTATAAAACATGGCTCAGACATGTTAAATTATCCCTAACGCAAGTTAGAAGGAAACATGTTCTATGTAAAAATAACTGCCCCTGGGAAGCATCTGTGTGAAGTGGTCTGGCAGAACCCCATAGCTTCCAGATCTCTTGTAGTTAGGTAGCGCTAATGATCTATGAATGAAGGTGACATGTCTCACACTCTGGGAGAAGTATTCAAAAGCTGGTGTATGACCCTCCAGCTCTGGCATGGACTTCCTCCCTCCCTCCCTCTCTCTCTCTCTCTGCAAAGACATCCTAGAGGTCTTAAACTGGGATTGTGGCAGCACAAGACAAAAGCAGCATAAATGCGCTAATCATCACTTCCTGGAGGACAGCTGCCCTCCAGAGTCACCTGGCCTGAAACTGAATTCATACGAGCAAGAATTTCACAAATTTTTGTCCTGTTATGCCACTCAAATCTTGTGGCCAATCTGACACCCAGTATAATTCTGTGTGTCCTCACTAATAGCAAAAAATGAACCCAGAATATATGAAATAAAATCTGCACTTTGCCACTTAATATTTTGGCTAAGTTATCTGAACTCAATAGTCCTTGATTTACTCAACTTTAAAATGGAAGCAACAATAGCATCCTTACAGTTGTTATGATAAATAAATGAAATATATGAAAACACCTGGCATAATGCAACTGCCTTTGGGGAAAAAAATGTGACACTGAACCTGATGGTTGCCGAGAAATTCTAATAGGAGTCTATGCTGTCAAAGACAAAAAAAAACACACGGTTTGGGTGAAGAACTGTGCTTTAGCTAGTTCAGAAATAGCAGTTATTTATTACTCTGGAGGATAAAAAACCATACTCCTGTCTGCACAGCACTTTATAAGTCCAAATGATCTTCTATATGCTTCTCCTCCTATACATTTGATCTTCACAAGAATCCAGTAAGGTAAATATTATAATCAAAGAAAGATTAATACAAGCCCCCAAAGCTTAATTCTGTACCTACCTATAGATTAATAGGACGAGACAAATGTCCTTTTAAAGAAACAGAATGAAAAAGTACTTCCCTGTCAGCAACTTCCTTGCCACTACCTCCATGTATGAAGAAGAGGTACCATAATTCACTTTGCCTCAAAATAGCTCCCTTTGGCCAATTATAGTGACTTCTATAAGACATTTATTCCAGAAGGGGAGAACACTTCAACAGTTATGTTACTTCTTATAAACTATTTAATTAATAAAAGATGGAAAAGAAAAAGTGCCACTCTCAATCTATTTAATTCACAAAAGAATTCTAGCGAAGGTATGAAAAACTATAACTATTCATGATATATAAATTATAAAATATAATATAAATTATAAAAGCCCATGAACTAATACAGAAATATTCAGAATAGCTGCCTTCCCCTCAAGAGGATTTTAAGTAGGAGAAATGATGAAAGTTGGTCAAANAACTATTTAATTAATAAAAGATGGAAAAGAAAAAGTGCCACTCTCAATCTATTTAATTCACAAAAGAATTCTAGCGAAGGTATGAAAAACTATAACTATTCATGATATATAAATTATAAAATATAATATAAATTATAAAAGCCCATGAACTAATACAGAAATATTCAGAATAGCTGCCTTCCCCTCAAGAGGATTTTAAGTAGGAGAAATGATGAAAGTTGGTCAAACACAGCATTTAAGTAAAACTGCCATAAGAATATTGATAAATGAAAAATGAGGCTGAAGAAACCACTTCTCATAGGAAAGGCATCATGAAAGATGGCATTCTGACTGAGTCCTAAGAATCAGAATCTTAGAAAGCTCACAAGCATTAGGAATTCTGGCTCTTTGAGAGAACACTACAGAGATCTAGAAAATGAGCCTATACTATAATATAAAGAGCTCTGAGCTTGTTGCCAAAAGACCTAAATGTGCCCTGGCTTCCTTCTTTACCAGCTGTGCTACCTCAAGAAAGCTATTTAACCGCTCTGATTTCAATTTCTTCATCTATAAAATGGGGCATTGTACCATTTGTCTTAACAGATTGTTGAAAGAATTAAATAATAGATAAGTGGTTAGATAAATGGTTGAGAAAGTGCCTGATAAACTGGTATTGACAGAACACATCTCAAAATGAATATACTTGGGATTAACAGCTCCCCATTCCTATACCATGATAGAATAAATTTAAGTAATTTTCCAACTTTAAATTATTGCTGGAATTGAATGCTATTATATTTCCAGTAATATATTTCAAACATTAAACTAAATTGAGTTTAATTTTTAAATGTAAATTATTCACTTCCTTCTCTAGGCTGCTGCAGAACTTCATACAAACTTGTACTACAACTTTTTTTTCCATGCCCATCTCCTCTAATAGATTTCAAGTGCCTTCAGGGCAGAGATCAAGGGCAATTCACCTCCAAATCAGTGCCTTGAAGTAAATGTCTAAAGAACCTCTAAATGAATCAATGGGCTTCTGGAACTTTTACAAAATGTTTGCATTGTAGAAAACTTCATTCATTCATTCATCCAAAAATATTTAAGTCTTTCTATGCCTAACAAGACAGATGTGATTCCTGCCTCAAGGAGTTTGCTGACTACTGAGGAAGACATATATGGAACAAATAATTAGAAGTACACTGATAAATTATTTTTTAAAAATACAGATTGCTATAGGGACTTAGAAGAGGCAAGAGCATATGGTCACGGAAAACTTAAGAGTGCAAAGCACCTTCAAGGTCAATGAGTCTATATACATTTTTAAAAATGCAACTGAGTGATAAATAATTTCTCCCCATCCCATTCTGTACACCCTCATCACACTTCATGCAGTTAGCCTATAATCCAAGTCAGCTGACTGCTAAAGGCTATTGCTCTTTTTACTATTTTAATTCAAATGGTCACGGAAAACTTAAGAGTGCAAAGCACCTTCAAGGTCAATGAGTCTATATACATTTTTTAAAATGCAACTGAGTGATAAATAATTTCTCCCCATCCCATTCTGTACACCCTCATCACACTTCATGCAGTTAGCCTATAATCCAAGTCAGCTGACTGCTAAAGGCTATTGCTCTTTTTACTATTTTAATTCATAGCTTTCTAAATCCCAAAGAAATATATGCTATATATTAACATTTAAAGACCAGTGTTTATTAGGGGGGGAAAGGATGAGTGGAGACAGAAGTCATGTGTATCATGATAGATTGTGCTTGACCATTAGTTCTTTGAAAGTACACTCCTAAATGCAAAAATAAATATTTCTGTCCCTTGAGGAGATTGGGGAAAACATCTCGTAAGCATCTTTTATACTGCAAAATCTTGGTTTTGACTCAGGGAATCACTTTTTTAAATACCTGACATGACCCTGGGTGTTTTTTTTAACATGAAGGCATATTCCGTACCATTTCAACATACGATAGGAAGCATAAACCATTCAAGTTGAGGATCAATTACACAAGTATATGATTTGGTAGCAAATGCCTATGAAAAAGGCAGTGGGCCTTAGGAAAACAGAAAAAGAAAAGCAAATTAAATCCAAAATAAACAAAGGATAAAAAAAAAGAATGCGAGCAGAAAGCACTGAAATTGAAAACAAAAAATCAGTAGAGTAAAACCAACAAAACAAAAAGATCAATAAAATCAGTAAGTCTCTGGGCTAAGGAAAAGACACAAATAACTAATATCAGAAATTAAAAAGGGACATCACTACAGATCCCACAGAAATTAAAGGATAATGAAGGAATATTATGAACATCTCTACAAGATATAGACCAAATCTTTTAAAGACCATCTGCCAAAACTCAAACAAAAAGAAACAATTTGAATAGACCAGTATCTATTAAAGAAATTGAATCAATAATTAATAATCTTCTAAAATGGAAAGCACCTGGCCCAGGTGGGTTGACTGGTAAATTCTACCAAATATTTAAGGAAGAAATCATGCCAATTCTTTATAATTTCTTTTAGAGAATATAAGCAGAGGGAATACTTTCCAACTCACTCTATGAGTCCAGAATTGCCTTAATACTGAAATCAGGCAAAGACATTACAAAAGAGAAAACTATAAGCCAATATTCCTCATGAGCACAGATGCAAAAGTCTTCAACAAAATATCAGTAAATTGGATCTAAAAAAATATAAAAAGAATTATAGGGACTTCCCTGGTGATCTAGTGGTTAAGAATCTGCCTGCCAATGTAGGGGGCATGGATTTGACCCCTGGTCTGGGGCACCACAACTACTGAGCCTACTCACCAAGAGCCCTTGCTGCACAACAAGAGAGGCCACCACAACGAGAAGCCCATGCACCACAATTAGAGTAGCCCCTGCTCTCTGCAATGGAGAAAGCTGAATGCAGCAATGAAGACCCAGTGCAGCCAAAAGTTTACCAATTAAAAAAAAAAAAGAACAAATAATTTCACCATTTGTATGGAAATACAAAAAACCTCGAATAGCCAAAGCAATCTTGAGAAAGAAGAATGCAACTGGAGGAATCAACCTGCCTGACTTCAGGCTCTACTACAAAGCCACAGACATCAAAACAGTATGGTACTGACACAGACAGAAATACAGATCAATGGAACAAAATAGAAAGCCCAGAGATAAATTCACGCACCTATGGACACCTTATTTTTTACAAAGGAGGCAAGAATCTACAATGGAGAAAAGACAATCTCTTGAACAAGTGGTGCTAAAAAAACTGATCAACCACTTGTGAAAGAATGAAACTAGAACACTTCCTAACACCATACACAAAAATAAACTCAAAATGGATTAAAGATCTAAATGTAAGACCAGAAAGTATAAAACTAGAGGAGAACATAGGAAAAACAATCCCCAACATAAATCACAGCAGGATCTGCTATGACCCACCTCCCAGAATATTGGAAATAAAAGCAAAAATAAACAAATGGGACCTAGTTAAAATTAAAAGCTTCTGCACAACAAAGGAAACTATAAGCAAGGTGAAAAGACAGCCTTCAGAATGGGAGAAAATAATAGCAAATAAAGCAACTGACAAAGAACTAATCTAAAAAAAATATACAAGCAATTCCTGCAGCTTAATTCCAGAAAAATAAATGGTCCAATCAAAAAATGGGCCAAAGAACTAAACAGATATTTCTCCAAAGAAGACATACAGATGGCTAACAAACACAGGAGAAGATGCTCAACATCACTCATTATCAGAGAAATGCAAATCAAAACCACAATGAGGTACCATTTCACTCCAGCCAGAATGGCTGCGATCCAAAAGTCTACAAGCAATAAATACTGGAGAGGGTGTGGAGAAAAGGGAACCCTCTTACACTGTTGGTGGGAATGCAAACTAGTACAGCCACTATGGAGAACAGTGTGGAGATTCCTTAAAAAAACTGGATATAGAACTGCCGTATGACCCAGCAATCCCACTGCTGGGCATACACACCGAGGAAACCAGAATTGAAAGAGACACGTGTACCCCATTGTTCATCGCAGCACTGTTTATAACAGCCAGGACATGGAAGCAACCTAGATGTCCATCAGCAGACAAATGGATAAGAAAGCTGTGGTACATATACACAATGGAGTAATACTCAGCCATTAAAAAGAATACATTTGAATCAGTTCTAATGAGTTTGATGAAACTGGAGCCTCTTATACAGAGTGAAGTAAGCCAGAAAGAAAAACACCAACAGTATACTAAGGCATATATGTGGAATTTAGAAAGATGGTAACGATAACCCTGTATGTGAGACAGCAAAAGAGACACAGATGTTTAGAACAGTCTTTTGGACTCTGTGGGAGAGGGAGAGGGTAGGATGATTTGGGAGAATGGCACTGAAACACATGTGAAACGAATCACCAGTCCAGGTTCAATGCATGATACAGGGTGCTAGGGGCTGGTGCACTGGGATGACCCAGAGAGATGATATGGGGAGGAG
>SJYX01008118.1:156852-186926 GCA_006410675.1 Oreotragus oreotragus | reverse complement strand
TGCATTCATTATAAGAATTCTCAGTAAGCTAGAGAGCACTTTCTTAACTTGATAATGACTATCTACAAATAACCTACAGCTAACATCATACTTAATGGTGAGAAATTTGTTAACTTTTCCCACTAAGATCCCATATAAAGCAAGGATATCCCCTCTCACCACTCATTTCAACATCATACTGGAAGTCCTAGATAATGCAATTAGGCCAGAAAAGGATATAAAAGGTGAAACAGAGGAGGACCCTATGCTTCTTGCCCCCCTCCATATTCTCACTCTGCCTTTCTTTGCAGAAAAACTTCAGCCAAAGAGTAAGTTTAATCAGGGAACTAAAAAAATGCAGAAACAAAGGAAAATAGTGAAAGGAGACCAAATAATAATAACGTAGTCATTAAGCAGAGTCAAGGACCTTTAGTTCCTTCTCAAGGAGCAAATTCTAAGCCATATCCTGTGAGCTGTCTTATAGATACTGATACCCCCACCAGGTAGAGAAGTTAACAAATGATGACCAGATTGTAGCCATGACATAAGCTGCCACCAATTCCGAGAACTGGCCTCAAGAAGTGAAGACAAACTGACTCTGGACCTGAAGATTAACAGTACCTAAAACAGTTAAAGGGCTTCCCTGGAGGTTCAGCTGGTAAAGAATCTGCCTGCAATGCAGGAGACCCTGGTTCGATTTCTGGATTGGGAAGATCCTCTGGAGAAGGGAATGGCTACCCATTCCAGTATTGTGGCCTGGAGAATTTCATGGACTGTATAGTCCATGGGGTTGCAGAGAGTCAGACATGACTGAGCGACTTTCACTTCACAAACAGTTAAGGTGATGCTGCTCAGACCACCAATGACCAATTTTAAGATGACTGTCAGAATTGACTGTGCTATTTCTGCATGTAGCCCCACTCCCCACACTGTGTCTATAAAANATGGACTGTATAGTCCATGGGGTTGCAGAGAGTCAGACATGACTGAGCGACTTTCACTTCACAAACAGTTAAGGTGATGCTGCTCAGACCACCAATGACCAATTTTAAGATGACTGTCAGAATTGACTGTGCTATTTCTGCATGTAGCCCCACTCCCCACACTGTGTCTATAAAAGCTCTTGCCCCTGACTGTCAAGGGGGAGTTGGCCTTTGGACAAATATTCACCACCACCCCAACCCTGGTCACCAGCATCTGAAATAAAGCAAACTTTCCTTTCCACCAGCCTGGCCTCTTTAATGGCTCTTGAGCCACGAGCAGCTAGACCTGGGTTCAGTAACAGGAGTACACAGGTAGGGAAGGAAGACATAAAATTGTATCTGTTCACAAATGAAATAATCATGTATGCAGAAAATACAAAAACACTGACCAAAAAAACTACTGGAATTAATGGTGATTATAGCAAGATTGCAGGATATAAGGTTAATTACAAAAGTCAACTGCTTTTCTATTATTAACAATGAAAGAGTTAATGCAAAATTAAAAACAAAATATCATTACAAAAGGAAAGAAAATTAAATACTTAAGTATAAATCTAACAATATATATATAAGACTTATACAAGGAAAACTACAAAATTCTGATAAATGAAATAAAAGAACAACTAAATAAAGTGGAAAGATATTCCATGTTTGGGAGTAGAAAGACTCAATATTGTTAAAATGTTAGTTGTTCCCTACTTGATCGATGGATTCAATACAATTCCAATAAAAATCCCAACAAATTATTTCACAGATATTGACAAACTGATTCTACAGCTTATAGAGAGAGGCAAAAGATCCAGGATAGCCAACACAACACTGAAGAACAAAGTTGGAGGAATGATGCTACCAACTTCAAGACTTATAGTAATTAAGATAGTGTGGTACCAGTGAAAGAACAGACATAGAGATATATGGAACAGAACACACAGCCCCCAAAATAGAGCCACATAAATATAGTCAACTGATCTTTAATGAAGGAGCAAAAAGGCAATACAATGGAGCAAAGACAGTCTTCAACAAATGGCACTGGAACAATTGAACATCTACAAGCAAAAAAAAGAAAACAAATCCAGACACAGATCTTACATCTTTCAAAAAATTACCTCAAAACCAACCATAGATTTTCATGTAAAATACAACTATAAAACTCCTAGAAGATAACATAGGCATAATCTTGGGTATGGGTATGCATCTTTAAACATAACACCAAAGACACAAACTGTGAAAGAAATAATCAATAAGCTGGACTTGATTAAAAACTTGTACTCTGCAAAACTCACATTCAAAATAATTAAAAGACAAACTATTGACTGTGAGAACATATCTGCAAAATACACACCTGGTAAGGACTATTATCCAAAAACATACAAAGAACTCTTAAAATTCAACAATAACAAAGCAAACAACCCAATTTAAAAAATGGACCAACGATCTTAATAGACATGTGATCAAAGGAGATATACAGATGGAAAATGAACATATAAAAATATCAGGGAAATGCAAATTAAAACAACACAAGATGCTACTACACACCTATTAGAATGACCAAAATCTGGAATACTGACAACAACAAATGCTGGTGAGGATGTGAAGCAACAGGTGGCTCTCTCAGCTATGTGGCCCACCCTGTCCGACCGAACTCTTGTACAATGCTAGTGGGAACGCAAAATGGTACAGCAACTCTGGAAGACAGTCCGTCAGTTTCTTACAAAATTAAACATATTCTTAGCACGTAAACCAGCAACCACACTCCTTGTTATTCATGTCCACACAAAAACTGGCACAAAGATGTTTATAGTAGCTTTATTCATGATTGTTTAAACTTTGAAGCAACCAAGATGTCCTTCAGTAGGTGAAAGGATAAATAAACTGTAGTACATCCAGACAACAGATTATCACTTACTACTAAAAAAAAAAAAGCTATAAAGCCATGAAAATACACGGAGAAAACTTAAATGTATATTATTAAATATATAATCTTAAAGACTACATACTGTATGATTACAATGATACTATACAACATTCTGGAAAAAGCAAAAATTATGAAGATGGATCTTAAAAAAATGATATAAATGAACTTATTTACAAAACAGAAATAGACTCACAGACCTAAAAAACAAACTTATTGATTACTAAAGGGGATGGAGAAGGAGAAGATAAATTAGGAGTCTGGGATTAATATAAATATACTATATATAACATAGGTGAAAAAAACAAGGAGGCTTCTCTAGTGACTCAGTGGTAAAGAACCCACCTGCCAATGCAGGAGATGTGGGTTCAATCCCTTGGTCGGGAAGATCCCCTGGAGTCAGAAGAGTGAGTGACTATATTTTTTATACATTAATATCTTACAGAATATTTCATTGCTCGAAAAATCTTCTATTCATCCTACTCTCCCCTTCCCATTCCCACCAACCACTAATCTTTTTACTGTCTGAACAGTTTAAATTTTTTTTTAAACTGAAGGATAGTCAATTTACAATACTGTGGTAGTTTCAAGTGTAGAGCAAAATCATTCAGATATATATTATTTCAGATTTTTTTTACAGGTTATTAAAAGATATTAAGAACAGTTCCCTGCGTGATACAGAAGGCCCTTGTTTTTTTTTGTTGTTGTTATTTAATAGCTAAGTCATGTCTGACTCTTGTGTGACTCCATGAACTATACATCCCAGAGTTCCTCTGTCCACGGGATTATCCCAGGCAAGAATACTGGAGTGGGTAGCCATTCCCTTCTCCAGGGTATCTTTCTGACCCAGGGGTCGAACCTTAGACTCCTGCATTACAAGTGGATTCTTTACCATCTAAGCCACCAGGTAAGCCCAATAATAATGTATTCAGTTCAGTAGCTCAATCGTGTCCAACTCTTTGCGACCCCATGAATCGCAGCACGCCAGGCATCCCTGTCCGTCACCAACTCCCAGAGTTTACCCAAACTCATGTCCATCAAGTGGGTGATGCCATCCAGCCATCTCATCCTCTATCGTCCCCTTCTCCTCCTGCCCCCAATCCCTCCCAGCATCAGGGTCTTTTCCAATGAGTCAACTCTTCGCATCAGGTGGCCAAAGTATTGGAGTTTCAGTTTCAGCATCAGTCCTTCCAATGAACAATAATAATGTATACATGTCATTATATATTTGTCCAAACCCATAGGATGTACAACGTCAAGAGTGAAGCCTGAGGAGAACTACGGACTTTGAGTAATCTTGATGTTTCAGTGTAAGCTCATTTGAATGCACCATCCTGATGAACCATATTGATAATGGGGGAAGCTATGCATGCACAAGTCAAGGGAGAGGTATGTGGGAAATCTCTGTACCTCCCTCTCAATGTTGCTGTAAACCTAAAGCTGCTCTAAGAAAAGTCTTAAAATAAGAAAGCAGTGGAGTTTAGGGGACTGTCTGCTCTGAGGGCAGAAGCAAAACCTGTATGGCTCACGACTGTGTTCTCAATGTCTAATACAACGCCCAAGACTTGGCACATTGTACTCAAAATGTATTTATTGAAAGCCTGAATGAATGTAGAAACCACTTACATTTTCTGATAGGTTTTCTTTCTCTGTCACTAGTAAGTGACAGAATCATGATCTGAACCTCTATGTCTCTATAACCAGGGGTGTTTATCCAGGGATATCAGAGTAGTATAAATGCCAACAATAGAGCTACATTCATTTCTCAGAGATGACAGCCAATACCCGACTCGGAATAATGTATTGTGACAGACTGTATTTTCCAAAGATTGCCACAGGCCACGAAGAGGTACAGCCTAACAATCCTCTCAGGGAATCTGAACTGGATTAGTCCAACCAATAGAAGGCACAGGAAGTAATGCTGTGTGACTTCCAAAGCTAAGTAAAAAATGGGCCCCCTAAATATACTCAACTACAGGCCATTCAGTTTCTGTCTGGTTCTCCTAGGTGTTCCCCCAAAAGAAGGGGCTCCTTTATTCATTCATTCAGGCTATCAACAAATATTTGTTACAAATTCCTACTGTGTGTCAGACCCGAGACATTGTGTTAGGCACTGAGAACACAATAGTGAACCGCTCAGCCACTATCCCTGTCCTCACATAGTTTATACTCCAGAGAAGGAAAAAGACAAAGAGTAGGTAAGAAAAATGAATACATCCTATCATTACAACATGCAAGAGATGCTCATAAAGAAGCAAACAGAGATTTTCTCAAGAATGACAAGTCAAGAAAGAATACTCTAAGGAGGGGACATTTAAATGAGTCGTAACAGAGGAGTAGTTAGCCAGGTTGGAGGGAAGAACGTGGAAACATTTCAGGGAAAGTAACAGCATGGGAAAAGGTACCGAGGCAGAAAAGAACTCAACATTCTTTTAAGAGAAGACTGTGGACAGTATCGAATGAACAAGGTGGAAAGTGGCAAAAAGACCAGACAAGAGATTTCTGAAGCAACACTGTTGGGTTACTCACAGATCAATGAGTGCAGCACATCAGTAGATTCACCTCTCAAAACTCTAATTTAAATATTATTTGAAGCTAGCTTTATATAAGTTTGGATATAAAACAGAAGAACTCAAGCAATAAATGCTGATACTGATACTATATGACCAGTTCAGTTCAGTTACTCAGTCGTGTCTGACTCTTTGCAACTCCATGGACTACAGCACGTCAGGCTTCCCTATCCATCACCAACTTCTGGAGTTTATTCAGACTCATGTCCATCAAGTTGGCGATGGCATCCAACCATCTCACCCTCTGTCATCCCCTTCTACTCCTGCCTTCAATCATTCCCAGGATCAGGGTCTTTTCCAATGAGTCAGTTCTTCGCATCAAGTGGCCAAAGAACTGGAGTTTCATTTGACCAGAGGTAGTCACACAGCAAGCATGTTATTCAAAAACAGGAATGTTTCCAAGACAAAGAACCATATGGTTTGAAGGACTTCCTGTAATTAACCTCTTTAGAATTTTAGGACACAGAAAGACAAAATCGACTTTCTCACTGTCTCATTAATGGTGCATTTCATAAATCATACCTGATTTGACCTAGCTTTTTTTTTTTTTAGCAGACGTCTCAAAATGTTTCACTGAAACTACAATCCTTAAATGGGGAGGACGATCAAGCATATCCCCAAAGGATGCCCCTGCATAAAAAGAAATGGCTCCTTTACAGAATTCAGAACATGAAAGTGGCTTCCTACATATGCTACCAAAAGGCTTTCTCTGCCCAAAGTCTTTGTCCTCTTATCATCTGTCAAGCCCAGGAAAAAAGAGTCGGGTTTACACATTATTTCATACTACTGTCAAACATCTATCCCTGCACCCAAAGACAACTGAAATAATCAGCTGAAAAAAAAAACACGTTACTGGCAATTGTTGCTAGAAAACCACCTCGCAGGCCTGGGACCTTACTTTACAGCAAGGTAGTTTGGTCTGGAAGCCTATCTCTAATACAGCAAGTATCAGGTTCTAAATGAGCTGATAACTTTTTATTATGGTAGTTTTAGGAAATATATGTGCTATTATTTAAATAACATGATTGACTTTAGAGTTATAAATTGAAAGAATTAATGGTTTTTCCTGCATGTGCAACCTAGCCTATGAAAGTTGACTGTGGCTCTCAAGCAGGAGCCATAAAAGGAGTCCTTTGGCCCCCTCTCCAGGACAGTCTAAATAACAGCACTCTTAAATTTGTCCTGTTGTGACATCTGTGGAACCCTCCACAGATTGCTCCTCGGGAAAAAGCTGAGACACACCTACCTCTACACACCTTGTGATCAAGAGCACTTGGCCAGGCCAAGGGCCCCCCTCTTCCTCACCACTGAGCCCAGGGGGTGGTAGGTAATAAAAATGAAACTCTGCTCTTGGTTTTGCTCATATTTGGTCATGACATTTTGCTCTGGTGGCGATAACATCTTCACAGTTAGGAAATTAGTCTTCAACTGGATAAAACAACCAAAGAGCAGCCTCATCAGTAAGCAAGCAAAGAAAACCAAAGGAGCTTGAGGCTAATGCTTGTGGACAAGAACGCTGTAATGGTAATAACAGTGGGGAAGGAGGTAACCTAATATTTTAAGTTTACCACTAGGGCACTGGCTCATTCTAAAGCCTTCACTCTGGACTTGTATCTTATAGTTGGCACAGGCAGGCAAAGAATGATTCCCCAGCACTAGACAATGGGATTCTTCACTGAAAATAAAATTCTCATGCATGATGAGTGAGCAATAAATCATTTGCAGACACAGAATCCAAAGAACTATCATGGGCACAGGAAATCTGGGAATACTACAGCTCAGCAAAGATGTCAAAGAGGGAAGTTTCAAGGAAGCTGAAATTGTAGCTTAGAAAAAAAGGAATTCTACTTTGCTGAAGGAGAAGCAAACAACTCCCTCCAAAACAAAAAAACAAAACAGAGTAGCCGAGCAGTAGATTGCATTCAAGTTCTCTGATTCCTAAGCCTAAGCTGTGACTTCCCTCTCTCATGATAGGAGTATTTTGTCAGGGGCCAGCAACCAATTTTTAAACAAACAAACAAAAAAAAAACACCAAAAAGTGGGTCCATATAATTCCTATAAAAGAGCCATCCCTAGTCCATCAAAAGAAATGAAAATAGACATGGCTGTCAAGTTGGCATTTCAAAAAAACAGTCTTGAGGACTCTTGTATTTGCTGTATCACATATTTCGCAGTATCCCAAAGGCAGAGATTATAACAACCAATATAAAAACACTGAGAGGGCTCTGTTGGGAGCACAAGCTTTCACTCCTATGAACATCAGCAAACATTCCAAGGCAGGGTGAGGCAGAAAGGTCACTGGTGAGAGTAGGGAGCCAGAGCTGAAGGCTCAGCTTCTCTAGTTATTCATTCTAAAACTTTGGGCTCCTAAGTCTCTGGGCCTTATTTTTAAGTATGGTAATTGTTGATTTCAGTCATTAAACAAAAAGCAGTAATCCACTACTTTACTGCGAATTTCTGCTTCTCAAAGGCAATCACTTTCAACTTTTAGCTCTTTTAGTATTTTTCTCCTTATTTCCAAAAATACACATATACTGGCTCTTTGGGGATCAATTTTACTCACTATTTATCATCTTTCTGTTATGAAGATTTGCTCTTTCATATCGTTATTGTCACTTTCATGACCACCCATACATACACATGTACACACACTTCCCATTCCTAACATAGTCACACCACAATTTTTAGTTACATTAATATTTAGGATATGCCCAATCCATGGAATACTACTCAGCAACCAAAAAGAAATGAACCAGAGGGCTTCCTGCAGTGCAGGAGACCAGGTTCAATCCTTGGGTCAGGAGGATCTCCTGGAGAAGGGAATGGCAACTCACTCCAGTATTCTTGCCTGGAGAATTCCATGGACAGAGGAGCCTGGTGGGCTACTGTCCATGGAGTTGCAAAGAGTTGGACACGACTGAGTGACTTTCACTCANTGCAGTGCAGGAGACCAGGTTCAATCCTTGGGTCAGGAGGATCTCCTGGAGAAGGGAATGGCAACTCACTCCAGTATTCTTGCCTGGAGAATTCCATGGACAGAGGAGCCTGGTGGGCTACTGTCCATGGAGTTGCAAAGAGTTGGACACGACTGAGTGACTTTCACTCAGAGAGCTTCCCTGGTAATTCAGTGGTTAAGAATCTGCCTTGCAATGCAAGGGACACCAGTTCGATCCCTGGTCCAGGAAGATTCCACATGCCTTGGAGCAACTAAGCCTGTGTGCCATAACTACTGAGCCTGAGTGCCACAGCCTCTGAAGCCTGCATGACTAAAGCCTGTGCTCCACAACAACAGAAGCCGCTGCAATGAGAAGCCCACACACAACAACAAAGGGTAGCCCATGTTCGCCACAACTAGAGAAAGCCTGAGTGCAGGAAGGAAGACCCGTCACAGCCAAAATATAAACTAAGTTAAGTAACCTTTAAAAAAATAAAAAAGACTATTGATACATATAACCACTTGCATACTGTTTGATTCCACTTATAGATTTAATCTTGAAAAACAAAATTATTAGATAATTTTTAAAGTGTTAGATAAATGTTGTTTTCAGGAGTCAGAGAGGAGGGTAACAGGCGTTCTGTGACTATAAAGGAGTAGAGTGAGGAAAATTTTTGTAGTTATGGAATGCTGAACCATGACTGCAGTGATGGTTACACAAATCTACACATGTAACTAAATGGCACTATATACACACATTGCACCAATGTCATTTTCCTGGTTTTGATACTATACTACAGTTACACAAGATCTAACCATTGGAGGAAACTGGGTAAATGATATATGAGGCCTCTTTGTTTATCTTTGCAACTTCCTGTAAATCTATAATTATTTCAAATTAAAATGCTGTTCAAAATTAATATTCATAAATCAACTACACCCCAATAAAAAATTAATATTCAGAGTCTATATTATTTGGGGGAATTACAGCTGATTCATTTAGAGGGACTACAATTCAAACTACAACAGTCTGATTTCAAATTTTAGCTATTATAAACAATGTTTTTATGAAAATTTGTACAAAAGCCTTTACGTGGCTGTGTTCAGTGCTGTGCTAAGTTGCCTCAGTCCTAGTCTTTGTGACCCTGTGGATGACAGCCCACCAGGCTCCTCTGTCCAAAGGATTCTCTGGGCAAGAATACTAGAGTGGGTTGCCATACCCTCCTCCAGGGCATCTTCTCGACCCAGGGATTAAACCCAGGTCTCTTACATCTCCTACATTGGCAGGCGGGTTCTTTACCACTAGCACCACCTGGGAAGCCTTTTATGTGGTTAGCAGCTTTCATTTCTCTTGGGAATACACCAAGGCGTGATTACCAAAGCTTTTAAATAAGTTTTGTTATCTGGAGGAACAAATATTCCAACACTTTCTTATTTTCTTCAAGAATACTCAGGGTCTATATTATTATTAATATAGTGATTTTCACAGCTAAGCCACATAGTGTATTATGACTACACTGCCTTTCCTGAATAACTAGAATTCTGGTTTCCCTAGAACTAACAGTTGTTTCATTTTTAATTTGCTTGGTTTTAATGTCCTTTTCCCCAAGTCTCCAGGTTCTCCAAAACAATTTTAAGGTTCTTTTTAAAATGGTTGAACATGTTAGATAATTTACTGATGTGTTTTTTTCTTTAAAGCATCTCTTGGAGATCCTGAGTGTCTTGTTCAAATCTAATAGCTCTTTCTAGTCTTTAGGTCTCCTGCATGGTTGCAGTCCATGAATACTCCTTAATTATTTTGGGACTTACATTCATTTTCTATGCTGGGTTCCCTTGTTTCCTGGGTCCATGCCTTCCTATTTCATCCCTATCCTCATTATGCTATATCAAACTACCAAGTTATCTGAGACAGCATCCATGGAAAACAAATCTTTTGAGATGTTAGAAAATGTCTCCAATTTCAAATTTTATTGTTAGTTGTCAAAAATAAAATGCTAGGTTAGGTATAAAATGCTAGGTTAGAAATAATTTTTTCTCAGAATGTAAGGCAATTCCTCCACTTTCTTCTAGATTCCAATACTGCTTTTGAGAAATCCAGTGCCTTTTTATGTGACCTGTTCATTCTCTCAAGAAGCTCTTAAGATATTCTCACTCTTCCCAGTGTTCTAAAATTTTATAATGATGTGTTTCTTTTTGAAAATTCATTGCACTGAGTGTTTGATGGGTTTTTTCCCATATAAACATATGTGTACTTAAGTTCTGGGAAAAGGCTATATTATTTCTTTGATGATTTCTTTCCATCTATGACTCTACATCTTACTATCAGGAGATCCAGAGACCTAAAGGGGAAAAAACTAGAGGAATTGGAGAGAATGAAATCATCAAAAATAATTACACCAATTTTCTTAAATTTAAATAACTTTTATATTTAAATAAATTTAAAACTGATCCTCTTAGGATTATTATTTCTTCTCTTACTTTCTACTTGTTTTAAATTCTTTATTCTGATATATCTTTTCAACTGTCCAAAATAGCTTTCTTGTCTGACTATTCCTTTTTTTTTTTTTTAAACAGGACCCTATTCTTATTTCACTGAGGCAGTATCTTCTCTGGTCTGAGTGTTTTCAAATTTTCTTTTGCTCTCTACATTGTCTCCTGTGCTCTCTCTCTCTCCACTGCTCCCTTTTGGCATGGGGGAGGTTCCTTTCCTGTTTGTTTTCATTTCTGTTATGTTAGAGATTTTTCTCAAACATCAGGAGCTCTTTGCCTCTTTTTTTCACATTTAGGAGGAAGGCACACAGAGATACATTGCATGGGCAGCAGGGCATATTAACTTCCAGGCTTCAAAGTTAACAAAAGAAAATGTCAAGCCAATTTTTTTTTTTTTTTACTGCAGAGGTCTCCAAATGTCTGAGAGTCAGTTTCTCAGCAAGGAATCCTCTAATCTCCCACCTGAGGAGAATAAACCTGACTACCTATGTGTGAGAGATAAGAACTAGATGGAGCCCTTCATATAATCCCTGTTTTTAGAATGTCACCTCTCGTTTACTCTCAGCTAAATCTGGTAATCCCAAATCCAGGGCCTCTCTGATTTTATTTCTCTGGAGGATAAACCTTCAATGTTCTGCTGAAATAGACAAAAAGATCTGATAGCTTAAATGTTCCTTATATACCTCTGAACTCCTGTTTTCGGCTCCATCTCTCATGCTAACATTCAAGGTGCTAAGAATCTCCAATACCAAGGATTTTCTAGGGTTCTGTATGACAAAGATGCCTTTATTCAGATTAATTTCCCTCTGTAGCTCCAGGTTTCTGCTTTCCCTAAGCCACTAAATCACTTCTCATTTGTGCCTCTTTCCCATCTTCTCAGGGTTTTCCTAGTGAGCTCAGCTGGTAAAGAATCCGCCTGCAATGCCGGAGACCTGGGTTTGATCCCTAGGTTGGGAAGATCCCCTGGAGATGGGAATGGCCACCCACTCCAGTATTCTGGCCTGGAGAATTCCAAGGAACGGCTACCCACTCCAGTATTCTGGCCTGGAGAATTCCAGGGACTGTGTAGCCCA
Organism: Oreotragus oreotragus; assembly: GCA_006410675.1. Classification (NCBI taxonomy): domain Eukaryota; kingdom Metazoa; phylum Chordata; class Mammalia; order Artiodactyla; family Bovidae; genus Oreotragus; species Oreotragus oreotragus. The sequence continues at coordinate 174,984 of SJYX01008118.1, read as the reverse complement.
TGGGGTCGCAAAGAGTCAGACACAACTGAGCAACATTCCCTTTCACTTTTCACTTTCCCATCTTCTTTATTTTCTTAGTCTGTGTGAGTTAATACTAGTTTTATGCCATTTCAATGGAGTTTTTAAAAAGAAAGTTAAAAAGTATGAGTTCAATCCACCTTATCATAACCTCCCTGATGTAGTTACTAAAAGGACAAAACACAACTGAGCAACATTCCCTTTCACTTTTCACTTTCCCATCTTCTTTATTTTCTTAGTCTGTGTGAGTTAATACTAGTTTTATGCCATTTCAATGGAGTTTTTAAAAAGAAAGTTAAAAAGTATGAGTTCAATCCACCTTATCATAACCTCCCTGATGTAGTTACTAAAAGGACAAAATACAAACTATGAAAGCTTTTGGAAAACTTATAAAGTAAAAGTTCAGTAGTAGTGTTAGTGGTAGCAGTAGTATGCAATTTTTTTTCTTTTTTTTAAATCTTTTGTTTGCATTTCTTTTGGTATGCTATTTTCTTAAATAGCTATTCCAATATAAGGGTGCTCTAGGGAGGCACCAAGTTTCATAAAGAAAATATCAAAAATATTTGCAGCATATATACCAAAAGCTGAATACCCTTGATAAACAAAGAACCTCCCATACCCTGCAAAACTGATAAAAGACAACCTAGTGGAAAATGTGCAAAAAATGACACAAAATTCACAGAACAACTACAAATGGCCATGAAAAAATGTTTAGAGATAAAAATTAAAATAAGACATTTTTCTCTTACAGACAGGCAAAAACTGTAGAAAGTGATAATATCCACTGATGATAAGGTATGATAATACTCCCAGTAATTATTAAAAACCTTAAAATAGAAGGGCCTTCTTGCTAATTCTAACCGTACCATTCACTCACTATATGACTCTGAACAACTCACATCCCCCTCTCTGGGCCTTAATTTTCTCATCAGTTAAAAAAAAAAAAAAAAGATTAAAAAAACCCCCAAATCATTAGGAGTATCTGACTTGCTTATCTCACAGAGATGTAAAGAAAAAAGCAACAAGGGCCTTGAAAGAACCTAGCAAACTTTACAGCTCAATACAATCCTGTAGCATTTATAAGAAGGAAAATCAGAGTATCCTCAAAATAGACTAAAAAAATATAAACTAAAACTAGCATTGCTGGTTAGCCATCCTAGGAAATAAACAATTACTTTTCCAAAGAACTACAGGAAGAGTTAAAAGGAAGAAATCTAGGTTCTGGTTTTACCATATGACTTAAACAAGCCCTCTAACATCTTTGTGTCAGCTTCTGAAGGTATCTAAGGATTCTATAATTCTGTAACCAAAAAGAGAAATGAAACCCTGTACTGAAACAGTTGGAATTTAAACTTGCCAGAGTCTCTTGCCTAAAGAGGCTGAGTAGATCACAGGCCAGCTTTGCAGAGATATCTAGTTTATTGGTCCATAAAACATTTTTTTACTGGCCAGCCCTCCTTCTTGGCATATACCAAAGAAACAGCAAATAACAGCATGATCACATCTCCTTAAAGACCTTTGACAAACCCTCCTTGATCTTATATACAAAACACTAGACCCGGAAATACATGCTACTGGAAGTTGTGAACCATTAACTCAGCCTTTGTACCCCCACTTTCTCTACAGAGAGCAACTTGGGACAACAAAATCAGGACTATAGCACGGGAAGGAAACTCTCAAAGAGAACAAATCCATAGCTGTGTCTGCAAAAATGATGGTAGGAGAAAGAAAACCAGCAGAGCAAAGCAAGTGAAAAGGAAATGATAAGAGCTCCCTACGGAAAGACTGAATCAATGAATATTTATTAAGCCCTGACCCATCCCACAGGAACTATGCTACCCTCAGGGATCTTTTCTCTCAGATCTTCTAAGAATAGTCATAGCCATTTACTTAGCACTTCCATTTACCTGCATTCCACTTATATTAGCCAGTTTCTTTCTCAAACCAAATCTGTTACTGAGGAATTACTGCCTCCATTTCACAGAAAATTGAGGTTCACAGAAATTCACTTACCCAAAATGGTGGATCACTATTATTGTTATTATGTATTACTAGTCTCATTTTAATGATGAGGAAACTGAGGCTCAGGCAGTATAAAGAACTATTAAGTTATTAAGTAGAAGAATAGGTTTTGCCAGGTGGCTCTGTTTTTAAAGCCCCTACTAATTCCATTACATCCCCTTTCTTGTTTGATGCTAAACCACAAAAACGAAAGTAAGATTTCAACTCTGTTGAGTATGCAGTTAAAAATAAATGACATGTACAGACTCCTCCTTCAGTTCCTTCCAAAGAATAAATGTAATCATTTCTGAAAAGCAGTTAAGTAGCAGCCCTTACTGCCAAAAAAGTCAAAGGTCTTAAGTTCCCCTAGTCAACGGAAGTACCAAAAGACATCAAGGATAGGTGACACTGGTCCAAGGGCTTCTCACTGTCAAGATGAAATCACACTCCCATGTCAACCAATCTCAGTGGGCATCCCAATGGATAGTCACAAAATAACCAGCAGAATAATTTGATAAACAAATCCTGACATCACTGCCTTCTTCCAATGCTTTTAAAGGAAAACTTTTCTTTTAATAGTGTCTCTCCCAGGCTATGAGCAATACTTTGACCCTTCAAGCAGTGAGAATGGCATCAGGGTCCTCAGCTCTGCCTGGCTGATGACCTGAGAAAGAACAACTGACTCTCAACCCTAAGTAACTTACCTAAAGATTTGTGTGTGCTGGCCCAGAAGCAAGAAACACCCCAGCCTCACAAATTTTGCTTCCTCATAATAAATTGGGCTATCTAGTTTCAGGTCTCAGAAAAGGGAAGAAACCTAGAAGAGCAAGAGAAAAGAAGCTTAATGTTTCAGGGAATGTATCAGAACTCTTCTGTTAACTGCTAGTGTGGGATTTAAAAAAAAAAAAGAAAAAAGAGGAAGAAGAAAGAATATTCTGCTGCCAGACAGTAACTGCTTCACAAATCAGGTGTCTGAAGCACAGGCTCAAACTGGTTTATATAAAAGGCCAATTACTAGCAAAATCTATGATTGTAGCCTTGCAAGGAATTACTATTTTGTTCTGTTGTTACTTGTCCAGCCCCAAACAGCCAGAAACAGAAATCAGTTTCACAGATTTCTATTGCTATCTGCTAACAAAAACTCGGTGCTTGCTCTCATATGCTGGAGAAAAGAGAGTGGACTGTTCTGTTCAAGTTTTAGAACAGTCAAGCCTGGACTAGCTTTGCTACTTACTAGCGGGCAAGACCCTCAGCATCAGTTTCTCTATCTGCAAATGAGATTTTTTTGGTGGGGGTGGTGCTGTGAGGCATGTGGAATCTTAGTTCCCCAACCAGGGATCGAACTTGCAACCCCTGCAGCAGAATCATGGAGTCTTAACCACTGGACCATATAACAACAATAAAGCTTAGTCTCCTTTTTCTTCTGAGGAATACACTTAAGTGCAAAGTACCTAACTTAGATTTCAGACTGTCACCCTTTAGAAATGGGAATATGTTTAATTTCACTGTTGTTCAGTTTCTAAGTCGTGTCCGACTCTTTGCGATCCCATGGATTGCAGCACACCAGGCTTGTCTGTCCTTCACTATCTCCTGGAGTTTGCTCAAACTCAACTCCATTGAGTCAGTGATGCCATTAAACCGTCTCATCCTCTGTCGCCCCTTCTCCTCCTGCCCTCAATCTTTCCCAGAATCAGGGTCTTTACCAATGAATCAGATCTTTGCATCAGGTAGCCAAAGTATCAGAGCTTCCGAATCAGTCCTTTCCAATGAACATTCAGGGTTGATTTCCTTTAGGATTAAGTGGTCTGATCTCCTTGCTATCCAAGAAACTTTCAAGAGTTTAATTTTATAGAATATGCTGCTGCTGCTGCTAAGTCGCCCCAGTCGTGTCCGACTCTGCGCGACCCCACAGACGGCAGCCCACCAGGCTTCCCCTTCCCCAGGACTCTCCAGGCAAGAACACTGGAGTGGGTTGCCATTGCCTTCTCCAATGGGTGAAAGTGAAGTCGTTCAGTCGTGTCCGACTCTTCGCGACCCCATGGACTGCAGCCTACCAGGCTCCTCTGTCCATGGGATTCTCCAGGCAAGAGTACTGGAGTGGGGTGCCAATGCCTTATAGAATATATGAATATTAAAAGCAGAATGTTTTTCCTGTCCTTATTCTAGTATCTAATGCAACTATGCACATGATAAGCACAGGACAATAGCACTCAATAAGATTTGGATGTCTAGCCCCAATCTTTTTCAAGACAGTAAGACTGAAGTCAACCTAGAGCAACACATAATTTTCCCTGTATTACAGAGACTTTCCTTCGTTCAAACAGTATTTACTAAGCAACTCTTAGGTGCCAGGCCCCTTCTGGGTCAATGTAGATACAGAGGCAAATAGGACAACTTTCCAGCCACTACCAAGCTCATGATGCAATGAAAGACAAATATCAAACAGATTATTGGAATATATAAATCGTTAATTTTTGCCTTATAGCTCTAAATTGATTCTTCATTGTCCTATTTAGTGACAGTGCACTGGACTCTGCAGACTACCTTTCTCCTTTCCCAGCTGGTTCACATCAGATTCTGCCAACAGAAAGTACTAAAACAAGGCCACAAGGCTAAGAGAGAAAGAAGTGGCTTTTTCTAGCGTTTGGTTTTTCTATACGGCAGCAAGCAGATCAGCACACAGAGAGCCACGGCAGATTTTAAGACAGTGGCTCTCCAGGTTCTGAGACAAGCAAGTGCCAGGCAATTTCTTCTCTACAGCAATAAGTAGCACGTTCCTATGACTGTATTCCATACACTCTCAGAATCTTGGCCTTGCGGAGCTCTCTTTCCTTAAGCTTTTAAGTTCCTTCCTTGTTTTCTTTGCTTGCCCTAAGGATGAGGGGAAAGCACTACTTTTTGCCTACTTAACAATTCTTTATATTAAATTTTACCCATTCAAATTGGTGGTGTGACTTCTATCATTTCAACTGGACCCTGACTGCTGTAAGTAGAAGAAATGCTATGATCCTGACCATGGAGTCCACCCTCTACATTTTACAGATAAGAAAACTACAGTTTCAAAGATTGAAAGTAATCTGCTCAAGGTCACACAGTGGTAGAACTGAAACTAGAACTCCTGTATCCTGACTCTCAATAAATAATAAACATCTATCAGATACTTCTGTGTCCAGGCTCTATGTTGGCTGTTGAAAACACAGGAGATGAACTATAACAAATCCTTGCTCTCAGATGGCCCACTATCTGGTCAGGGAGACAGACATTAAAAAAAAGAGAGAGAGCACTCTAGGGAGGTGTGACAAGCACTAAGACAAAAAGAAAAGAAATTACTAAATCTTCGAGGCTAGTAAAAGATGCATCCTAGGTGGTTTCATTTTACAACACTTTACTCTCTAAGCTGAAGGATTCCTGAGCTGAATGGAAAGTTAACTTGAAAATAAATCTATAATCAAGGTTTAAGAAATGCAAGTAACCAAACAATAAACATCCATTCTGGGCATAATCAGAAATATCACTAATGGCAAATTCTTCTAGAAACAAATTAAGGATGAACATCTGTCAGTATTAAGTTAGGAGGGTACTGCACTGACTTTTAAAGGGCAACAGGATTCAGAGAAATATCAGGTATCAGCCTGGAAAGACTTTTTAGAGGAGAGTGTAATTATATTACCTAAGCTCTGAAGAAGAAGGAAATGGCAACCCACTCCAGTATTCTTGCCTGGAGAATCCCAGGGATGGGGGAGCCTGGTGGGCTGCCGCTATGGGGTCACACAGAGTCGGACACGACTGAAGTGACTTAGCAGCAGCAAGCTCTGAAGAAAGGTGAGCGAGACTAGNGAAGAAGAAGGAAATGGCAACCCACTCCAGTATTCTTGCCTGGAGAATCCCAGGGATGGGGGAGCCTGGTGGGCTGCCGCTATGGGGTCACACAGAGTCGGACACGACTGAAGTGACTTAGCAGCAGCAAGCTCTGAAGAAAGGTGAGCGAGACTAGAGAGGCGATACAGACTGCTTCAAGAACACTTGCATAGTAGGAAGGATACACCTATGGTGAGCAGATGCTGGCATATCATGACAGACAGAAAGGGGCCTTGAGAGCCCTAGACCAGAGAAGAGGTCTGGTTTATGTTAATACTTTCTTGTTCTAGCTGAATTAAGTTGCCTGCTGTTTCCCTCAAAACAAGCTCTTTCATCTTTCAAATGTGGGATTTTGCACATACTGTTCCCTCTGCCTACAATGCTCTTCATTTCCTGTCTATCTAAAGATCTGACCTTCCTGCGAGATACAAATCAACTGTCTTCACAGTAAAGTTTTCTCCAGTCATTCCCTGTACCCTTGATCTGAGCAGAATGAATCATTCCCTGATGAGCACTTGTATATCTCTCAATTACACATAATGTTATTATTTGTGTATCCCTTCCCAATTAGACAATGAAACTCTTAAGCAAGATATTTCTCAGGATCTATTATTGTTCTTAGTAAGCAGGAGCTCAATAAAGGTACATAAAATTGTTCTACAAAGCTTGTCTACACAAGCTTAGCCTTCAAGCCCAAGAATGAATGGATCTTAGAGCCTTAACATTCCCTGATTCGTGATGGATTCCTGGAGTTCAGAACATTTCGGCTTTACTAGAAACTCAGTTATTTCTACTTGAGAGCTTAACTATTTCCTTGTGCCAAACTGGCAATGCAACTGTGTATCTTTAGGGCTTCCACTACAGGAATTAAAGTTTGTTGCAAGTCCAAACACTACAGTTCTTTAACATCCTTTACATAAATTGGAAAACTAGACCAAGAACTCCAATAAGCTGAACTCTTCCCAGGGAAGAAGACCTGGCTGTTTATTAATAGTTCAAACTATTGCTGTCTAATACCCATGTGGCTAGCATATTTTTTCTTTGGGGAGCCCATTCATATTGGGGGAGGAAGTATCTGTTGCAATCAGAGTAGGATTTAGAGTCAAAGGTAGAGAATAAGACCAGCTCTGCCACTCTTTATTTTGCTAAGTGACCTTGGACAAGTCATTTAATCTCACTGAGCTTCAATTTCCCCAGGTGGGAAATTGGAAAAATATTACCTGTCCCACTGGGCTACCATAAGGATCAAATGAGGACTATTCCTTATTGCACTGAACTCTAATGATTAACCTTGTCTTTCTGGAACACACAGAAAACTAGGAAGTAAGTTTAAAGAAAGCCTCTTCAGAACCAAAATAACTGCCTCTAATTCTTCACACTTTATTACTGATACCAGTAGAGTTCCTGGAGCCTCACTCTTCCTTTAAAAACATCTAATAAACTCATAATGTGGGAGCACCACAGTTGAAGGCAGGGTTACTATACTGAAAATAAGAGTGTTAAGTAAAGTGAATACTGAGGGCCTACCCGCAGCCTTTCTCCTCCACTCAGCTTCCAGATCACAGGTATCCAGCATTATAACCTCGAGGAAGGAGACTAGAGGATCCTTCCAGAGAATCTGACCAGCTCTAGTGGAAAGACCTAATGACATTGCAGTTGCTCCACAAACAGCCCAGGCAGATCACCATTAGGATGAGGTCCAAAATCAGTAAACTCCACCCAGGTATTTAAAATTTCCAATTAGCTTTTTAATAACTCCTTTTAAAATATGAACAGTCAAGGATTGTCAGACATCTGGGGAAAACTCCAGCATGAAAAGCAGAATTCAGATCCTATTTATAGTGAAGAAATTTGAGGATTCAAATGAAAAGTTATTTGAAAGAAGCATAATAATTAGCTTATCTTCTCCAAAGTTTGCCAGTGATTAAAAAATCAGATCAAGGAATTCCCTGGTGGTCCAATGGTTAGGAAGCTGTGCTTCCACTGAAGGGGGCCTGGGTTTGAACCCTGGGTTAGGGAACTAAAGATCCCACAAGCCATGTAGCACAGCCAAAAAAAGAAAAGATCAGGTGGACTTATGCCATCAAGCTGATTAATAAACAGCTCCTTCCAAACTTAATGGTTCATTTTACTGATGGCTATTCATTTCATCAGGGACAAGAGGCATATAACAAAGTATTTATTGATAGAATTTGCTAAGTCTGGCAAGGTGTATATTGTATCTGCATTTTATTTTTCTAATTCTAAAGATATCAGTTGTTGAACAGATCTACATAAAGATGGTTTGGGTATCCCAATGAAGGCACTAATATAAAGAAATAAGTGGGTCATAAAAGCATTAAAAGACATCACTGATGCCTACTAGTCACTGATGTTACATGTTGTTAGACTTCTGTATGTACAAAATTCTAGATGAACCTAGAGGAGGGAAGTCTCCCATCCCATGGCACCTCACCTTCGAAAGTCCAGGAAGACTTCATGGAAAACTCAGTAGTTGAGAAGAGTTTTAAAGAAAGAGTAGAGATTGTCAAGTAAAACAGAAGAACAAGAAAGAGTACAACATAGCAGAAAGACTATCATGGCTCAGAACATACATACAGGTGGGGGGTGTTAAGAAGCTGTAAATAATGCAGTGTCAGTACAGCAAAAGTAAGAGAAGTAGGAGGATGTAGGGATCAGATCAAGGAAGACCTAGTATGTGACAGAAGGAGTTCAGACTCATCTGAAGGCAACTGGGAGCCAATGAAGTTTTAAGAGCAAATTAAGATGACTAGATTTTAATTTTGGAAAATATCACCCTGATGATGATATAATAGATTTTAGGAGTGGAAAGGAAAAGGCTGGTGGCTACAATCTTCCCAGCTACATACTGTTTCTAAAAGGCAGCTCTCGGGCTTACAAACCCAGGTTCTGTTCTCAGCTTACTGTGAGGCAGATTATTCTACCTCTGATACGAGTAGATACTAGAGACACTCTAATGATCCCCCTGAGGAAACTAGCCTACCAAGGCCTCCACCACTAGGTTCTTTCTTTTTCTTTCCTAAGGTCTTCTTTAAAGGCACAAAGACCGTGTTAGGTTACACTGTATCAGAGGAAGTCTCTCAAGCTGGTTTTTAAGGAAGGTACGCATGAACCCCAAGCCCCTACCTCCCAATTCCCAATGATTACGGCAATTTTCTGCCACTTCTCAGAGCTATATTAAACTAACACACACATAAACTAACATCTACACATGAACACACAATCATTCATACACATGTCCATTTTTTCCACGTATACTCTTTAGGGAAATGGGAGGAAAGATAGAAAAGAATATTTAACAAGCACCAACTTAATGCTTGATTCTTTCCTCATTTATTTCATTTAATGTCTCAGTACTCACTACAACCTTGAACAAAGCAGATATTTATATTCTCATTTTTAGAGATGAAGAAACTATGGCTCAAAGAGAATAAATGACTTACCTAAGATCACAGAGCAGATATAAGGCAAAGCTGAGATTTGAAGGCACATGTTTATGGGTTTACCAAGGCTTTTCTTTTGCCTCACTCTGGGTTTCTCTGTACCTTATTTATTCATTACTAACTCTCCACTTAACTCAGTCATTGAACTGTATTATACCAAGCCACTCACTGAACAGATCAATTATCTGGAAAAACAACCAAACAGAAGAACCAAGTACAAATGGAAAACTTGGGCAACAGACACAGTCACCAGAAAAAAAGTGGGAAGAAAAAAAGGGAAACAAAAACGAAAATCAGCAGCAGCAGCAGCAACATTGAGTCCAACAAGCTCTTAGGAGCCCTAGCTGATACCAGCAAGTACAGATATAGCCAAAACTCATGTCGACAAATTTCCATTTCTAAATTTTATCTCCTCCATAGCCAGCCCCAGCAGAGTGCCCAGTCAGGCACATATCACAAAATGAATTCCAATAAGCAGACACAATCTCTCCCTGAGGCCTTCCCACTTTTATAGAACCACTAGAGAAAGCTTTTGTTCTCCATTTGAACAACTGTCTACAAGCCCTTGATGGTAAAGGGAAATTGGATTTGAGAAGCAGATGGCTTGTCAAAGAGCTTAAAACCTAAGGTGAAAAGGAAGCAATTCACTAAAACCAAGCTTTCCAAAAGAGAAACCACATTCTCTAAAGTGAAAAAGAGTGCTGAAACAGTTATATGACTTACTTTCCAAACACAGCATCCCCAAAGCACCTTGTAGCAGGGGCAGAAGTCAAGACTAGCTCTAGCTGCACTAGCCCATAGATATTATCATATCTATGTATTTGGTTCATACTAACACTATAGATTTTTCTAAAAGCAAGAATCATTTGTTTGATAAGTGCTTAGTTATGGAGATTTCATTATAGAAGGATCTTGTTATGGAAAAAGGATTATATCAATTAGATCCTCAATATAATAAGGAGAGAGAGAAGGAACTTAAAAGGTTAAACAAGATAATTTAAGTAAAGAGTCTAGAAATTGAGCTGGCACACGGTAGATGCTTAATCAGTGTTTGTTGGAGTGAACTGAAGAAGAGAAATTAGCATTCATTTAGTATCTTCTGATTAATAAAAATGACCTAAACAGCTTTTATATACTTTACCTCATTTAATCCATAAAACAATTCAGAACAAGTGTTAATTATCCTCATATATAATTATCCTCATATATATATTATATAATAAATTATATATATTATATATATAAGACATTCAAAAAGATTAAGCAACTTGCTTGGTCTTGGCCATTTAGTTACTAAGGGACAAAAACTTAGGATTTGTTCATGGTATCAGAAAGTTACAAACTGAGCAAAAATAAGTAAATAATGCCATTCATATTTGTTTTAAAGTTTTTCACTGTACTATAAAACAACTGGAGGTAAACAGTGGACTCAGAATTAGAATGACTGAGTTCTGGTCTTAACTGTGCCAAACTGCTATGCAGTTTAAGTCTCTTCCCCTTTCCGGATTTTCTCACCTAACTTGACAGTGGTACAACATTTAACTTAAAGATGAGTTAAATTATCTTGAAATTCCAGGAATATCATATATACAATCGAGACTCTTTACTGGACAAGAAATTTTCCCTTATTGCCCAGTGTTCACTCTGCTCTTCCTCTGGCTACATGTTCAGGACTAACAGCTTACCTCCATCTGTCCATCAGCCATTTGTAAGCCAGAAACATCCTTTATGGTACAGCTTACCACCTGTGCTGGATGCTTCATTAAGTGTAAAGCTGATACCATAGTTTGCTGGAAGCCTGGTGCACAAATGTTACCTGTAGATGAATAAATCATTCCAGTTGTGTTGGGTTGCAACTGTAGGGCAGCAGCTGTGGGTCTGAAAACAGATGGTCTTACAAGGATGGAGGACTTGGCTCCTATCTGATTCTCCTAAGGCAAGCAGGTTTGGTCAGCAGGAAGCCTGGCTGGGAAGTGCTGGAGTAGAGCTAGCATTCAGTGATGAGGAAAGATGACAGAAATGCACACACAGTTTCTTTTCATAATAAATGAATATATTAGAGGCTGTAATTACCAGAATCCCAAAGCCTTATGTTTATACCTATTCATCAACTTCTAAATCATCTTCTTTTCAGTCCAACACTCTTCCTCGATTTTTCAATACAAAGGTGAGTTCAGGGAGGATGACTAGCAGAACCCAGGCACAGGAATAGAATTTTAAGATCTGCTGACTAAACCACTTGAAAAAAAAAAAAAACAGAAAAACAAACTGAACTTACCAGATGACAGTGAAATAAGTTTCTATGACACAGCTGACATAATAGAAGATGTGCAGTAAATATATATTTAACAAGGTAATGTGCCAGACAACATTCAGGTATTGTACATACATTCTCTCATTTAATTCTCAATAGGCTTTATTTTATTATCTCCATTTTGTATATAAAGAAATTAAAACCCAGAAAAGTCAAGGATTCTGCCTAATCACACAGTAAATTAAATGACAGGAATCAGAAATGACTCACCAGGGCTAAATGATTTCAAAGCTCTAAGCATTTTGTTTGTCAACCTCTTGTCCAACAAATAACGACCTTCTTGCTGCTCCTCAAACACATCTAGTTCACTCCCACCTGTGGACCTTTATGCCTGCTATTCCCTCTGTCTTCCTATTTTCTCACTGTTTTCTACTTTAGATCATTCAGGGCTCTGCTCAAATGCCATCTCTTCAGAGAAGCTTTTCTTGATCATCCCCCCAACATATACTGTTCCTTTACTTTGCTTTATTTTTATTATGGCATTAATGTTATATTATTTATTAGCTTATTTATCTGTTTACTGTCAGTCTCCTCCACTAGAATGAAAGGTCTTTGAAGACAAAGACATTTTCTTGGTCACAGCTGTATCCCCTGTGCTTAGAACAGTAACTAGTACATTGCAGGTGCTCAGCAAATATTCAGTCAATCAATCAATGAATTCTTTGTGATCGAAATCACAGAGCTCTAGAATGTTAGTGTAAAAAAAGTACTTGTTACATATTATAAGGAGCACAGGCTTTGTGATCAGGCAGATCTGGGTTCTAGTTTCTAACTGACTATGACTGTGTGAATTTGGACAAGTCTCTAAACTTCTTTAACCTTCTCATCTGTAAAATGGGTATAAGTCCCATAGATCTATTATGATGATTAAATGCAATAAACACATGAAAATGCTTTGTACAAACTATAATGTGTTATATAAATATATGATAAGATATTATCACAATGAGAAAATTTTAGAGACAGTCTTGTCAAGCCTTTTCACTTTAAAGATCACCCTAACCAAGGCCCGCAAAACTGTCCCTAGAACTAAACAATACTTAGACTCTAGGTTCCCAGGCAACCAAGCTGGGACACCTGCCATTACCCCTAAAAATCACTTGACCTCTGCTGCTTCACTTTCTCTTGATTCTTCTTGCACCTCACTGGCTACTCCTTTGATCTTCTCAAACACCACCGCCCCTCCAATGTCAGCATGTCCAGGGCTCAGATGTCAAATTTCTTTTCTGCTCTCTCTACACACAGTTCTTGGGTGATAACATCTACTCAGTGGCTTTACATATACTGATTTCCATTTCTGACCTGAATTTTCCTGAATTCCAGACTTGCATATTCAACAGCCTATTCAACATCTCCTTTTGTCTTACAACCATCTGAAATGTAACATGTCTAACACCAAATACTTGACCCTTCCTTACAAACCTGCACCTGCCAGTCTTTCCAATCTCTGTAAATAGCAACTCTAATCTTACAGTTGCTCAAGGCAAAAACCTTCCATTGACTACTTTCTTAACTCAGTGAGGAATATTCTTTCCCTCCTTGCTGTTCATTTACAAACCAAGCATAACCCCACCCCAAGGATTTAGTGTTTCTAATTTTCTCTGCCTAAAGCACTTTTCTCTCAAACTATCAATATGACGAGTTACTTTACTTCATAAGATATCTGCTCAAATTTCACTTCACCAAAAAGGTCTCGGTCAACCAGTCATATCTTAACTATTAATAGATCCCTCCCAGGAATTCCCTACCAGTCCAGTGGTTAGGACTTGGCACTCTCGCTGCTAGAGACCTGGGTTCAGTCCCTGGTTGGGGAACTAAGATCCCACAAGCCATGCAGCATGGCCAAAAATAAAATAAATAAAATAGATCCCTTCCTTTCAAAAACTCCCTTTCCCCATATACTGTCTAATTTTTCACGTCTCCGCCCACTAGATTGCCAAAGAAATCAGGGACTTTATTCACTGCTATATCCCCAGTGCCAAGATCAAAATGTATGTGTTCTATAACCCATAGCATTAACAATTTAACCATTAATTATTTTTTAATTAATATCTTATGTCCTCAATCTAGCCTTCCCCTAAACAAACTAGACATTATTTTCAAATGAAAATACCTATTCTGGATATCCTCTCTGAGAATCTTCAATTTAACTACTGATAAGCAAATTTGGAAAACTCAGCAGTGGCCACAGGACTAAAAAAGNGAGAAGACTCTTGAGAGTCCCTTGGACTGCAAGGAGATCCAACCAGTCCATCCTAAAGGAGATCAGTCCTGGGTGTTCACTGGAAGGAATGACGCTAAAGCTGAAACTCCAGTACTTTGGCCATCTCATGAGAAGAGTTGACTCACTGGAAAAGACTCTGATGCTGGGAGGGATTGGGGGCAGAAGGAGAAGGGGATGACAGAGGATGAGATGGCTGGATGGCATCACCAACTCGATGGACATGAGTTGGAGTAAACTCAGAGAGTTGGTGATGGACAAGGTGGCTTGGCGTGCTGCAATTCATGGGGTCGCAAAGAGTCGGACACGACTGAGCGACTGAACTGAATTGAACTGAATGTAGAATTAACTAAAAAAAGAGATTGATAAAATGAAGCCCTATTTTTCTTCCTCTGGGTTCCTCTTATAATCAGCTAACAAATCAGCAAGTATTAATAAGAACATCTTTGGGTTCAGATCATCACCTTATTAAAGAGGGATATAACCTAGCTACATAGTAAAACACAGAGAGATATATAATGATAGTAATAAGATGGACAATAAACACATGAAAAGATAGCATCATTAGCCATCAAAGAAATACAAATCAAATCACAAGATACCACTCAGTTCACATTCACCAGGATGACTAAAATAAAAAGACAAATGGTGGAGAGCATGTGGAGAAAGTGAAACCCCATATACTGCTGGGGGAATAAAATGGTACAACAACTTGAGAAAACAGTCTGGAGTTCCCCAAAGGGTTAAACATAAACTTATAATATGATCCAGCAATTCTACCCCTAGAATTCCTCTACCTAAGGAAAATGAAAACATATAACATATATCCACACAAAAATTTCAGATACAAATGTTCACAGCAGCATTATTTGCAACAGCTGAGAAGCATTAGCTGATGAATAGACAAATAAACTGATCAATTTATTCATTTAAATTAAATTTATTTGTTTATATATTTATATAATATTTATATATTAAATTAATTTATATTAAGTTTATTAAATTATTGATTTAACATTAACTGATGAATAGATAAATATCTATATACTGGAATACTCTGCAATAAAAAGGAATGAAGTACTGATACATGAGACAACATGGATGAACCCTGAAAACATTACAATGCTTAAATGAATGAAGTCTAATCATAAAAAGCCAAATATTTTTACGATAACATTTATATGGACTATCCAGACTAGCCAAGCCTACTGTAGAAGACCGATTAGTGTTTGCCTAGGGCTGTGGAGATGGGGGAATCGTGGGGTGACTGCTAAAGGGTATATGTTTCTCTGTGGGATAATGAAAATGTTCTAAAACTGACTGTGATGATGGCTGCACAATTTCATGAATAAAAAGGCACTGAGCTGTATGTTTCAAATGGGTGAACTGTATGGCATGTGGATTATAGCTCAATAAAGCTGTTATTAAAAAACTTTAAGAATGTAATCTGGGGGTTGTTTCAGGTTCTGTTTATCAACATTCTTACTATTCACAATAAAATGAACACTTATTGAAAGCCAGATAACTCCTTTACTCAACACAACCAAAAAGCCCATGAGGCAGGAGTTGTCACCTCACCCATTTTGCAGTTCATAAAAGTTAAATGAATTAAGATCCAATACTTTGGCCACCTGATGTGAAGTGCCAACTCACTGGAAAAGACCCTGATGCTGGGAAAAATAGAAGGCAGGAGAAGGGGATGATAGAGGATGAGATGGTTGGATGGCATCACCAACTCAAAGGACATGAATTTGATCAAGTTCCAGGAGTTGGTGAAGGACAGGAAAGCCTGGTGTGCTGCAGCAATGAGGTCACAAAGAGTCGGACACAACTGAGCAACTGAACAACAATAACAAGATCTAGAGAGAGAATTATCAACACCCTGAAATACGCAGATGATACCACTTTAATGGCAAAAAGTGAAGAGGAACTAAAAAGCCTCTTGATGAAGGTGAAAGAGAAGGGTGAAAAAGCTGGTTTAAAATTCAACATTCAAAAAATGAAGATCATGGCATCTGCTCCTATCACTTCATGCCAAATAGATGAGGAAAATGTGGAAACACTGTCAAATTTCATTTTCGTGGGCTCCAAAATTACTGTGGACAGTGACTACAGCCACTAAATTACTGTGGACAGTGACTACAGCTTGCTCCTTGGAAGAAGAGCTATGACCAACGTAGACAGCATATTAAAAAACAGAAACATAACTTTGCTGACAAAGGTCTGTACAGTCTAAGCTATGGTTCTTCCAATAGTCATGTATGGATGACAGTTGGACCATAAAGAAGGCTGAGTACCCAAGAATTCATGCTTTCAAACTGTGGTGCTGGAGAAGACTCTTGAGAGTCCCTTGGACTACAACCAGTTAACCCTAAAGAGATCAACTTTGAATATTCATTGGAAGGACTGGGCTGAAGCTGAAGCTCCAATACTTTGGCCACCTGATGTGAAGAGTTGACTCACTGGAAAAGACCCTGATGCTGGGAAAGGTTGAGAGCAAGAGAAGGGGACAACAGAGGATGAGATGGTTGGATGGCAATACTGACTCAATGGACATGAGTTTGAGCAAACTCCAGGACATAATGAAGGACAGGGAAGCCTGTCATGCTGCAGTCCATGGTGTCACAAAGAGTGAGACACAACTTAGCAACTGAACAACAAGATCTAGAGTAAATTATCAGAGACAAGAGTTGGTCCTACATTCATGTACTCCAAATCTAAGGCTCTTTCTCACTCTCATCCCCAACTTCTTGCTAGGAAGTATAATTAAGACCTAGCTGTCAGTTCAGTTCAGTCGCTCAGTTATGTCCGACCCTTTGCAACCCCATGGACTGCAGCACGGCAGGCTTCCCTGTCCATCACCAACTTCTGAAGCCTACTCAAATTCATGTCCATTGCATCGGTGATGCCACCCAACCATCTCATCCTCTGTCGTCCCCTTCTCCTCCCGCCTTCACTCTTTCTCAACATCAGGGTCTTTTCTAATGAGTTAGTTCTTTGCAGCAAGTGGCCAAAGTATTGGAGTTTCAACTTCAGCATCAGTCCTTCCAATGAATATTCAAGACTGATTTCCTTTAGGATGGACTGGTTGGATCTCCTTGCAGTCCAAGGGACTCTCAAGAGTCTTCTCCAGCACCACAGTTCAAAAGCATCAATTCTTCAGTGCTCAGCTTTCTTTATGGTCCAACTCTCACATCCATACATGAGTGAGTGAGTGAGTGAGTGAAGTCACTCAGTCGTGTCCGACTCTTTGCAACCCCGTGAACTGAAGCCCACCAGGCTCCTCCGTCCTCGGGATTCTCCAGGCAAGAATACTGGAGTGGGTTGCCATTTCCTTCTCCAGGGGAACTTCCCGACCCAGGGATCGAACCCAGGTCTCCCGCATTGCAGGCAGACGCTTTAACCTCTGAGCCACCAGGGAAGCCCCATCCATACATGACTACTGGAAAAACCACAGCTTTGACTAGATGGACCTTTGTTGGCAAGGTTAATGTCTCTGCTTTTTAATCTTTTTAATATGCTGTCTAGGTGGATCATAGCTTTTCTTCCAAGGAGCAAGTGTCTTTTATTTTCATGGCTGCAGTCATCATCTGCAGTGATTTTGGAGCCCCGCCCCCCGCCCCCGCCGCAAATAAAGTCTATCACTGTTTCCATTGTTTCTCCATCTATTTGCCATGAAGTGATGGGACCAGATGCCATGATCTTAGTTTTCTGAATGTTAAGTTTTAAACCAACTTTTTCATTCTTCTCTTTCACTTTCATTAAGAGGCTCCTTAGTTCTTCTTCACTTTCTGGTATAACGGTGGTACTATTTGCATATCTGAAGTTATTGATATCTCTCCTGACGATCTTGATTCCAGCTTGTGCTTCATCCAGTCTGGCATTTCACATGATGTACTCTGCATGTAAGTTAAATAAACAGGGTGACAATAAACAGCCTTGACATACTCCTTTTCCTATTTGGAACCAGTCTGTTGTTACATGTCCAGTTCTAACTGCTGCTTCTTGACCTACATACAGAGTTCTCGGGAGGCAGGTAAGGTCATCTGGTAGTCCCATCTCTTTAAGAATTTTCCACAATTTGTTGTGAACCACACAGTCAAAGGCTTTGGTGTAGTCAATAAAGTCAAAGCAGAGTTTTCCTGGAACTCTCTTGCTTTTTGGATTTTTCTAAATCCAAGTTGAACATCTGGAAGTTCATGGTTCATGTACTGTTGAAGTCTTGCTTGGAGAATTTTGAGCATTACTTTGCTAGC
>SJYX01008118.1:125801-156685 GCA_006410675.1 Oreotragus oreotragus | reverse complement strand
CCCGCATTGCAGGCAGACGCTTTAACCTCTGAGCCACCAGGGAAGCCCCATCCATACATGACTACTGGAAAAACCACAGCTTTGACTAGATGGACCTTTGTTGGCAAGGTTAATGTCTCTGCTTTTTAATCTTTTTAATATGCTGTCTAGGTGGATCATAGCTTTTCTTCCAAGGAGCAAGTGTCTTTTATTTTCATGGCTGCAGTCATCATCTGCAGTGATTTTGGAGCCCCGCCCCCCGCCCCCGCCGCAAATAAAGTCTATCACTGTTTCCATTGTTTCTCCATCTATTTGCCATGAAGTGATGGGACCAGATGCCATGATCTTAGTTTTCTGAATGTTAAGTTTTAAACCAACTTTTTCATTCTTCTCTTTCACTTTCATTAAGAGGCTCCTTAGTTCTTCTTCACTTTCTGGTATAACGGTGGTACTATTTGCATATCTGAAGTTATTGATATCTCTCCTGACGATCTTGATTCCAGCTTGTGCTTCATCCAGTCTGGCATTTCACATGATGTACTCTGCATGTAAGTTAAATAAACAGGGTGACAATAAACAGCCTTGACATACTCCTTTTCCTATTTGGAACCAGTCTGTTGTTACATGTCCAGTTCTAACTGCTGCTTCTTGACCTACATACAGAGTTCTCGGGAGGCAGGTAAGGTCATCTGGTAGTCCCATCTCTTTAAGAATTTTCCACAATTTGTTGTGAACCACACAGTCAAAGGCTTTGGTGTAGTCAATAAAGTCAAAGCAGAGTTTTCCTGGAACTCTCTTGCTTTTTGGATTTTTCTAAATCCAAGTTGAACATCTGGAAGTTCATGGTTCATGTACTGTTGAAGTCTTGCTTGGAGAATTTTGAGCATTACTTTGCTAGCGTGTGAGATGAGTGCAACTGTGTGGTAGTTTGAACACTTTTGGGCATTGCCTTTCTTTGGGACTGGAATGAAAACTGACCTTTTCCAGTCCTGTGGCCACTGCTGAGTTTTCCAGATTTCCTGGGATATTGAGTGCAGTACTTTCACAGCATCATCTTTTAGGATCTGAAATAGCTCAACTGGAATTCCATCACCTCCACTAGCTTTGTTCGTAGTGATGCTTCCTAAGGTCCACTTGACTTCACATTCCAGGATGTCTGGCTCTAGATGAGTGATCACACCATCGTGGTTATCTGGGTCATGAAGCTCTTTTTGGTATAATTTTTCTGTGTTTTCTGGCCACCTCTTCTTAATATCTTCTGCTTCTGTTAGGTCCATACCATTTCTGTCCTTTATTGTGCCCATCTTTGCACGACATGTTCCCTTGATATCTCTAATTTTCTTGAAGAAATCTCTAGTCTTTCCCATTCTATTGTTTTCCTCTTATTTTTCTGCATTGATCACTGAGGAAGGCTTTCTTATCTCTCCTTACTATTCTTTGGAACTCCGCATTCAAATGGGTATATCTCTCCTTTTCTCCTTTTTCTTCTCTTCTTTTCTCAGCTGTTTGTAAGGCCTTATCAGACAACCATTTTGCCTTTTTGCATTTCTTTTTCTTGGGGATGGTCTTGATCACTGCCTCCTGTACAATGTCATGAACCTCTGTCCATAGTTCTTCAGGTACTCTACCAGATATAACTGAAGTATAATTAAGACCTGGCTGTAGCACTTATTCATAAAGGCCATAAATTTATAAGCTAAGGACTAAGAGATCATAAGAAAAGGTTTTAAATCACCCTTTAACGAATGATTATCAAAATTGTATATCATAAAATCTAATATCTCTACATTTAACTATTTGGTCAGCAGTGCTATGCTTCATGAAAAGAGAATTGGCTGGATCTGATTTCCAAGGTCACCAAAGTGGGGAAAAAGAAAGAGGGAAAGACAAAAAGAAAAGTCCACAGCATCCCTGAGCAAGCCAATGAAAAGTTATTAGCAGTTCGAAAGGATTTGCACCTGACTTTGGTGATTCCCAAACAAGACATCTTAATAACACTACTAAAAAGCACTTATTAAAAAGCTAGCTGTAACAAGGAAGTTTTTTGGGGTGTTGGAACTATTCGGTACCTTGACTGTGGTAGTGGTTACACAAACCTATGATTAACTTATGACACAAAAAGATCAAATTTATTAAGATAAAAGTAGAATTTAATAAAAACTGCATATATTTTTTTAAATAAGATTTTATGTATCAAAAGACATTATCAACAGAGTAAAAAAGGCAACCTATAAAATGGAAGAAAGTCTTTGCAAATCATGTATTCATAAGGGATTAAAATCCAGAACATATAGGTAACTCCTAAAACTCACAACAAGAAAAACCTGATTCAAAAATGGGCAAAGAATCTGAAGAGGCATTTTTCCAAAGGAGATATACAAGTGGTCAACAAGCACTGAAAAGATTCTCAATATTACTGATCATTCAGTTCAGTTGCTCAGTCGTGTCCGACTCTTTGAGACCTCATGAATTGCAGCATGCCAGGCCTCCTTGTCCATCACCAACTCCCGGAGATCATCTAAACCCATGTCCATTGAGTCAGTGATGCCACCCAACCATCTCATCCTCTGTTGTCCCCTCTCCTTCTGCCCTCAATCACTGATGGGGAAACACAAATGAAAACCACAATGAGATACTACCTCACACTCCTTAGGATGCCTATTACCAAAAAGACACACACACACACACACAGAAAATCACAAGTGTTGGTGACACTGTAGAGAAATTGGAATCCTCATGCACTATTGGTAGGAACATAATACGGTACTGCTGCTGTAGAAAACACTATAATGTTTTCTCAAAAAATTAAACACAGAATTACATATGATCTAGCAGTTCCACTTCTGGGTTTACACTAAAAAAAAATAAAAGCAGGATCTCAGAGAGATGTTTGTACATCTGTGTTCATAGTGGCATTATTCATAATAGCTAAGAACTCAAGTATTCATCAATGGTGAAGGGATAAGCAAAATTTGGTATATGTTTGTATATATACACACACCCCCACACAATTATTCAGCCTTAAAAAGAAAGGAAATTCTGACATACGGTATAACATGGATGAACCTTGAGGACATTATGCTAACTGAAAGAAGCCAGTCACAAAAAACAAATACTGTATGATTCCACTTAAATGAGGTACTTCGAGCAGTCAAAATCACAGAGATAGGAAGCAGAATGGTGGTTGCCAGGAGTTGGGGGATGGGTCCCTGGGGGGTCAATGGGTATAAAGTTTCAGTCTTGCAAGATAAAAGAGTTCTGGAGATGGATGGTGAGAAGGTTGTACAAGAATACCAATGTACTTAATATCACTGAACTGTATACTTAAAAATGGTTAAAATGATAAATTTTATGACATGTATTTTTTGCCACAACTTATAAATAAATAAGCAAGCTAGTACATGTGGTAATCTTACCTCAAGTAAAACGTAATAGCTAATGTTTATGAGTGCTTACTGTAAGTGAGCACATTATTTCACCGGACCCTGACCATAATCCCAACTATTATGACCTCTTTTTCACAAATGAGAAGGCTAAGACAAGTAAAGTCAACCCAATTGCTCAAGATCATATAGTTACTAGGTTGGTGCAAAAGTAATTGCGGTTTTGCACTGCTGAACTTTGCTTTTTGATACTAGAATATATTCTTAAATAAATGTGGTTATGTTATCCATCATTTTAATAAGCATTTCTTACTTTATGTCTTTTTTTCTTTTTGCTAATGACTTGTTACTTGCTGCTCATTTTAGATTTATTTTTAAACTAGGTAAATGATGTTAGGACAAAAAGCAAATTTGAGAGATTTTCTTATTCCAGTTCAAAATGGGTAGTAAAGCAGTGGAGACAACTTGCAACATCAACAATGCATTTGACCCAGGAACTGCTAATGAACATACAGTGCAGTGGTGGTTCAAGAAGTTTTGCAAAGGAGACGACAGCCCTGAAGATGAGTGCAGTCACTGGCCATCATAGTTGACAATGACCAACTGAGAGGATCATCAAAGCTGATCCTCTTAGAACTACAAAAGAAGTTGCCCAAGTACTCAGTGTCAACCATTCTACAGTTGTTTGACATCTGAAGCAAATTAGAAAGGTGATAAAGTTCGATAAGTGAGTGTCTCATGAGCTGACTGAAAATTTAAAAAAAAATTATTATTCTGAAGTGTCTTCTTCTCTCATTCTACACCACAACCGACCATTTCTTAATCAGACTGTGATCTGTGACGAAAAGTGAATTTTGTATGATACCAGCAATGACCAGTTCAGTGGCTGGAATAAGAAAAAGCTTCAAAGCACTTCCCAAACCAAACTTGCCTCAAAAAAAGGTCATGGTCACTGTTCCGTGGTCTGCTGCTGGTCCGATCCACTACAGCTTTCTGAATCCTAGCAAAACTGTTACATCTGAGAAGTATGGTCAGCAAATAATGAGATGCACCAAAAACTGCAATGCCTGTGGCTAGCATTGGTCAACAGAAAGGGCCCACTTCTTCTCCATGACAACTCTCGACAGAACGTAGCACAACCAATGCTTCAAAAGAGGGTAGGATGATTTGAGAGAAAAGCACTGAAACATACACATTATTGTACATAAAACATATAGCCAGTGGGAGCTTGATGTATGACACAGGGAACCCAAAGCCAGCATTCTGTGACAACCTAGAGGGGTGGGATAGGGAGGGAGGTAGGAGGGAGGTTCAAGAGGTGGAGGACATATGTATACTTGTGGCATAGAAGCTATTACAATATTGTAAAGCAATTATCCTCTAACTAAAAAAATTTTAAGTTATACATCACTTTGGAAAAAACAAAATGTTGAACGACTAGACTACAAACTTTTGCTTCATTGTCACATTCACCTTACCTCTTGCCAACCGACTACCACTTCTTCAAGCACTCAAAATCTTTTTGCAGGGAAAATGCTTCCACAACCAGCAGAAGGCAGAAAATGCTTTTCAACCGTTCATCGAATCCCGAGGCATGGATTTTTATGCTACAGGAATAAACAAACTTATTTCTCATTGGCAAAAATGTGTTGATTATAATGGTTCCTAATTTGATTAATAAAGATGTATTTGAGCCTTGTTATAATGATTTAAAAATCATGGTCCGAAACTGCAATTACATTTACACCAACCTAATAGTTCCCTGAGACTAAATTCAAACTCAGGCAATCTGACTCCAAAGCCGAGGCCCTTAACCACTATACTACAACATAAAATACTATGTAAAATATTGCAGATAGAGGTTGACAAAGAAAACCACTCAGGCTAGTCCTGATAATCCAAGCTTTCAATTGAAGAGACCCACATTAGACTGACTGTACAACCAATATAGAAGCATTGTAGAAACATCAAAATTGTTCTTGTAAAAAAATAAAATAAAAACTACATCATTAAATGTAATTGGTTCCACAATTACAGTAACTCCATGCCCAAAAGCAAAATAATGCAGTTCTATATCATCACAGGCAGGAAACACACACACACACGTCTACTAATACCCCAGTCTCCAGCATCCCAATCTCAATACTGCCTCCAATACCGTAGACTCAAGTGCCACCATCCTACTTTGGTGGCATTTTGTACTTTTGAGTAGTTTTCATATTTACTCTGGGCAACAGGCTGTTCCCTTTAGCCCAAGACTCTGCAGAACAAACACACTCTGTATCTCCACCCCACAAACATATGCTAGAACTTAACTCCATTCCCAATACCAAGCAAATCTCCCTTGTTTCTATTTAAGTTATTTATTCCCTCATATCTCACAGTTTATAAGACTCGTGCCAGTGCTGATCTACCTGAAAAGTAGAAACTTTAAAAAAGAAAAAGAAGCACAATAAGCCAAACTAAAGTGCCAGCAGCTCATGAACGGGGGCCTAAGGAGAGCTTGAGGTAGAGGGTACATGGAACTAATCTAATTTTCTGCACAAATGGTACTCATTACTCAAGGGAAGACTCCTCAGCCCATGAGTTCCTTTCTCTGTTGCTTTTGTCAAATAAACCTAATACACCAAATAATAAATATACCTGTTAGCTGAACTTATTACACCCTAGGCCACATCTAATTCTCCATGTTTCTTTGTAAAAATATCTTAGTTTTTCCAGGAATTTTAATCCGTTCTTTAAACGGAAGCCCTGATTAAACAAAGTGACAAGAGGTTCACGTTTCAACCAAACTTAACTGAGCACCTACTATATTTCTGAATTAGATTTTTCCACAGGAGGTTTTTCATTTAATCCTAAAAAAGAATCCTTTGATTTAAGTATTATTGGCTGCCACCCCCCTTTTTTTAACCACCAATTAAGATGAGAATCATGCAGTTAAATTTCAAAAATCTCACAACTAAAAAGCAAAGGAGAAAAAAGTAGAGGAGCCAGGATTCAAACACAGACCTTGTATTCCACCTCTCTGAGCCTCAGTTTCCTCATCAGCAAAACAGAAATGTTATCTATCTTCAAGACTTGATGGAGGAACTATAGGCAAAGCACTCAGATCAGTGGCTGCTCCTCAACAAATGTTGGGGTTTTTCCCTTTCTTCCTTCATGCTTGAAATGTCTCATTTGTTGGCTTATCCCAAACAAAGAGCAATTTTTAAAGTTTACGCTTTATTTTTCTTAGCTCTGTTATTAACCGGGTTTGTCTTGGTCCTCACGAGGATGTTCATAATCCAGGGATGTCTCAGGAGCAGTTCTGGCTCACCTAGCAGCTGGGATGCTCGCAGTAGAGCTCTTTTTGCTCAGACACTTGCATAAAATATACTTCCTCTCCTCTATTCTCCCTTAGACAAACAGACACATATGCAGGTGGAAAAATTTTTTAAGCCATAATTAGCTTAATTAACATAAAGTGACAGAAATAGAAAAAGCCACAGTGTTCTAGCCAGGCAACAGGCTGCAGGGGAAGCAAGAATTCTCTGGCTGGCAAAGTGAGAGGAGAAACAACATCTACTAGGGAGGAGAAGAAGTCACTGCCATGTGGTGGGAACCAGGGAATGTCTAAAATGGATGGTCAACACCAACCATGGGGACCCTCATCCCTACTCCTCAGGGTGGGGCAGGTGATTCATCAAACAAAAACTCACACCAGATGAAGGTCTGATTATGAGCTCCTTGAGGGCAGAAATTATATTTACATCTAGCTATATTTACATCTATAATTTACATCCCCAGGCATAGAACCTGGCACAGAGAAGCACTCATGTTTGAATACATAAATGACTGCATAAATGAATAAAGTCAGATTGAAAGGGTTTATCCATCTCACAAGGCAGGGTTCCTATAAGCATCCATGATGCAATCCATGATTCCTCATAAACACTCACATACACAAAAGTATGGTGCATCTGCAAGGCCATCGACCCAAGAGTTCAAAATAACCCACAACTGTTTCAGGGATAAAAAGAAAGACAGCAAATCCCAAATAAAACCTTCCAGCAGCTCCCCACTACCTTCAGAATAAAGACTATACACCTTCATTAGCATGTAAGACCTTTCTGTAAACTGGCTCTTGCTTTTGTTTCCAAATACACCTTTTCAAGAACTTGGGAGCACCTGCCAAACAAGAAGCCTGCTGCTCCTTAAATATGACCTGTGTTCCTGCTTCAGCCCCCCTGTTGCTGTAGTTTCAGTGAGACTCACCACCACCAAAATTTGGTCTACTTAGGTTCCATCCACATACATCAAACAACTCTAGTTCCATTCAGTTTTACAAAATCTGTTATAATCGTCCCAGACCACAGCGTTCCTCTCCTTTAGACTTGAGGTAGTAATATCCATAGCATTCATCCCATTTTCAACAATACCATGTTGTTATCTTTATACAGATGGCATACATCCACATATAGATTAACACAAAGGTATGCTGTGCTTCTCCAATCAATAGCTCTCATAATAGCAATAACATATCTGTCTTACTCTATTGCCAGTGGCTAGAAAACTAGCCTGTATCTAGTAAATGCTCTTTGTTCATGCGAAAATTGAACATCTTCCCCAGTTTTAAAGTGCAAATGCCAATTAATGTAACATTATATCATTATATAATAAAAGAATTATCAACTTACCAGCTTTCTCATCAATTTTATTCAGTAGGTGCTCTAATAATAATGGGCAGAAATATTTACAAGTTTTTAATCTCCAAACTTCTTTTGGAATCAAAGATAATATTATATTGTATACAGTGACGTTTTAGGCATAACTATGTTTTTACTATGCCTTGATTCTTGGAAAACTAGTAAACTGTAAACGCTCTAAGACAGCAGTGACTATTTAACCTAGCAGGTGCCAATCAAGTATATTCATTCATCTTTTAAGACTCATAAAGGTACAAAACTTTTCTTGAATCCCTCTCCCCACTCCCAGAACTGACGAATCTACTTCTTCCTTTGGGTTCCACTTTACCGCAGATATTACCTGACCCAACCCTAGACAAAGCACTAGATATATTTCTATCAGAGCACCTATTACACTTAATTATATTTCCTTATTTACACATCTGTCTACCTACTGGTTCACCCTTCTAGATGTGTGCTTTCCCACACATTAGCTACATGTATCTTCTTCAATTCAAATTTACATTAACTAAAACTAAATAAAATTTAAAATTCAGTTCCTCAGCCTCACTAGCTACATTTCAAGCACTCAAGAGCAACATATGGCTGGTGACTACCACACTGGACAACCCAGATAGAGAGTATTTTCATCACTGCAGAAAGTTCAATTGGACAGGGTTGTGTCTAGATCATGTGTATTTTCTGAGGAACACACAGTCTAGAGGGCAGTTTGGCAGGAGCCCTACCTAATTTATTTCTGTATCACAGCACCTTGCACTTATTAAATTCTCAGTAAATGTCTCTTATGAATGACACTGGATAACAAAGAGCTTGGTCCACCTTTCTTATTATCACAGGCCAATAGACTCTCTGCTCCATCAGTTCAATGTCCCTTCTAGGCTAGAATCAATATAATTACCCATCATCATCCCAAACTGAGGAAAGAGGTAGGAACCACAACAGCTAGAGACAATCAGAAAGTCTTTGTTTAGTCGCTCTCTCCAAATCAAAGCTCCACTACTGATGAAGAAGAGGGTTTATTTCCTGTTTCAAGTTTTGCATGTAATTAAACTATAGTTGATTCTATAAGGAACTTCTTTCAAATACTGGAAAAATTTCACAACTCAGCAAAAATGAAAACAAAGACACTGTTCAAAATTCATCACACTTTTGGTGCCAAATTAATATATATCCCCTTTATATAAAAATCTAAAATATACTTTTTGTATTAAAAATAGTAACAGCACATTTTCTGAACATCTATTAAGGGTTAGGAGCTAAAGAAAGAGAAATAAATTCTACTGGCAGACAGAAATTTAAATTGTAATAATACAAAGTGCTATATGCTCTATGATAAAGAGAAGTACCAGAAACTATGAAGAACACAAAAGGAGAGGCTCAGAACCCCATGGTGAAATGTGGCATAGGGTGAGGGAATCACAAGAATGGCTGCTTAGAAATGAGCCCAAGCTACACTCTGAAAGGTTGGGAGATGAAGAATGGGTGAGAGAGTGTCACAAACACAGACAACAGCATTGATGAAGGTACAGGAATTTAACTTGACAGTAAATGTCAAGTAGCTTAGGCTGGCTGAAACAACATGAAAAAGATGACTTGAGGCTAATGAGGCAGACAGAGACCAAACCGTGAAAAAGTTCTGCAAGCTAAACTAAGGAGCCTGAATTTTATCCTCAAGGCTATGGGAAACCTCTGAAAGTTTTAATAAAGGAAATAGGAGTGAAAATCTACGTTTAACAAAGCTCACAAAGCTGCAGTAAAGATGATCTGGAGGAGGTGAGACAGAAGCAGGGAGACCAGTCAGGAAGTTGCTGCAAAATTGTGAAGAGATGGTATATTTTACCACAAATTTTTTTTTTTTCCAAAAATGGCAAGAAAAAAGTGACGAGACAGGGCTCATCTGATGCAAACAGTTTTAAATACAACCTGTTTTAAATGGGTCTCTCCGTTACTCTATGCCTCTCAGTTACAACACCATGGTTCAATTATATAGAACAACTACAAAAGCAACTGTTGAAGTCAGTTACATAAACTAAAAAAACTACACTCATTCCTTTTACTCAATAGCCATTCTGAACTTCAAACTAAAACTGAACATTTTTCTCTTTTCTACCACATAACAATCCTGTAAAACCATTTCACCCAGCTGAGCACATCTGTGCATTGTGCAACAAGTGTGAACAATTTAACAGGAGTTTAATGAAACATTTCCTATTTTTTATTGGAGAAAAATATTTAACAATCTACATGGCAACATCAGGTTGCAAACTGACATTTTTAAATTAGTTTAAAAATATGCACATGCCACTTTAAAATCCCATCTGGTTTCATGGTGCAGCTGTCCTGAATGAATATAACATTTTCAGTTATTAGGCACTTGGCTAAGGCATTCAGAAGTGCCATGTGCCATCAATGAACAGCAAGAGCCACTAGTATGGTACTTAAAAAGTACCTACATAGTCACACTAGTATGAGAGGATTACTTTGTCCTGGAAAGGTGGAAACATGTAGGGAAATGGTAGACACAATCTCACAATTTTAAGGAAGTTATCTTTCAGTTTACCTCCAATTCTCTTAAAAGGCAATCAACTCTGGTATCTCTGATCCCATAATTCCTTGGCCTAAAGAGCTTTACCTACCCTCCTGCTTTGAACCAACAAAATCATAAAAACCAAGACTAAAAGTGGGTTCAATTCCAACTCTACTTCTTATAAACTATATGAACTTATTAGCATATTTCTTAATATTCCTGAGACTCTATTTGCTTAGGTACAAAAGATACTCCCCCAAACCTTCAGAGTTGTGGTGAGGATGAAAGAAAATGTACATCAAATATTTACGGAACATTTGGTTCATGTGGGCATTCACTAAATGGTAACTATTTTTATACTCTCCTTTGTACCTCACTATAATTTGAAGAGCACAGTAATTATACACCTACCTTAAAAGTTTACTATGACAATTAAATGAATTAACATAGGTCACGGGCTCAGCACATAGCAGGAAACTGCTGTTTGTTGCTGTCATCATTACTACCAACCCTGAATTACAACTTATTTGCTGTCTTCTTCCCTAATATTTAGCATAAAGCCACAGTAAGTGAGGCTCATTCAGTTGACCAGCTGAATAAATAATCGATGACTAGCTGAATGAATGAACTGAAGGTATCATAGTTCTGTGACAACAGGAATACCTCTCTGAATTTATTACACAATTTTCACAAGCAGCAATTCAAAAAGAATGTATTGTGAGGGGGAAAAAATTAGAAGTTAACTTGTATAAAAATGAATTAAGATAAACAATTCTTTTTCTGTCCAATAAATAAGTGTAGAAATATAAGTCAATACTGATACTTTCTTTAAAAAGAACAACAACAACAAAAAAGGATGTATTGTGAATTGACTAATCATACCAAGAATTGATTAATCTTACCAAGCCTTGTGTGGCAAGTATTCTTGTAGGTCTGTCTCACAGATAAAGAACTCTGAAAGAGATTAAAGTTTAAGTACACCATGAGAAACGCTGGGCTGGAAGAAGCACAAGCTGGAATCAAGATTGCTGGGAGAAATACCAATAACCTACTAAAAAAAATTTACACCTTTATTCCAATTACTAGATTCCTACATTTTTATCTGAACAAAGCTATCAAAAAATACAGACCAAAATTTACAAAGATGTTTACCAATGTTACAATATCTAAAAATGGAAAGTAACCTAGATGTCCAACAATAAGATTATGAGTAAATAAATCACATCATGCAATGCTATCAAATAGCATAGTCATAGATGCAGAACAAAAAATGTGACACTGAAAAATGCTTATAACCTAATATTAAATTTAAAAGCACTCCACAAACAGTATATATAATATGATCTTTATATAAAATAGGGGAAAAAAAACTTTTAAAAAATGCTGAAAATTTTCAAAGCTAATTTCTACATGGTATGCTATAAGAATACCCTATAGGGAGATGTTGCCAAGTTTTCAAATTTTCCATAATAGGCATTAAAAAGAAAAGAAAAAAAAGGTAGAAGAGATTTACAGAAGAAAAGTGAGAATATTAAATACCATCAGGACTGATCAAGATCTTTAGATTCTCTGCTAGGTAAGAAGAATATAAAAGACATATTATATCTATGCAAAAGGATTATGTTAATCCTAGTGAGAAATGACACAACTACAAGGGTGAATGAAACACAATGGGAGAGCAATAAAGAGGAAATCCAATCAGATTCCCAGGAGGTCACTTTCATTCCAGAATGTCTGTCAACAGCAAAGTCAAGTTCAGTAAATGAGGTAAGGAATGAAGCTTGGTGGCTGGGAGAAAATGGCAGAAATCCAACTAACATCTAGTGCTACAATCTGTGAGTTTCTTGGTGACATGGAACCCATTAATTATCATACAGTGTTTTAAAGGCCATGACAGAAGCCAGCAACAGAATGTGACAAAATAATCTAGAGAGGGTCCATAAAGGCTTTGTGGAAGACGATTAATTTAAAGGGAAAAGGCATGAACCTGGAGATAGGGTATAAGGGCATTCTAGGAAAAGGGGGCAGCCCAGAGAACAGAAACAATTTAACACGTCTGAAAAAATGCCATTCATTTTAGTGTTGCTAGAGTACAAAGTGCAAGGCAGGCAGTGGTAAAGATATGGCTGCAGAAGTCATCAGGGGCCTGTCTCAAAGGACCTGAATGCCTGAAATACTGTTAGCCAAGCAGCTGCACATGAACCAGTCAACCAGGGCACCAGTCCAGTAGGAGATCAGTCGAGCAAAAGAGACAGATAACATTATCATAAAGATGAGTGAAAGATGATTAGCACAGAGAAAGTGAAAGTGAAGTCACTCAGTCGTGTCCCACTCTTTGCGACCCCGTGGACTGTAGCCCACCAGGCTCCTCCGTCCATGGGATTCTCCAGGCAAGAATACTGGAATGGGTTGCCATTTCCTTCTCCAGGGGATCTTCCCAACCCAGGGGCTGAACCCAGATCTCCCGCATTGCAGGCAGACACTTTAACCTCTGAGCCACCAGGGAAGCAACCAACTCAGCCTCAGGGCTCATAAAAGGCCTCGAGAAAAGCTGACAAAGTTGAAACCAAAGGAAAACTTGGTCTAAGGTTTCTGACATTCAAGATGGTAAGACACCAGTGATACAAACTCTGGCCTGACATAGCTCTGCAAATCAAAGCACCAGCCCATGCAAGACTTCCAAAGAGGAGCCCAGTCTCATCAGCAGAATTAAGCTCCAAACACTTTGTCCTGTTCATTGCCATTTCTTCAACCTAAAAACAGTGAGCATGAAGACGGTACTCTAAGTATTTGGAAAGAAAAAGAGAGGGGGGCTTTCTGTTATATTAAAAAGCAATCGGAAAAAGAGGGGAAGTAATGGGAAATTCACATTAATCAAAAGGCAGAAGCAATCTAAGTGTTCACTGACAGATGAATAGGTTTTAAAAATGAGATATACATATAACCAAATAATTATTCAGCCATAAAAAGGAAGGACATTCAGACACATGCTACAACATGGATGAACCTTGAAGACATGCTAAGTGAAAGCCACTCACAGAATCACAAAAACTGTATGATTCTAAGTACTTGTAAGAGGTAGAGTAGTCAAATTCAGTTACAGAAAGTAAAGTAGTTGCTGGGGGCTGGAAGGAGAGGGAAACAGGGAGTTACTGTTTAATAAGTTTCAGGTGTGCAACACAAAAACATTCTAGAGATGGGTGGTAGGATGGTTGCACAACAATGTGAAAGTACTTAATGTCACTGAATTGTACTCTTTAAAATGGTTAAAACAGTAAATTTTACATGTGTATATTTTACCACAATTTTTCAAAAATTACAAAATGCAAAAAAAATTACTTAACGGGAAAACAAAGAAAAAATGGAATAAAGGATAAAGAAGTAAGAGTATAACTCTGTAGACTAAGGCCAACGCTTAGGAGCTTGGAGCCAAGGGAAAACAGCGATGTCTCCTCCATTCCTCCAACAGCCATTTTCATTTACATCCAATTTAGTAATTTTACACGCAACTGAGCCTCAATTAAAACAAATACTAAGCATAGAACTCCAAAGGGGTCACAAACAAGGAAATCCATGGTTATTCTGAGAGATGTGTTAAGGAAAGTACAGTCTCATTGACTTAACCTTGTTAATTGTTAGTAACAGCAAAAACAACTATCATGTACTTGAATGCTTAATATGCATGGGCCTCTATGGTTGGAACTTTATAAACATTAGCTCTAATCATAACAGTAATTCTGAAAGGTAAATGTTACATTTTTGTTTTTCTACTGACTTATTTAGGATGATATAAATGGTAAAGATGAAATTCAGAATCTTGGTTAATCCGATTTCAAAATACTTTTAAGAATGATCAGCTGTTGTCTCAAACCAGGTACCTCTCCTGTGCCTCTTTCGGGTCCTAGGCCCCTGACCTACCCTCCCCTCCAGCTCTGCTAGAAGTTTCAGCTAGGAGTACCTAGACTGAGTCATTACCAAGTATTAATACTTTTCAAGGTAATCCCCAGTGGTCAGGCACTGAGCCACTAGAGGAGAAAAAAGAAGTGGCTCCCCAAAGGTCTTTCAGACCTCAAACTGACCAAGCAGGACACAGACACTTAAGACATTTGTTAACAATGTTTCCTAAAGGAACATAAACACTCTACTGGCACTGCCCAAGATATTGCGACTGCTTAACAATGTTTCATTGATTAATAGCTCTCCCAGATCAGCCCTATAAATCGTTAACAGTTCCAGTCACCTTTTGGCCTATTTCCCTCATCCTCGCCCGCTCCCAGCACCACCAAGTTCAAGGCTAATTTAAATAAGATCTTTTCTTTCTCCATGTTACCCGTGGCTCAGTGGTAAAGAATTTGCCTGCAGTCCAGGAGACCCAGGTTTGATCCCTAGGTCGGAAAGATCCCCTGGTGAAGGGAATGGCTACCCACTCCAGTATTCTTGCTTAGAAAATTCCATGGACAAAGGAGCCTTGAAGGCTAAGTTCATAAGGTTGTACAGAGTTGGACACGACTGAGCAACTATCACTTTCACTTTTCATACTTTTTAAAACATTCCAAACCTATGGCCCACTCCTCCACCTAGCTCTGCTGGGTGGTCCAAGTACATTAAATAATTTACTCCTATAATAACTCTAAGAGATAAGTATTAATATCTCCTTTTGACCAAATTGATTCAGTTTACTCTAAATAAGTCGTAGAAAATAACCACCAGAAAAAGAGGCCACCTTTCAGGTATCATTTTTTTGTTTATATTTTTAAACCAAGAAACTTTCTCAAAAGTTTCCAGTAGCATTATTTTCATGTCTCGCTGGCCAGAATTTGGACACATACCCAAAGTCATTCACTGGCAAGAAGCATGGGATTACCACTTTACCGTCTAAGCTACCAGGGAAGCCCCTTAAAATCACTTCAAGTTCAACATGTCCAAAACCGAAGTCATAATATTCCATCGCAAACTAATTCCTTGGGTTGGAATGGAAGTTGGCAAACACACAACCACCACAGGGCCCATCACCTTGAGGACACAAATATGAAAAACTGGGGAAGCAGGCTGTCTCCAGAGCCTCTTAGTATGTTTTCTTCAAGTCACAGGGACCCTGAAGACTCAGGGGTAAGAACTGCTGGCCTGGGAAAAAGAGAACAGACATTTCACTAGAGTCCAGAGTCTGTGGCACATGCTCTGGAAGAGGATCTAGGGACTTTAGTTTCAGTAACAGTCCAAAATAGTACTAGTACTATTAGTATAGTAACTAGTACTAATACTAGTTCTAAACTTAAAGTCTGCTAAGTATATGCTTTCCTAAGGGACTACCTCTCCCCAACACTCAGTTTCTCCTTCAGTAAAGGCAGACCACCTAGATAAGATTTTCAAACTGATCTTCAGAGTATTAAGGGTTATGAAAAGGTATTCAAGCCCAGAAGTAAATAGAAGAAGGAATACAAAGGAGCAGTGTTATAATCCCACTTAAATTAGAATAGCTCATTTGATCTCTTTGTTTTGAGGCTCATGTAATATTTGGTAGAAAAGGGTTCTAAGTGCTTAAATTTTTTTTTAATTCTCTAAACTACACGATCAATAACATCTCTTCTAGGTAAACAATCTATTTTGCAATAAAACAGGTTATCAGCTGAACAATCTCCCATTAATCATTTCACTATATTTCACTAAATTATGAATGACCTTCACAATGATAAATCCAATGAACAGAGCTTATTTTTATTTGATCTCTCAGCATCTTTTAGCACAGTTGTTCATTTTCTTCTAATTGAATTGCTTGACTTCTGAATATCACATTCTCTTAGTTTTCCTCCTAGCTCTCCACCTGCCCCTTCACTGCCTGCTTTCCAAGTTTATCCTCTTCTGCTCAGTGATTAAATGGTCAAGATTATGCTATTCTCTATTCTTTTCTCATTCCATTCTCTCTCCCTAGAGAATCTGATCCATGTCCATGACTTTATTTACCATCTAAACACCAAATATACAACAAATTTTCCTCTAGTCCTTACCTCTAAGTTCCAGGCACATTTATTTAACTGCCTACTCAACATTATCTGTCAGATGTCTTAAGAAGTGAAGTGAAGTCACTCAGTGGTGTCCAACTCTTTGTGGCCCCATGGACTGTAGCCCACCAGGCTCCTTGGTCCATGGGATTTTCCAGGCATGAATACTGGAGTGGGTTGCCATTCCCTTCTCCAGGGGATCTTCCCGACCCAGGGATCAAACCCAGGTCTCCCGCATTGTAAGCAGACACTTTACCGTCTAAGCTACCAGGGAAGCCCCTTAAAATAACCTCAAGTTCAACATGTCCAAAACCGAAGTCATAATATTCCATCGCAAGCCAGTCTCTTTCCAGTGCCTTCAAGTGAAAGGTACCACCATCTACCTCCTAGCGATTAAGCCAAGAACTTGGAGTCATTTTATCACTTCTCCTTTATCCCCAAGATATAGTCTATTACACAGGTCTATCAATTCAACCTACTAAATACATCTGTAACATCCATTCAGTTCAGTTCAGCTGCTCAGTCGTGTCTGACTCTGCAACCCTATGGACTGCAGCATGCCAGGCCTCCCTGTCCATCACCAGCTCCCAGAGTTTACTCAAACTCATGTCCATTGAGTTGGTGATGCCAACCAACCATCTCATCCTCTGCATCCCCTCTCCTCACCTTCAATCTTTCCCAGCATCAGAGTCTTTTCAAATGAGTCAGCTCTGCACATCAGGTGACCAAAGTATCAGGTAGCCAAAGATTACACACTTCTATCAATTCAACCTACTAAATACATCTGGATGAATACTGAGAGCTGGACTATAAAGAAAGCTGAGCACAGAAGAATTGATGCTTTTGGATTGTGGTGTTGGAGAAGACTCTTGAGAGTCCCTTGGACTGCAAGGAGATCCAACCACTCCATCCTAAAGGAGATCAGTCCTGGGTGTTCACTGGAAGGACTGATGTTGAAGCTAAAACTCCAATACTTTGGCCACCTCATGTGAAGAGCTGACTCATTTGAAAAGACCCTGATGCTGGGGAAAAAAAAACTCCAGGAGTTGGTGATGGACAGGGAGGCCTGGCGTGCTGCAGTCCATGAGGTCACAAAGAGTCAAACACAACTGAGCGACTGAACTAAACTGAAATACATCTGTAACATTTCTCAACTCTGCCTACCATCCTCCTCATCCAACCTACCATCTTATCTCTCACAGGGATCATACCTACGCAAGAGCATACCTACACTGACTGATACTCCTCTGTAATTCTTTCTCTACATCACAGTCAAAGTGCTCTTTTCCAAATTCAGATTATGCAATTCTTCCTTGCATAAAACCCTGAAGTCCAAGGCACAGCGATCAGACAAGAAACATAAAATAAAAAGAATCCAAATTGGAAAAGAAGTAAAACTGTCACTGTTTGCAGATGACATGATACCAAACACAGAAAATATCCTAAAGACACCACCAAAAAACTACCAGCATGTATCAATAAATCTGGTGAGGTTGCAGGATATAAAACTAAAATACAACAACAAACTATCAGAAAGAGAAAATAAAGAAACAATCCCGTTTACCATCACATCAAAATTAACAAAATAACTTATAAATCAGTCTCACAAAGGAGGTAAAAGATCTGTACTGGAAAAACTATAAGACACAGATGAAAGAAACTGAAGACAACACAACGAAAGATACTGTGGGACTTCCCTGGTGGTGCAGAGGATAAGAATTCGCTGCCAATGCAGGGGGCACGGATCTGATGCCTGGTCCGGGAAGATTCCATATGCAGAGCATGTGCAGAGCAACTAAGCTGGTGCATCACACCTACTGAGCCCGTGCTCTATGGCCTACAAGCCACAACTACTGAGCCTGTGTGCCGCAACCACTGAAGCACAGGCACCTACAGCCTGTGCTCTGCAACAAGAGAGGTCACTGTCCTGAGAAGCCCTTACGTCACAATGAAGCGTAGCCCTTGTCCACTGCAACTAGAAAAAGGCTGCACAAAGCAACAAAGATGCAGTGCAGCCAAAAGTAAATAAAGTTTTTTCAAAGAAAGATACCGTGCTCGTGCATTGAAGATTATTGTTAAAATGACCATACTATCCAAGGCAATCTATAGATTCAATGCAACCCCTATACAAATATCAACGGCATTATTCACAGAACTAGAAAAAATAATTCTAAAATTCATGAGGAAACATAAAAGATCTCAACTAGCCAAAGTAATCTTGAGAAACAAGAACAGAGGTGGCAGTGTCACACTCCCTGGCTTCACGCTATATATACAAGGCTCCAATCATCAAAAAAGTATGGTACCGGCACAGACACACAGTTAAAAGAAAATGAACAGAGAACCCAGAAATAAACCCATATATCGTGGTCAACTAACATATGACAAATGAGGCAAGAATATACAATAGGGAAAGGACAGTCTCTCAATACGTGGTGCTGGTAAAAATAACACATGTCAAAGAATAAAATTAGAACACCATTTTCTCACATTATATACAAAAATAAACTCAAAATGGATTAAAGACCTAAATGTGCAGCCAGAAATCTCCCAGAAGAAAACACAGGCAGAATATGCTTTGACATAAATTGTAGCAGTATTTTTTTGGACCTATCTCCTAAGGCAAGGGAAACAAAGCTAAAAAAAAAAAAAAACCTAATGTGATCTAACTGAATGCAGAGTTTCAAAGAATAGCCAAGAAGAAATAAGAAAGTTCTAAAGTGAACAATGCAAAGAAATAGAGGAAAACAATAGAATGGGAAAGAATTTAGAGATCTCTTCAAGAAAATTAGAGATACTAAAAGAACATTTCACACCAAGATGGGCACAATAAAGGACAGAAATGGTAAGAACCTAACAGAAGCAGAAGAGATTCAGAAGAGGTGGCAAGCATACAACAGAACTATACAAAAAAGGTCTTAACGACCTGGATAACCACGATGGTATGGTCACAAATCTAGAGCCAGACATCCTGGAGTGTGAAGTTAAGTGTGCCTTAGGATGCATTACTACAAAGCTAGTGGAATTCCAATGCAGCTATTTCAATCCTAAAAGATGATCCTGTTAAACTACTGCACTCAATATGCCAGCAAATTTGGAAAACTCAGCAATGGCCACAGGCCTGGCAAAGGTCACTTTTCATTAGAATCCCAAATAATGTTAAAACTACCACACAATTGCACTTATTTCAAAAGATAGCAAGGTAATGTTCAAAATCCTTCAAACTAGAATTTAGCAATATGTGAACAGAGACCTTCCAGATGTACAAGCTGAATTTGGAAAAGGCAAAGGAACCAGAGATCAAACTGCCAACATTCACTGCACTGGTTCCAAATACGAAAAGAAGTACATCAAGTCTGTATATTGTCACTCTGCTTATTTAACTTCCATGCAGAGTACATCACGAGAAACGCTGGGCTGGAAGAAACACAAGCTGGAATCAAGATTGCTGGGAGAAATATCAATAACCTCAGATATGCAGATGACACCACCCTTATGGCAGAAAGTAAAGAGGAACTATAAAGCTCTTGATGAAACTGAAAGTGGAGTGTGAAAAAGTTGGCTTAAAGCTCAACATTCAGAAAACGAAGATCATGGCATCTGGTCCCATCACTTCATGGGAAATAGATGGGGAAACAGTGGAAACAGTGTCAGACTTTATTTTGGGGGGGCTCCAAAATCACTGCAGATGGTGACTGCAGCCATGAAATTAGAAGACGCTTACTCCTTGGGAGACAAGTTATGACCAACCTAGACAGCATATTCAAAAGCAGAGACATTACTTTGTCAACAAAGGTCTGTCTAGTCAAGGCTATGGTTTTTCCTGTGGTCATGTATGGATGTGAGAGTTGGACTGTGAAGAAGGCTGAGCACCGAAGAACTGATGCTTTTGAACTGTGGTGTTGGAGAAGACTCTTGAGAGTCCCTTGGACTGCAAGGAGATCCAACCAGTCCATTCTGAAGGAGATCNNGTATGGATGTGAAAGTTGAACTGTGAAGAAAGCTGAGTGCCAAAGAATTGATGCTTCTGAACTGTGGTGTTGGAGAAGACTCTTGAGAGTCTCTTGGACTGCAAGGAGATCCAACCAGTCCATTCTGAAGGAGATCAACCCTGGGATTTCTTTGGAAGGAATGATGCTAAAGCTGAAACTCCAGTACTTTGGCCACCTGATGCGAAGAGTTGACTCATTGGAAAAGACTTTGATGCTGGGAAAGATTGGGGGCAGGAGGAGAAGGGAATGACTGAGGATGAGACTCACGGACTCGATGGACGTGAGTCTGAGTGAACTCCAGGAGATGGTGATGGACAGGGAGGCCTGGCGTGCTGTGATTCATGGAGTCGCAAAGAGTCGGACACAACTGAGCCACTGAACTGAACCGAACTGAACTGAACTGGGGTGAGAGAACTCTGCTTCCTTCCAATTCAAAGATGCAGTGAGTTCAGTGTTGCACTTATGAGTTAAATAGAAACAAGCTCTGTGTCATGCGTGGGCTGCTCTGTACGGCAGTGGTCTCCAAACTTTTTAGCACCAGAGACTGGTTTCCTTTAAGACAGCTTTTCCACAGACCAGACGGGGGGATGGCTTCAGGATGAGTCAAGCATGTTACATTTATGGTGCACTTCATTTCTATTATTATTATGTCAGCTCCACCTCAGATCACCAGGTATTAGATCCTGAAGGCTGGAGACTCCTGCTGCATGGAAGTATTGAAAAAAGGGCAGGAAGGGGAGCAGAGGGTCTAAGTCCTAGTCTCCCCAACTCGCCAGGCTACCAATCATAAGCTAATCCCTACCTACTCTGCACTTAACGTTTTCTCAGCAGTAAAATGGAAATCATGGCGTCTAGCTTGTCACAAATAGATGAACTAATGTTTGTGAAAGTCATTAAAAAAAGGGAAAATATTATTGTGTATGGATCCTTCCTCCATCCCCGGGTGATCTCTTTCAAGTAGCCACAGGCTCTGTTTTGGTGTCTCATTCTCCCTTTCTTCCCATCTGGGGTCACTGACAATGGTCTTGTCTTTGCTCTATCTGATTTCTCTCTGAAGTACAGCCAGGTGCCCCCCGCCTCAAAAGACTAAAGAGCTAAGTTTACCAGGATGCTTCCTGGTACATTTTGATTTCAAAGTGCGCTGCGGGGTCTGATGCATGTTAAACAGTAACAGCGACCACAACAGAAGCGGCCCAGCTGCCCCAGCCTCCTTGCTATCCACCGTCTATTTTCCTGTTTCCCTGCGAGGGGTGGATGAACAGATGCCCCCAGAGGACCCTTCAGAGCAGAAGGAAGCTAGCTGCCTGCCTTCTCGTGTGTGCGTGTACCCTCAGGCACTCAGTTGTGTCCGACTCTTTGCAACCCACGGACTGTAGCCCAACAGGCNTCCACCGTCTATTTTCCTGTTTCCCTGCGAGGGGTGGATGAACAGATGCCCCCAGAGGACCCTTCAGAGCAGAAGGAAGCTAGCTGCCTGCCTTCTCGTGTGTGCGTGTACCCTCAGGCACTCAGTTGTGTCCGACTCTTTGCAACCCACGGACTGTAGCCCAACAGGCTCCTCTGTCCATAGAATTCTCCAGGCAAGAATACTGGAGTGGGTTGCCATGCCCTTCTCCAGGGGCTCTTCCTGACCCAGGGATCAAACCTGCGTCTCCTGCATCTCCTGAATTGACAGGCAGATTCTTTACCACTGAGCCACCTGGGAAGTCCATCTGCCCTGAATTACAAAGCAGGAGCAAGGCAGTCTCCCTGCACCTCAGTTTCTTCATCTGTAAAATGGGGACGATGCTGGGCCAGGATTAAAGCTGAGGTGAGTGAGGGCGGGTTACAAAAGTGTAGAGTAGGATGTTTTGTTATTTAAAATGTTGGTAATGTGTTCCTCAGAAATTTTTTGCTTTGATGTTTTAAAATGGCTTTAAAATATTTTCTTTTGGGACTTTCCCAGTAGTCCGTTGGCTAAGACTCTGTGCTCCCAATGAGGAGGGTCTGGGTTCAATCCCTGGCAGGGAACCGAATCCCACGTGTCTCTGGACTAAGAGTTCAGATGCTGCAGCTAAGATCCTGCAAAGCCAAATAAATATAAGTAAATAATTTTTTTTAATGTGTTCTTTTAAAATATGTATTTCTTCATTCATTCATTTATATATTTGACTGTGCTGAGTCTTAGTTTCAGCATGCAAGATCTTTGATCTTTCTTGAGACATGTAGGACCTAATTCCCTAACCAGGGATTGAACAACCTGGGCCCCTTGCCTTGAGAGCTTGGAGTCTTAGTCACTGAACCACCAGGGGAGTCCCTAAAATATTGTCTTGATTATTGAATTTTGGGTACCTCCTTAAATTGGGAGCCTGCGTGAGTGATTCACTTGCCTCATCCAGGCTTGGTCTTGCATGATAGTGCCAGTCTCATGGGGTTGCTGCAGAGACTAAATGAGCTGATGCTTGGGAATCAGTGATGGGCACCCAGCAAGCACCAGACCCAGGTGAGCCGTTGTGACAATCACTGCGTTCTTATCACCCATCCCCCTGCCTGGACCTGGAAACCACAGCTAAGAGAGGTCAGACCACCTACCCAAGCCACCCATGCCCAAATACAAAGACATCTTTGCAGTCTATTTTCCTCCATGCAGAGTCACAGATGAAGGAGGAAATGACAACCCATTCCAGTATTCTTGCCTAGAAAATCCCATGGACAGAAGAGCCTGGGAAGCTATGGTCCACGGGGCTGCAAAGAATCGGACACAACTGACTAAATAACAGAGTCACAGAGGCAGGAAGCATAGTTTGGGAGGGCAAGAGAGAAGCCGTATTTCTCCCAGACTAGATAAGCTTTGTCTTTATTCCCCTTTAGACAAGGTTTTACATGTTGCTGTCCCCAGAAAGGGCCTCTGTCCAGGGATACAGGCCCCCAATTTGGGTCAGGCACAACTGCCCACCATCTCTTTCCAAGGTGCCAAGTACAGCGCCAGCAGATGCCTCTGTCATGGAGCTGCGTGTATGCACATCACCATGTCCTCTGCTGGGCCAGGCCAGATCTCCTCCCAGGCAGGCACATCTCTCTCACACTCTGCCCCTGTGGCCCCGAGCAGAAGCTGGCACAGAGCAGACACCCTCAGAACGCTGCCAGAATGACGGAACATTCGAGGGCTTCCCTGGTAGCTCGGAGGTAAAGAACCTGCCTGCCAGTGCAGGAGACGCGGGTTCAATCCCTGATCAGAGAGGATCCCACATACCGTGAAGCAACGAAGCCTGTGCACCACAACTGCTGAGCTGGGGAGCCGCAACTGCTGAACTCACCTGCTGCAACTCCGGGAACCTGCACGCCCTGGGGCCCGTGCGCCACAGCAAGAGAAGCCGCTGCCCTGAGAAGCTCGTGCACCGGAACTAGAGAATAGTCCCCGCTCAGAACTAGAGAAAAGCCTGAGCAGCAGTGAAGATGCAGCGCAGTCAAAAATAAACGAGTCAAATAAGTCCTCTGAAATGGAGACAGTATTAAAAAGAAGAAAGATGATAGCAACAACATTATGAGAGCAGATGACGTTATCTGAGGGTTTCCTGGGCTTCCAGTGTGTGCTTGAGGCTGTACAATATGTCACTTGTAATCTTGACAGCATCTCTGCAAAGTACCTGTTATGGACCCATTTTCCAGATGAGGAAAGTGAGGTTCAGAGGGATCAGATAGCTTGCCCAGAGCCACACACCAGTAAGTGGCAGGTCTGGAATTCCAGCCAGGTGGGCCTGACTCCAGAAATGCATTTTTCCCACAACTCCATTTCTGTGTCTTTCAAAAAAAAATCTTTCCATCTGGGTTCCCATTCCTGGTTGAATACTCTCCATCTGACAGTCTGTCTCCCCACCGCTCAGCTCCCATCCCCCACCAGATGTTCCAGAATGAAACTATCTGAGAAAATGAACTGAATTTCTACAAACTTCCATCCAAACGTCTGGAAGGCTCTTGCATGGGTGATTAAATTAAGAGAAAGTATGCTTCAACAGAAAGTGCCCCTGCCAAATTGAATTCTTGTTCATCATGTTGTTTTTGGATAAAGAACAGGACCCTCCGTGCATGGTTAGGACTGAGAGCGCTCTGCCCCCAAGAGCCCAAAAGAAAGTGCACAGGCTCTCCATGGCCCAGGGCACAGGACCCTTCTTCTGAATTTAATTTCTGAAGCTCTCTTAGGGAAATGTCTCCACTTGCACCATCCAGGACCATCTGATCATCCCTCCGCTGCCTCCAGATCACACAGCAAAGATGGAGAGGGGCTGCTGGCACCAAGAGGCTTGCCACAGCTGCTCAGAGTGTGGTCCCTGGAAGGCAGCAGCAGCAGCACCTAGGAGCTTGTAGAAATGCAGATTTTCAGGCCTCCCATACCCCTGACCTATTGAGTCAGAAACTCTGTGGCTGGAGCCCAGAAATCTGTGTTGTTCTCAAGTCTTCCAGGGGATTCCCATGCCATACCGGCCTTCAGCATTTTCATATGATGGATTTCACTTCCTGAAGGGAAGAGTTCTCTATGATCTTGGCCAAGATGAAGAATTTAGGGTCCCAGAAGAAGAAAGAAGTTATCTCAATCTTGTATGCAAAGCCTAGAGAGGAAATGACATAATGGAAAGAATGAAGAGCAGAAACAGGGGCCCAGTGAGAACGAGATGCCCCTGCAGGTGATCAAAGGACAAGGGTCAGAGCTGAAAAAGACCAACATTTCTTCTTTGGTCTTCTTCAGTGCCGCCCACTGAGTTGGCCAAGAGATCTTTCTAAGTCACAGATTTCTGATGTCACTTCCTTCTGAGGCTCGCGCCATCAGCCTCAGACTCGAGTCTGAAACTCCCTAGCACAGGCCCTCTGTAACCTGGCCCCACTATCTCCCCTAATGCTGAGCACTCACTGGTACTCGCAGCTTCTGGTTCCCACCCTCTGCCTGGGCTCTTGGTCTCCAGACTCTGTATGCCTTTCCTTCTGCCTGAGATTATTCATCTCCTGGAGGTATCTGCTCCCAAGAGGTCAACCCCAACAGTCATGGCACTCACTACTTTCCCCTAACCTCCACCCAACTCTGTCATAAAAGATGTCTATCTGCCGTCAACTCTTCTTAACCTTGATCAAGGGATGAAGCTTCAGCAATGCCGTGTCATTCAGTGATGGCCACCAGGAGTTATTCAGAAAAAAAAGCTAGGATGCTCAGCTGGGAATGAGCAAAGTTTTGGGGCCAGAGGCCTTGTACTGGCCTAAAAATTATTCCATGCACCCCACCATCCCAAGCCCCTCTGATCCATGATGAAGGTACATCTCTACTGTCATATTCCAAAGAATCCCTCCTTTCTTCCAGGTTGACTTTCCTAATTGCCACCTGTGTTGAGCCTCTGAGAAGCAGGACCTCCTCTGCTAAGAAACTACAGCCAACTTCCAGAAGAAAAATTCTGGGCTTTTACCTTGACCCTTACTCATGAATGGGGTTCAGCTGGTAAAGAATCTGCCTGCAATCCGGGAGACCTGGGTTCGCTCCCTGGGTTGGGAAGATCCCCTGGAGAAGGGAATGGTTACCCACTCCAGTATTCTGCCCTGGAGAATTCCTTGGACTGTATAGTCCATGGGGTCACAAAGAGTCAGACACAACTTTCATGAGTGAGTGACGCAACTCACTTTTCATGAGTAAGTGAAAGTCAATTAGCTCAATTTAGTCGCTCAGTCATGTCCCACTGTCTGTGACCCAATGAAGCACACCAGGCTTCCCTATCCAGCACTAACTCCCGGACCTTGCTCAAACTCATGCATGTGAAGTCAGTGATGCCATCTAACCATCTCATCCTCTCTCACCTCCTTCTTCTCCTGCCTTCAATCTTGCCCAGCATCAGAGTCTTTTCCAATGAGTCAGTTCTTAGCATCAGGTGCCCAAAGTATTGGAGCTTCAGCTTTAGCATCAGTCCTTCCAACAAATATTCAGGACTAATTT
Organism: Oreotragus oreotragus; assembly: GCA_006410675.1. Taxonomy (NCBI): domain Eukaryota; kingdom Metazoa; phylum Chordata; class Mammalia; order Artiodactyla; family Bovidae; genus Oreotragus; species Oreotragus oreotragus. Next base: position 130,170 of record SJYX01008118.1, on the reverse strand, counting down.
CCTTTAGGATTGACTGGTTTGATCTCCTTGCTGTCCAATGGACTCTCAAGAGTCTTGTCCAACACAGTTCCCCAGGGATCAAACCCAGGTCTCCCAAATTCTTTACCGTCTGAGCCACCAGGGAAGTCCACTCACGAATGATATTGTTGGTAATTATTACTCAACTTGCTTTAATATTTAACCAGCATCTTGGGCAGGGGAGCACTTGCTTTCCATTGACTTTAAAAAAATGTATGTATTTAATTAGTTGCTATTCTGGGTCTTCACGGCTGTGTGCAGGCTTTCCCTAGATTCTGCAAGCTGTGGATACTCCCTCGTTACAGCATGCAGGTTTCTCATTGCAGGGGCTCCCCTTGTTTCAGAGCACAGGCACTAGGCACGCAGGCTTCAGTAGTCGTGACTCTCGGACTCAGTAGTTGCAGCACATGGGCTTGGCTGCCCCGCAGCATGTAGGATCTTCCCGGACCGGGGATCGAACGCGTGTCCCCCGCGTTGGCAGACAGATTGTTAACCACTGGATCACCAGGGAAGCCCTTTTCCATTGACTTTCACAATGTGTGCTGTGCTTACTTGCTCAATCGTGTCTGACTCTGTGACCCCATGGTCTGTAGCCTGCCAGGCTCCTCTGTCCATGGGGAGTCTCCAGGCAAGAATACTGGAGTGGGTTGCCATGCCCTCCTCCAGGGATCTTCCCAACCCAGGGATTGAACCCAGGTCTCCCACATTGTAGGTGGATTCTTTACCATCCAAGCCCCCTGAGAAGCCCAAGAACACTGGAGCGGATAGCCTATCCCTTCTCCAGGNTCCAGGCAAGAATACTGGAGTGGGTTGCCATGCCCTCCTCCAGGGATCTTCCCAACCCAGGGATTGAACCCAGGTCTCCCACATTGTAGGTGGATTCTTTACCATCCAAGCCCCCTGAGAAGCCCAAGAACACTGGAGCGGATAGCCTATCCCTTCTCCAGGGGAACTTCGCCACCCAAGAATCGAACCGGGTCTCGTGCATTGCAGGCCCATTCCTTACCAGCTGAGCTCCCAGGGAAGCCCGATTTTTACAATGGCTTTCCACAGTCTGACATAACTTTGGGACATCTTTTCCCAGCTTTCCAAACCACAGTGGACAGGTGCCTTACAGAGCCCACTCATGGTAGCCCAAAGCAGCAAGCCTTGTGACCCTGGGACACACCCAAGGGAAGAAGTGCCCAGCAGCTGCAGAGGACACCTGGCAGAGAAAGACTCCCCAAGAAACATGGAGGAAATTAACAAGGAAGACAAAATCGGGAAAGAGCCGACAGCAGGACCCAAACGGTTAAGTGGCGAGGGGGAGGCTGGATCCTGTGCCAGCTTATGGTGAAGTGACACATGTTTCTGCTTTGCGTGATCAGTTTTTACTTTTAACATTGAAGATTAAAATTAAGTGCATTACCATAGATCAGTTTACAGGGATTTGGTACATCTGTTTTGGAAATGTAAAACAAAACTGAGTAACATCATTATATGTATTAGCAGAATTGGGGAAAGGTATCAGTAACAGCCTGGACCACCTCCACGCCACCTCCTCTTTCAGCAATCCTCACACTTGGCAGGCGTTTGGCTGGTGCTGGCGGAGGAGCTACCCCTCCAAAACTGCAAGGAGGCACTGAGATGCAGTTCAGACCCCCTGGTGGCCAGGCCCCCAAAGCAGCCACCTCCTCAGCAGAGGCCCCAGCCAGTGTTTCCCCCAGTCTGTACCCCATGCCTGGCCTGACACCCCTCAGCGCCTCGCATGCCAAGAGTTTCATGCTGACCCCAGAGGTCCAGCCAGAAGGGAGAAGACTGGCAAGTTCGATTATTGCTTCAATAATGAGCGAATGGTTTCTGGTTTGCTATTTACACTGCTCTCCGGGAGAGAAAACAAGTCGTCCAACTGAAGTCCTCCAATTTCTACTATTTATCCAAGATTACACATCTAATCCCATAATAAAACACCATTCCTGCCCAGAAAGCAGAGTGATTGCCTACAGATGTGCCCAGACCAAAACATCTGCACATCCGAAATGGCCACGGGCAGGATAGCTTATCTACCCCGGGCTGATGACTGAAAGGGCTAATTAACTTCTGGAACTTTCTGAGTGGAAATCCCAGACAGGGGATGGAAGAAGGCAGCCTGGTGACAGAGGCCCTGCCCGTTAACAGAAGACCGCACCATGCTTGCCTTCAAGTCACACCTTGTAGGAGGATGAAGTTTGGCCCCAACGGCACGCCGTTACTGACACATGAAAATAAAATGCTTTCCTAATGTGCCTGGCACAGCATCAGGAAAAGACCTCATCTGAATTTTTATTCCGCTGACAAATGATGTGCGTCCCAGCCTTTATCTAGCTGCTTAGATTCAATATCTGAGTGCTGCAAAGATTTCTTAATTTGCTCGTTTCTCTTGGTACCGTTTAGACGGAGAGCTTAGAATGAAAACGTATTGCGAGGTATAGAGAGCTGTCTACCTTTTCATCACAAACCCCTGGAAATCGCTGGGCCCCCTTGGATCGCATCACAGCATCATCTCAGTTCTACCTTGATTTGTCTCTCTATCTACTGTTTAGAAATGTAACCCAATCACCAAGCCCAACAAGCAGTCTGTTTATTATTACTTTTGATCGAAAGGTTCATAACATCCTGTAATGTGTGTGCATTTTTTATTCCGTTTGGCTACTAGACACTGAAGCCATTTGGGACATTTATTAAAATGCATTCAGCTGCTCTTTAGGATGAGGTTAATGTGGGATTTATGCCTCGGTGGTGTGCAGTGCACAAAGCGGTAATAATGCTTGTTTAGTACTTAGTTCACGTACGAAATGGTCGGCTATAAAAATCGAAGGAATACAAAGATGTGCTGGAAAAAAAAAACGCACAGGACAGAAAGGGATTTTTTCAAGTTGGGGACTTCCATAGAACACCAGAGGAGGAAGAGAAATCTATTTTTGTGAAAAATCGAGTTCCCTGGTTACACGAGACAGGCTGGGGCATGGGTGGGGACCCAGAAGGAATTTGGTTTGATAGACTCAGGTTTGCCAACCTGTCCTGCAAGCCCCAGGGATGTGTCTGTGAGATCAGGTTTCTGCCTCATGTCTAATTCCTTTCTACCCCAGAGGCCTTCAGTTAGACCCCATCCTGCAAGAAGGCCAGAAGGTCGGGGATGGGGGTGGGCAGCCAGTCAAACATCAGGGCCTAGGCCTCTTCAGTATCCAAACCAGATGGACCCAAGGAGATGGGGGGTACAAATTCCAGGCAACTTCCTAATGGTTGGCTGGGCATCTGGGCGGCGGGCAGAGCAGGCATGTTTCCTGGTGATGTGCCTGCCTCCAAGAGCGGAAGTGATCCAGAAAACCCCTAGCAACCACCTAGTTCCACCTCCCGGTCAGGTGATGAGCAGCATCCTGATTCCCTGGAGGACAGGAGGGGCTTTGGGGGACCTAGGGATGGGAGGGGTCTTCCCTCCTGCTGCACCTCAGCTCAATTCCCTGAGGCCGGGGGATGTACAGTGAGGAGGCCCAAACCCATCCTCCAGCCTGCAGCTGCCTTTCTGGGGACCTGGACTGGAGGCTCTTCTCTGTGCTTCCCATCCCAAGAGAGAGCAGGAGGGCTGAAAGCAAACATCAGCAGGGACAGCTGAGCTGCTAGCATCTCTGTCCCCCAAGATGGCAGGAGCCCCCTATCTGGTCTCCCTGCTTCTGCTCACGCCCTTCAATCCGTTATCCCTGAACCGCCCCAGGGATCATCTGAGACAGAAAACCCAACCAAGTCCCTTTCTCACCTGCTCAAATCTTCCCAGGACCTCCCACTGCACTCACAGCACCCACAGTCCTTCCAGAGCCCATGACGCCGTGTGGGATCTGGTTCCGGCCTCTCTCCACCACATCACCCCGTCTGCTCTCACCATGGATCACTCTGCAGCGGCTCCCGGGCCTCCTTTCCGTCCTTCCTCTGTCTAGGCTCAGGACCTTTGCACATGCTGCCCCCGCACCGAAATGTCGGTGCTCCACACTGGTATCGCTGCCTCCTCATTATCTCAGGTTACATGTTCTCTCCTCATAGAGGCCTTATCTCGCCACTCAGTCGAATGTGCCCCCCCTTCACGCCGCCTTCTAATTATTACCATAGCACTCAATGTCACCTCCTTGCTCTTGTCTACTTACTTTTTAATTGGTGTATAATCGCCAGTGGTAAAGAACCCACCTACCAGCGCAGGAGACATAAGAGATGTGGGTTCAATCCTTGGGTCCCAAAGATCCCCTGGAGGAGGAAATGGCAACCCACTCCAGGATTCTTGCCTAGAGAATCCCACGGACAGAGGAGCCTGGGGGTACGGTCCATAGGGTCACAAACATTCAGA
>SJYX01008118.1:107251-123250 GCA_006410675.1 Oreotragus oreotragus | reverse complement strand
TGTGTGTGTGTGTGTGTGTGTGTGTGTGTGTGTCTGTGTGTGTGTGTCTGTGTGTGTGTCTGTGTGTGTATGTCTGTGTGTGTGTCTCTGTGTGTGTCTCTGTGTGTGTGTCTCTGTGTCTCTGTGTCTGTGTGTGTGTCTGTCTGTGTGTGTCTGTGTGTGTGTCTCTGTGTCTGTGTGTCTGCGTGTGTGTCTGTCTGTGTGTGTCTGTGTCTGTGTCTGTGTCTGTGTCTGTGTCTGTGTCTGTGTGTGTCTGTGTGTGTGTGTCTGTGTGTCTGTGTGTGTCTGTGTGTGTGTCTGTGTCTTTGTGTGTCTCTGTGTGTCTGTGTGTGTGTCTGTGTGTCTCACCTGTNGTCTGTGTGTGTCTGTGTGTGTGTGTCTGTGTGTCTGTGTGTGTCTGTGTGTGTGTCTGTGTCTTTGTGTGTCTCTGTGTGTCTGTGTGTGTGTCTGTGTGTCTCTGTGTGTGTGTCTCTGTGTGTGTCTCTGTGTGTGTCTCTGTGTGTGTGTCTGTGTGTGTGTCTGTGTGTCTCTGTGTGTGTGTGTCTCTGTGTGTGTGTCTCTGTGTGTCTGTGTGTGTTTGTGTGTCTGTGTGTGTGTGTGTGCACAGTGCATCTTCTTTATCCATCCCTCTGTCAGTGGACATTTAGTTTGCTTCCATGTCCTGGTTATTGTAAATAGTGAAGCAGTGAACCCCGGGGTACACGTATCTTTTTGAATTATGGTTTCCTCAGGGTATTGACTTTGTGTATTTACTATTGCTGTTGTGTCGTTCTTTCTTCAACCTCTCTGTTCCAGGATATAAGATAAGCTTTCTGAGGACAGGGACCATGCCTGCCTTGTTCACCCCTGTGTGCCAGCTCCTATGTGAGTGAGGCCAGGCAGGTAGTAGGGCTAACAAGTAAAGAGTTGTGGATGGTTGAAGGGCGGCACTTGCTATGCACCAGATGGTGTAAGTACTTTACAGACATGACCTCATTCAGTCCTTGTGACAATCCTGTACTCTGGCTACTGGACGATTATAATGCCCATTTTACAGATGCAGCAACAAAACTAGATGAAGCACTTGCCCAAGATCACACAGCCTAGCAGGAGGAGGTGGTGAGGACACATGCCCAGGGTTGTTTATGATCCCAGAGCCTGTATTGTTGACCTCTAGGCTATACGACCTCAATTTGTGGATGACCCAAAAGGAGGATGCCGTGTCTCCCACATCACCCAAGTGAAAGGCGAGGTCGTTTTATAAGAGCTTCTGAGTAACTGGGCCTGGAATCACTTCCCTGCTTTCCCCACCTTGAGACTAGTCTGGATTCTTGGTCTCAGCAGGTGCCATGTACAAATACAGCTTCCATGAAGTCCTACAGGTGGCTTAACGATAAAAAATCTGCCCACCCAATGCAAGAGACACAAGAGACATGGGTTTGATCCCTGGTTCAGGAAGATCCCCTGGAGGAGGAAATGGCAACCCACTCCAGTATTCTTGCCTGGAGAATCCCATGGACAGAGGAGACCGGTGGGCTACAGTCCATGGGGTCGCAGAGTTGGACATGCCTGAGCGCGCGGGCACCAAGTCCAACGAGGCGAATACAGGAGAGCACATTCTTTCCCCTGCCCCTCCCTCTGGGAACTCTGACTCCACCCACAGCCACCTCCTAGAGCAACCCAGGATCGCTGGTCATGCCTTCCACCCTCACGCACATGCTTCGTCTCCTTCCCAAACTCTTGTCGGTCCCACCACCCTCTTCCCACCCACACCCCAGTGAGAATGACTTTCTTTAAATGAACAGCATCCAAAGAGCAGAGCGTGAGAACGTGATGGAGAGAGGCACAAACTTGACTGTCAGTCAAGTCTTTAAAAAATGGGCTCCCTGGCTTCCGACAGCTTACGTGCCTATGGCTCATTTGAGGAATTATCCTCGGGTACCGTTTGCTCTCCTGGCACCGCATCTCCAGCGTGTGTTTTAGACCCATCCCAGGGCGGGGCACTTTGCTTGGTTACACTGAATGATGAATGTTTCCACAGCTGCAAACAAGACACTTTGGCTAAGAAGTTGGGGTTGTCAGAGCAGCAGGAGGACCTTATTACTGGTGTTTGAACGAAGACAGAGAAGGGAGGTGGCAGGGATCCCTCTAGACAGCATCAGGGCAAATGGCAAGCCTACAAAAGACAGAGTAAGCCTCTGCTGGTTTCTTAATAGGCAAGGCATTTGACTGGAAATATACCGAATAATTGGGCTTCCCAGGTGGCTCAGATGGTAAAGAATCTGCCTGCAATGCAGAAGATCTGGGTTCAGTCCCTGGGTTGGCAAGATCCCCTGGAGGAGGGCATGGCAACTGACTCCAGTATTCGTGCCTGGAGAATCCCAATGGTCAGAGGAGCCTGACGGGCTATAGTCCATGCCGTGGCAAAGAGTCAGACATGATGACTCTGCAACCAAGCACATACTGAATAATTAAAATTGGTAGAGTCCTGCTGTATGCACCACTGGAAAAACAATGCAGAAAGCCAGCATGGATCAGGGGCTTGCTATATGCCAGGCATATATATAACATCCCTCAATCCTCACCACAGCTCTACAAATTGGATATTCTGATTGTTACAGATGAGAACAATGACCCACAGGAAGATCAAGTAATTTGCCAGGATAAGGAGACTTCCCTGGCAGTCCAGTGGTTAAGACTCCATGCTTCCCATGCAAGAGGCTTGGGTTTCCTGGTCGGGGGACTAAGATCCCATACTGTGTGTGAGGCCAAAATATATTCTTAATTAAATTAAGAAAAACATTTTTTTTTAATTTGCCAGGGTTAGAAATGGACCCAGAGGGCTCAGTGACATATGTCAGACTCTCAGCTCCTGCACTAAAATCTTCCATCCTCTACTCTTGAATTCAGATGAAGTCGTGTTTTTGAACCCAATTGCACAGAATCACCTGAGGTGCTCTTTTCAAAACACCCCTGCCCAGACCCTGGCTCAGATTAATTAAATTGGCATCACTGGCAGTGGGGCCCCAGACACGGAGATTCTTCAAAAGGTTTCAGAAGGGGATGTGAATGTGCAAACCAGACTTGACATCTACTGATCTCGTTAGCACAGTCATTCTTAAAGCGGGGTTCCCTGGGCTAGCGGCAGTGGTACCTGGGGACTAGTTAGAAATGCAAAGTCCAGGCTCGTGGCCCTGTGGTCAAGAATCTGCCTGCTAATTCAGGTTCCATCCCTGATCCAGGAAGACCTCACAATCTCGGAGCAACGAAGCCCGTGTGACACACTGCTGAGCCTGTGCTCTAGAGCTGCGGAGCCAAAACTACTGAGTCCACGTGCTGAAACTATGCAAGCCCACGAGCCCTAGAGCTTGTACTCTGCAACAAAAGAAGTCACTGCGATGAGAAGTCTACACACCGCAGCTAGAGAGAAGCCCCAGTTCAGCGCAACCAGACCGTGCAGCAATGAAGACCCAGCACAGCCAAACATAAATACATAAAATTATAAAATTATATTAAAAAAAGAAAAAGAAATGCAGAGTCCAGAACTGACCCTAGACCTGCTGAATCAGAAACTCCAGAGCTGGGAGGAGCCCAGCAACTGATAGTTTAACAACCCCTCCAGGTAATTCTGAAACATGCTGAAGCCTAAAAGCCACTGCTCTAGACCTGAATTAAGATCTCTTTGAGATGCTGCTTTCAGGGGGGTTTTTGGATATAAACCCAGAAGCGTGACTGCTGGATCATATGGTAGTTTTATTTTTAACTTTTTGAGGAATTGCTGTATCATTTTCCATAGCAGTTTTACCATTTTGCATTTCCAGCAACAGTGCTCAAGTGTTCTAATTTCCTCACCAGCACTTGATGTCTTCTGATTCTGGGGAATGTTTGTGTGCTTTACCTGGGACCTGAGAGCTCAGTTAGTAAAGAACCCACCTGCAATGCAGGAGAACCCTGGTTCGATTCCTGAGTTGGGAAGATCCTCTGGAGAAGGGACAGGCCACCCACTCCAGTACTCTTGGGCTTCCCTGGTGGCTCTGCTGGTAAAGAATCTGCCTGCAGTGTGGGAGACCCGGGTTTGATCCCTGGGTTGGGAAGATCCCTTGGAGAAGGGAAAGGCTACCCATTCCAGTATTCTGGCCTGGAGAATTTCATGGACTGTATAGTCCATGGGGTAGCAAAGAGTCAGACACGACAGTGACTTTCACTTTGCTTGCTTTGATAAAGCTATCCTGACATTTGAGATGATGGTGGTTTTGGTTTGCATTCCCATGATAACTAGTGACAAAGTGCATTTTTTTCATATACCTGTTGGTCATTTGTACAAGCCTGAGTTCATCGCAGCACTAGGCAAAATACCTGAGTGCTGTTGGATACAGAAGAAGTCTCAGTGTTCTCTGACAGATGAATGGATCAAGAAAATGTGGTGGATCCATACAGTGGAATACTATACAGACTTCAAAAAGTAGGAGGTCTTCATTCTTGGCCAAGGCAGCAATAAGTGCCAAGGCCATGCAGTCTGATTTAAAAAAAAGAAGAAAGTCCTACAATATACAGCAACATGGATGAACTTTTAGGCAGTTCTGCTCCTGAAATAAGCCAGACACATATAGACAAGTACTGCCTGATTCCGCTCAGATGAGGTGTTTGAAAGAGGCAAAATCATAAGATCAAAGACTGGAATGGTGTCTACCAGGAGGAGGAGGGGCGAAGGGGAAACGGAGACATATTCATCAACCGGTATAAAGTCTCAGTTAAGTAAGATGAATCAGTGCTAGAGATCTGGCCAGCATTGCACCCATAGTCAGTAATAACATACTGCACATTTAAAAATTAAAAGGCTAGATCTCATGTTGTGTTCTTATCACAAAAAAAAAAAAAAAGAAAGAAAAAACACTGCTCTTTCTAGAATATAAACTCCATAAAGGCAAGTTTGGTTCACCCCTCTATTGCCAGCACCTAGCACCAAAATATTTATACAATGAATGAATGAATGACTACTTGCTATGTGATGTTGATGATCTTTCCATTACACTGAGAAAACTTGAAGTGGTAAAGATTTAGATCCTACTTTGCAAAGTTAATTAAGGATTTGCCTAGCTATCTATATTGGCAAGATTAAAATCTTTGCAGTCCAAAGTGCTTAGTTAGTCTTTTTTTTTTTTTCTTTCAAACAGGCCACAGAGACAATGAAATTGACATCAACCACAGTGGTAACTGCTGGTCTGGCCCCTATTAAGCAAGTAGGTGGCTGATCTGCCAGGCTGTTTAATTTTCGGCCGTCACACCCCCAGAGTGGGGAGGGCCACCTATTACTGACAAAGACAGGGAAATTTTCCTAGCAATTGAAAGAGTCAATCCTGCATTCTTCTGCACAGCCCGATACCCAGACTGAGCCGTAACATAATCAGAGAGAATTAACTAGCCTTCCACCTCTCCTCATTAAATGATGGAAATGCGCTGCATCTTTTTGTAGTAGCCTGCTTCTCTCACAATTTTCCTTCCCGCAGCCTGACCACAATTTTACTGTGTGTGAAAAATGACTTGGAATTGCAACAGGACTGCAAGGGAGCAATGATTAAATTTGTCCCCATAATTAATGTGGCTGTGATTGGCAGAGGGGAGGGGCAGGAGGGCTGGAGAAGGGATGTTAAGGAGCAGTCAACAATCAATGGTGGGAAGGTGACCTGACAACCACCGTCTTCTGCCACTGTAATCAATATCACTCCAGCTTCAGCAAGCGCCTCTCAATCTACACTGCTTCATCTCGATAGAGTCTATTCTTGTATAAATACCTTAAATAAATAGCGCGAGGAGAACACCCAGGGATACTTTAAATTACATCCATATCGTACAAAGGCAAAAGCGAGTTCCACTGGGGAGAATCTGTCTCTCAGAACCAAACAAGCTTCTCCTTTAAAAACCTCATAATTGGTTATTTACACACTCCGCAACTTTGCATGTAGGCTGCAATCCCGATTATCATAAGCATTTCCAATCTGACAGAAGCCGACTACGGTGAATATGCAAGCTCTTCTAATTTCCGACGTGGGCTAACTGGAGATGGTGTGGAGTGATGATTTATCTGTTTGTGATTTGAATAGGATAATGCCTGGAGCGTCTCGAAGCCAAGGCTATTTTCTGGGAACATGTGTTGTCTTGAAACTCTGGCTGACACTCTTTAGGAATCTTAAAGATGATAGGGGCCAGGATTTTTTGCTGTTGTGGGGTAGGCCTCCTCCCTTCATCCAGAAAGGGGAGGGGAGGAAGGTTCTGTAGAGCAGTTGTGCTGTGGATAATGTCACAGCCCTGTGGATGCAGGTCCGGTTTGCAGACCGGTGAGAAGCAGCATCAGTTACATGCAGATCAATTTAATCACAAACATCAGAGCAGATGGAAAACAAAGGCACTCCTGGAGCTGCTGGCGATGCCAGGGAGGCAGTGACGCTTAGGACCCCACTTGAAAACAATCTTATTGATGAGAGCCCCCTGTTGGGACAGAATCCTGGACTACTGGCCTCTCTCCTGCTAACGTATAGGGTGAATTTGCCCACCTTTCTGTGTCCACTGCTGTCATCAAGCCTGTGTCGCCTGGAGTCCAGACTACCCGGAATACTCCTGGGAGCAACCCAGCCCATCCCTGCTTCTTTCCCACCCCCATCCATCCTTCAGAGGACAACCAAAGAGGTCTTTTAAAAATTATCCATCAGGTCTTGGTGCTTTTATATATAAAACCCTCTGTGTCTTCCCAGTGCTTGGAGTGACCAGGCTTCTCAGGAAGTGGCCCCTACCCACCCTTACCTCTCCAACCCCTTGTAGGCTACTAGCCCGCACAATCAGCTGTGCTCTTGAACACTCCAAGTTTATTCTGACCTCAGGGTTTTCGCCAAGGCTGTGGCACCCTCCTGGACTGCTCTTTGTGCCTCCCCTGGGTCTTCAAATGCTGGACTGTGATGTGATGTGATGTATCATTACTTAATATACACGTAGGCGTCCCTGGCAGCTCAATGCCTGTCAATGCAGGAGATGGGTTTGATCCCTGGGTTGGGAAGATTCCCTGGAGAAGGAAAAGGCAACACGCTCCAGTATTCTTGCTTGGAAAATTCCACGAACAGAGGAGCTAGAGCCCTTGGGGTCGCAAAGAGTTGGACATGTCTGAGCACACAAATTCCTTCCTTCCTATATCATGCATATGTATATCTATGTATCTCTGTATTACGTCTACAGATATCATCTTTTTAAAGATTTTTTGATGTGGATCACATTTAAAGTCTTTATTGAACTTGTTACAACATTGCTTCTGTTTTTATATTTTGGGTTTTTGGCTACAAGCCATGTGGAATCTTAGCTCCTTGACCAGGGATTGAACCCACACCCCCTCCATTGGAAAGAAAGTCTCAACCACTGGACCACCAAGAAGTCCCTATAGATAGCATCTTGTACCTGCTTCAGCTCCAGTGTTACCTCTTCAGAGAAGCCCTTCCCCGACTTCCTATCCAGTTCATCTCCCAGCTGCTCCTTCCATGACTCCATAGCCAGTGTCTGGCACAAGGTAGGTGCGCAGGAAATAGTGAGTGAATGAGCTCCAAGAAGGAAGCTCAGTGGCTAGACACCCATTTGCCCTAAGTCCTGGTTCCACTCATTTGACTCAGTTTCTTCACTTGTAAAATTATGACCCAGCTGCCATGGAACTCCTTGAGCAGATATGCTAGCCGTGCTGAGCAGCCACTGCCAGGCCTCTGCTTCTGCTATTTCTGCCTCCTGCCTCCTTTCATATTTCAAGCCCTTTGGAGACCCAGCTGAAGACCCACAAGTCTATATCACTCACACCATCAAGGTATCCGGTCCATTTAAGAAGGTCTGGTCCTCAAGCTTCCAAAGCTCTACCTAGAGCAGTCCATGGGCCCTTCCCTGCCTCCATCCCACTCCATCCTTTTTGAGAAGAGCCTTCGCAGGTGAAGGGGGACTGAATTCCAGTGTTCCCAGTGAAGTGAAGTCTCTCTGTCTTGTCTGATTCTTTGCGACCCCATGGATTGTAGCCTGCCAGGCTCCTCTGTCCATGGGGTTTCCCAGGCAAGAGTACTGGAGTGGGTTTGCCATTTCCTTCTCCAGGGGATCTTCCCAACCCAGGGATCAAATCCAGGTTTCCTGCATGGCAGGCAGACTCTTTATCATCTGTGCCACCAAGGAATCTGAAAGCCTAACAGTGCCCCAGTGTTCCCAGGCAGTCTCAAGTACTATCCAGGCCTGACCCCGCTTAGCTTCTGAGATTAGATGCAACTGTGCACGTTCAGGGTGGCATGGCTGTAGACACAGTGTTCCCAGAGTGGGGACTGTTCTTTCTTCTGGACCCAGCTTCCTGAAAGGAAATAGAATCATGTGTAGTCACACACACACACACACAGAGTCCCTGGAACCCCAGCTGCCCAAGAAGCGCCCCTGAAATCCAGGCGTGTACAGGTCCCTGAAGCTCCCACATTGTGCAGTGCCCACCCTCCACAGACCAGGAGGTGACCTGTGGTCCTGGTCACGAGCTACCGGAAGAGGAAGTAGCCTCAGCAAGCTCAGGAGAGAGGAGAAAAGTCAACGGCCACCAGGTACCAAGGCGGAGGCTTCACAGATGAGGGGCTCAAGATGTGACCAGAGGCCTCTCTGCAGTCTCTCTGCAGAAGAAAGCAAAGTGGGAAACTCAGCCCGGACTGGGCCCCCCGGTAGCACTCGAGCTCCCATGGGTCCATGCAGCGACCAACAAGCCCAAAGGGCCTGTGCTCGGAGCTCCTGGCTATTCCACAATTGGAAGGTCTCCCCATGAAGCCCTGGTTGGACCAGTTTTCTCATTTACCATCCACAGACTCAGGGCCACCACCCTTTTTCCCCATAGTAAACACCCAGCTCCGGCTGGGCTGCTTCTGTTCTCAGGGTAATTGACCTAGTTACCTTTCTCCTATCTTTCCAAGGAGGCTTGACTACTTCCACTCCCTCTAAATTTCACCATTAGAGATTCATTCCTTTGTGCTGACCAGATGCAGTGTTGAAATGTAGATTACATGGGGATGTTCAGTCTGTTCCTGTGCATGGGAACTCTTCCTGTGAAGAAAAGAGAACACAAGTTTAATTCCTAGCAGGGCATCCCCTCCAAGGACAGGCAGCCGTGCCCATTATGGCAGTGAGGGCTTGCCTTGTGAGTTGCAGAGGAACTTTTATATCTCAAGAGACAAATGTACCATCACCGTGTGTGTGTGTGCTAAATCACTCCAGTCGTGTCTGACTCAACTCTGTGCAACCCCATGGACTGTAGCATGCCATGCTCCTCTGTCCACGGGATTCTCCAGGCAAGAGTGCCAGAGTGGGTTGCCGTGCCCTCCTCCAGGGACTCTTTCTGACCCAGGAATCAAGCCAGCATCACTTACGTCTCCTGTATTGGTGGATGGGTTCTTTACCACTAGAGCCGTCTGGAAGCCCATGCTTCTGGCGTGTCCTATATGTCACCATTAGGGACTCATTCCTTTGTGTTGACCAGGTGCAGTATTAAAATACAGATTACTTGGGGGAAGTCCATGTGTCATGCATTCACCCCATGAAGGGAAGAAGGCCACGGATCAGTGGTTCTTGACCCTGGCTATATGTTAGAGTCACACGGGACATGCTTCAGAGTATCGAAATGAAGTCTCCTGGACACAGAGCCTAGGCATCTAGAGTTAGGAAAGGCTCTCCAGGTCCTTCTGATGCAATATGAGTACCAAGCACTACTTTCCCAGGCAAGTCTTCACCTACTGAAATGTACCAGGAGACACACCACTGACCACTCTTTGTGGATTGCCCACAGAGGGGCCAGGGACTGTTTAGTCTGGGGGCTGCACCGCTCTCTCCCTTGGCTGAGCGCTGTTGTCTGGCCAAGGACCTGGGCCAGTGTGAGGTGGATGCCTCAGTCCACCTGTGGTTTCTCAGGTTTCCTGATGTAGGGACTGTAGAAAGGACCCTGGATTATGTGGAGGAGAAGAGAAGAACGGGCTGATGATACGTGAGCACAGATGTGTAGCCAGGACACTGAGCAGAAAGATGCCTGGCAGATGGGAAGATGTTCTAACTCAGAAATCAGGAGCAAGTAACAAGCATATTCCAGTCCTCACTGCCTCAGCCCACAGCCGGCCTCAAAGGATCCAGGGGAAATGAAAATTAATGGAGTGGGGAAGTAATCAGCGGTGAGTCCCACTTTTGTTAATAACCACCCTCCATCATGGGTAGAATGAGACAGAACATTCACTCAAGGCCAAGGTCACCTTGAGAAAGGAGGGCAGGAGCCTTTGAAGGGTCTCTCTCCAGCCTGGGGCCTCACCAGGTCATGGAAGATGGTCTCAGAAATGCGCTGTCCTTTTTGAGTTTTCCTGACCTGAGATGGCTTTCAAGACTGGCTCCACTGATAGAACGAGGAGGTCCATCAGGTCCCTGGCACTAAGTGGTCAGCCCTGCCCACTGCCCCACGCCTCTGCCTTTGCTCCCAGGATTCTTCCACTCTCCTGTCTTTAACCCCACCCTTCTAGCCCCTGCTGCCTTGTCCCCACTACCTGTGTGTATGTTTGTGTGTGTACTCAGTCATTTCAGTCATGTCCGATTCTATATGACTCTATGAACTATAGCCCACCAGACTATAGTGGACGGGAGTCTCTCCCATGGGATTCTCCAGGCGAGAACAATGGAGTAGGTTGCCATGCCCTCATGCCCTCCTTCAGGGGATCTTCCCCATGAAGGTATTGAACCCACATCTCCTGCATCTCCTGCTTTGAAGGCAGATTCTTTACCCACTATGCCACCTAGGAAGCCCCCCACTGCCAGAGTCATCATGAAACAGAGATGCTTTGAGATCAAAGCTGCAAGCAGGTGGGGCGGTCATCAGCCTCTGCCCCCGACACTGCCTCCCAAGACCTCCACGTCTAGTCTGATGATACCATCTCACTGCCACCCAACCCCACCCTGCCAGCTACCTCAAAAATCACAAGGCCCTGTAGACAAACATCTCTCCTGGGGTGGCTCTTTGTTTCCAAAACCATTTCCATTTCGTATGTGCTTTCTCAGCCTCCCCACAGTACTGTGTTGCCTGGTGATGGGTGAGATGGGCAAACAGAAGCCTCCCATGGTGGGTCTTTGATGTGTGCTGTTGGGAGCTGGGGGCAGTTCAGCGCCTGCCATGGACCCTGCAATGCGGCTCCTCTAGCTCTTGCAGGCATGGGGCATGATGGTTAACCTGCCTGTGAGGTCACCGGTCAGCAGGGAAAGTGAGGAACTTCTGCTACTTCCCACATGCCACGCACCCGGAGAAGACCTTTACACATGGTATCTCATTTATTCTGCACACCAAGCCTTGGCTAAGTACATACAGATTAGTCGTGAAAGCTTGGATTCTGAAGCCTGCCTGCCTGCCACTGACTAGCTGTGTGCCGTCCAGCAAGTGACTTAATCTCTCTGGGCTTTCAAAACCTGTAACTGATCTGTAAAATATAAATAACAGCACCTTGCAAACATGGTTGCTGTAAAGCTTCAATTAGCATCCTCTAATAGAGAGAGAGACAAAGAGTATTTAAAACAAAGCCAACCTAAATGTCCATCAACATAGAAATGGATAAAGAAGATATGGTACATATATATACAATGGAATATTACTCAGCCAAAAAAATGAAATTGAATTGTTTTTAGAGACCTGGATGGACCTAAAGACTGTCATACAGAGTAAAGTAAGTCAGAAAGAGAAAATCAAATATCATATATTAAGCATATATATAGAATCTGAAACAGTTGGTATGAAAGATCTTATTTACAAAGCAGAAACAGAGATAGAGACATAGAGAACAAATGTTTGGGTACCAGGGGGTAAGGAGAGGTGGGATGAATTGGGAGATTGGGATTGAAATGTATACACTACTCTGTATAAAATAGATAACTAATGAGAATCTACTGTATAGCACAGGTAACTTTACTAGGGGCTCTGTAGTGACCTAAATGGGAAGGAAATCCAAAAAAGAGGGCATATGTGTATCCCTGTAGCTGATTCATTTTGCTGTACAATAGAAACTAACAACACTGTAAAGCAACTATACCCTATTTAAAACATTTCTTTAAGTAACATTGCTTCTAATAGAGAAAACGAATGAACAAAGCCAAGCGTGTTAGTCTGCTCAGGTTGCCATAATAAAATATATCGACTGAGCAGCTTAGACAACATCAATTTATTTCTCATAGTTCCAGAGGCTGGGAAGTGCGAGATCAAACTGCTGGCCAAGTTAGTTCCTGGTGAGGCCTCTCTTCCTGGCCTGCAGACGGCCGCCTTCTCACTGTGATCTGGCCTTTCTTCTGTGCTCATAAGGAAAGAGAGATTCGATGTCTCTTTTTCTTCTTAGAAGACACCAACCCTTGGGACTTTCCTGGTGGCCCACGGGTTCAAGAATCTCCCTTCCAACGCAGGGGACACAGGTTCAAGCCATGGTCAAGGAACTAAGATCCCATATGCTGTGGAGCAACTAAGCCCAGATACTGCAACTACTGATCTTGTGTGCTCTGGGGCCCACAGGCCACAACAGAGATCCTGTGTGCTGCAACTAAGACTCAGTTCAGCCAAACAAATAAATAATAATAATAAATAAGACACTGAACCTGTTGGGTTAGGGCCCCACTCTCATGACCTCTTTTAACCTTAACCACCTCCTCAAGAGGCCCTATCTGGAAATAGTCACATTGCAGGTTAGAATTTAAACATATAAGTTGGGCAGGGAGACATAATTCAGTTCATACTAGCAGGCACATAACGTGTTCTATGAGTATTACCCATGTGCATCACAACCATCATTATCCCAGTTCACATGTGAACACTGAGGCCCAAGAATCTACAATACTTGTGCATAAATGTGGTAGAGTCCAGATCTGAACCCAGCCCCTGGCAGAAGCCAGATGCTAAATGAGCGACTCTTCCCACCAGATCTCATGGGCTCTTGTTCCCCTGCCAGCTACCCTCTTGGACAATGGCCACTCCCATGGGCACTCAAGAAGCAGTCATACTTCTTGGCCAGCAAGCTAAGATTGTCAGGTTGTGAGTAGGGGCTGGGCGCCAAGCCCAGTGGAGCCATGGCTCAGGGAAATGGAGGAGGTCTCCCCCTTCTTTGTCCACCCTCCCAGAACCTTGCATCTTTGTCCTGATTCCTTTTCTAGCCCTATGTTAGCTGCTTTCAAGGTAAGGCCAGAATTTGGTCAGGTAGGAAAAGAAAAAGAACTTCAGCCACAATCACTGTTCCCTATCAGTGAGGCTCTGATCCCAAGAGCTAAACAAGGTTGACCTGAACAAAATTCTCTCCCTATTTAATTGTACTGGAAAGAGCCAGGCACTTCCTCTGTCTCAAAACTAGACTCTGATGGTCAGTTCTGTCACAGACATCTGCCTGCCCAGCACACCTCCCATTCTTCTGGAAACAGCATCTGGGGTTCCACCCATCACACATTCTGTCCATGCAGTGTGATGGGGCCAACTCTAAGCCATCATGTGACCTCAGCCTGACCAATCTGAGCATCACATCTCTCTGGATACTGCGATTGACTCAGGTATATGTGCCATGTCCAAATCTAGGCAAACCGGAGTAAGAAAGAGTCAATTCCAGGATCATCATGACTGTGATCAGAGAAGAAATATTCTCTTCACTGGACTTGTGCCTGAGGGCACAGGCGGACAGCCTGGAGCAGCTGATCACCATCCTGCTACCATGAGAATGGAGCCAAAGAGAGGGCAGCAGAGCTGAGAGAGGCTAGAGGAAGGATTGGATCCCAGTGACAGTGTCTTAGCCCCCGGATAGACCTGTGCCTGAAGACCGCTATAGTCAACTAAGGCAAAATAGTTCCTCTCTTACTAGTTTGACTTGGGTTTGGGTAACTAGCAAAAATTAAAAGGCCATTTAAAACAGAGGGAAGGAGAAAGGAATTAGAAATTCTGAATAGTGTCAGAGGGGATCAGGAGCCAGCTTGCTCCACATGCTGGAAATGAGAGTCATGGCTGCTTCTTCAGCACCAGCTCTTCCAACATTACTTACCCCCAGTCCCCAGGAGAACCTTGAGAGGTGGGCGTGCTATCTGCATTTTACAGATGAGAAGACTGAGGCTCAGAAAGATGAGCTGGAATTTGAGCCCACCCAGTTGGAAGGCTTGTAGGCGAGGAGCAGGGGTGGGTGCCAGGGAGCACACCTTCCCTCTTGCCCTGGTGCCAGGATCAATGGTGCTGGGGGTGGCCTGGCCCCTGCTCTGTCTGCTGGGCCCAGAGTCCACGACATCTGGAAACCTGCCCTTGCTAAGTTATGGCCTCACTTAACCAAAGTTTGTCAAAGGGCACCCTGAGAGAAGAAAGTCTTATCTCGCCAGAGCCCTGCGAAAATCCCAATAAGCCCACTGCGAGCTGGAGATTGAAGTGCGATTTTGGCATCTCTCCTCTGGTGTGGAAAGAGATTACACTGAGTCATATTTCAAAAAGGCAAGCCTGACACAGTATAATCTCTGGTCTTAACTCCCCCTGACCTTGAGAAAGCGGCAGTAAAGCGGAGGGGCTGGAGCACCAGGGAGCAGAGATTTAGACAATCAGGGAGAAGCTGGGCGGGCAGAATCCCATCAGACCCTGGTGGGGCAGCGATTCTGCGGCAGGGACCACTCAGGAGCCTGTTCAGCAGTGGAGGTTTTCCAGTTCCCTCTTCCACCACCCCCATCAGGGATTGACAGGCAGCCTCATCTTTTTGGGACCCACGCCCCCAGCTCAGCCCCTTCCCTAGCCCCTCGCTCATTCAAGCCCCAAAGGACCCACATGACCTCCTCTCATCTCTCCCCAACATCTGCCTCCCCCGATCCCACTCCCGGCTTTTTCCGGTGACGATAATGAAGCTGAAAATGTCGCCAGAAAAGGCATCGATCTGTTTGTCTATCACCTGCTAATCAAAACTTTCCTGCCTCCTGTTAAAATACCAGTGATTTCCTTTGCGGAATCAAACAGGTCTACTCTCAGAGCCGGAGCGCATCAGTGGGGACAGTTTAATCACCGCCTTCGACGCTCCTTCCCCGAATGCCAATTTTCCCTGGGTTACACGATGAACACACATCAGGGGGAAGGATTAAATCAAAAAGCAGGAAGTGACTCATCACAGGGCATCTCATGTGGAATCAGGCTTCCCTGTCGTGCCCTCCAGCCCTGCCCAGGACCCAGGGATTCCCAAGTACCTACCTGAGGAATTCCAGAACAGTCCCGGGGGGGGCACATTGTTTTATCCTCTGAGTCCCTTTAATCATATAATAAATGCCATGGTTAGACCATGGGCTTTTGAGTCAAAAAGTCTGGTCTAACATTCCGGTCCTAGCTCTGGCCACTTAATTTCTAGGAGCCTCTGTTTTCTTGCATGTAAAATGGGAATGTTAAATACCCATATAAAGGACTGCTGGGAAGATCAAATCAAATGAAACAGGCAGTGGATGGACTCAGAGGGTATTATGCTAAGTGAAAATGTCAGAGAGTTCAGTTCAGTTCAGTTCAGTCGCTCAGTCCTGTCCGATTTGGAACCCCATGAATCGCAGCACGCCAGGCCTCCCTGTCCATCACCAATTCCCGGAGTTCACTCAAACTCATGTCCATCAAGTCAGTGATGCCATCCAGCCATCTCATTCTCTGTCGTCCCCTTCTCCTCCTGCCCCCAATCCCTCCCAGCATCAGAGTCTTTTCTAATGAGTCAACTCTTCGCATGAGGTGGCCAAAGTACTGGAGTTTCAGCTTTAGCATCATTCCTTCCAAAGGACACCCAGAACTGATCTCCTTTAGAATGGACTGGTTGTATCTCCTTGCGGTTCAAGGGACTCTCAAGAGTCTTCTCCAACACCACAATTCAAAAGCATCAATTCTTCAGCGCTCAACTTTCTTCATAGTCCAACTCTTACATCCATACATGACCGCTGGAAAAACCATAGCCTTGACTAGATGGACCTTTGTTGGCAAAGTAATGTCTCTGCTTTTGAATA
>SJYX01008118.1:50590-105172 GCA_006410675.1 Oreotragus oreotragus | reverse complement strand
TGTACTCTGCATATAAGTTAAATAAGCAGGGTGACAATATACAGCCTTGACATACTCCTTTTCCTATTTGGAACCAGTCTGTTGTTGCATGTCCAGTTCTAACTGTTGCTTCCTGACCTGCATACAGGTTTCTCAAGAGGCAGGTCAGGTGGTCTGGTATTCCCATCTCTTTCAGAATTTTCCACAGTTTATTGTGATCCTCACAGTCAAAGGCTTTGGCATAGTCAGTAAAGCAGAAATAGATGTTTTTCTGGAACTCTCTTGCTATTACCATGATCCATTGGATGTTGGCAATTTGATCTCTGGTTCCTCTGCCTTTTCTGAAACCAGCTTGAACATCTGGAAGTTCACGGTTCACGTATTACTGAAGCCTGGCTTTGAGAATTTTGAGCATTACTTTACAGAGAAAGACAAACGTAATATCACTGATATGTGGAATCTAAAAGCTACAACAAGCTGGTGAATATGACCCAAAAAAGCATAGACTCACAGATACAGAGGACCAACTAGTGTTACCAGTGGGGAGAAGGCGGGGTGGGGAGGGGAAGTGCAGGGGAAATTAAGGGAGGTGAACTGCTAGGTGTAAAATAAGCCACAAGGAGGAAACTTCCCTAGTGGTACAGTGGCTAAGACGCTGGGCTTCCAATGCAGGCAGCCAGGGTTTGATCCCTGGTTAGGGAACTAGATCCCACATGCTGCAATTAAGAGTTCAGATACCAAAACTAAAGATCCTGCACACTACAGCTAAAATCCGACATAGAAAGTGAAGTCGCTCAGTCGCGTCCGACTCTTTGCGACCCCATGGACTGTAGCCTACCAGGCTTCTCCGTCCAGGGGATTTTCCAGGCAAGAGTACTGGAGTGGGTTACCATTTCCTTCTCCAGGGGATCTTCCTGACCCAGGGATCGAACCCGGGTCTCCCGCATTGGAGGCAGGCGCTTTAACCTCTGAGCCAAGTAAATAAATAAAATGTTTTTAAAGTAAAATAAAAATAAACAAAAAATAAACTACAAGGATATATTGTACAACACAGGGAATATAGCCAATACTTTATAATAACCATAAATGGAGTATAACCTCTAAAAATTGTGAATCACTATATTGTACACATTGTACATCAAGTATACGTCTATAAAACATAAATTTTTAAAGTTATTGATAATCCTACCAAAATAAAACAGGCAAACCTTGATTATCATGTGAGATCAATTAATGAGCACTGCTATTATCCTTATTCCAATTTAAATAGGTCAACAGATGTTTATAATAGATGATATCCTATTTTATTTTAAATACACCACTAAACATTTATACTTTTTTAAAATCTAGGATGTTATTATAAAATGTGATAGACAGACTGTCTTCTTTATACATCATTGTATGTTCAGTGCCTAGAACCGTGCTGCCCACAGGAAGAGTTCCTAAATTGGGGGGTGAATAACTATAACAGGCACAGGGAAGGACGCATGGTCACACATACGAACTCTCTTCCTGAACGCCTGACTCTGCCGTGAGCAGATGAGCAAACACGGTCCCTTACAGGGATGCCGACTCCGATCTCCGCCGCCCAGACTGTAACTCCTAAGCCTTCCTGCAGGAGGGCACTGACAACACGTACGCCCACTGACAACACCCAACTGGCCCACTTTACAGGGACGACCAGGGTGGTGGACGTCTCCACCCTCTCCTGATGCCAAATTCATCTGTCAGGAACAAATGACTATTGTACGATGCCATTTATACACATGACAATCAAGCTTAGATTTCAGATTTTCAAAGAAGCAAATGATACCATTTTTTGGTCTGGGGCTGGGCTAGGTCTTCACGGCTGTGTGCGGGCTTTCTCGAGCTGCAGTGAGCAGAGGCCTCTCTCTAGTTGCCACACATGGGCTTCTCATCGTGACGGTTTTTCCTGTGGCAGAGCATGGGTAGCAGTGTGGGGGCTTCAGAAGTTGTGGCTTCCGGATCCAGCCGCCCCCAAGGCATGTGGAATCCTCCCGGACCCAGGATTGAACCCATGTCCCCTGCACTGACAAGAGGATTCTTAACCACTGGACAAGCAGGGAAGTCTGATAACATAATTTATAAAAATCAAGAAAAATAATTCCCCTCTTCTATCTGGAAAAATCGGAGAAGGCAATGGCACCCCACTCCAGTACTTTCACCTGGAAAATCCCGTGGATGGAGGAGCCTGGGCTGCAGTCCATGGGGTTGCTAGGGGTTGGACACGACTGAGCGACTTCACTTTCACTTTTCACTTTCATGCATTGGAGAAGGCAATGGCAACCCACTCCAGTGTTCTTGCCTAGAGAATCCCAGGGATGGGGGAGCCTGGTGGGCTGCTGTCTCTGGGGTTGCGCAGAGTCGGACATGACTGAAGCGACTTAGCAGCAGCAGCAGCATCTGGAAAATAACAAGGTCCTTGGCCCTCGTTTCCCTCCTTCATCACCCCCAGGTCTTCACCTCTCTCTCTCTCTCTCTCTCTCTCTTGCACACTTGCCCGCTCTCTTCCTACACTGATAATCTCACACCTTCCCATGTGGATGGAAGCTGGGTTTCCCCTGCAGTTCATCAACTGCCCCTGATGCCATGCTGGGCTCCTCAGTCAGAGAACCAGCCAGAAGCCATGTCCCCAAATTGCTGACTCTTTTGTTGTCAGTGACATCAGGAAGCATGACCTTGTTTGAAGGTTAAAATCTTCAACCTCACGGGGTGGGGGCCTTTCTGTGATGGTCCCATCGACAGGCTTATCCCTGGGGCAGCTTCCTATCCTTCCATGAGTGTCCTGAGTGATGTCAGCAGGAGAAAAGAGGCTCTCTATCAATTCCTGGGCACTCCCTGCCAGCACCCTGGGGCACACGGGACCTCTCCTGTGGACACCCTTCCAATCACAATGCAGCCGGAGGGAACCTGAGACGCAGTGGGGTTATCTACTCCCCACACTAAGACTCCGATGAAAAACCTAGATGTATTATTCTTCAAGGTCTTTTCTCCAAAACATCACGTTTCCCCATCTATGAGAACTAGGAGGAAGACCCTTTTCTGGAGACTCTACTAGAAGAGGCTAAAATGGTGCCACCCAAGTCAACAAATACGCCTGGAGGGTCAGGCTCACATATGTGCTTACAGCCAGGACCATATGCATATGTGCAGTGATGATGACCCTCAGATGTCCCGTGGGGGAGCGGCCAACTCAACAGGCAATTACAACACAGCACGAGACATCTGGGAAGGCCGGGGATGGCAGGATGCAGAGGGAGTTTTCAGAAATCAGGCAGGGCTTGTGTGGAGGAGGGGTCTGGCCAGGGAAATGCAAAGCGTGCAAGGGCGAAGGGTAGGAGGAGTCAGGCCACACTGGACTGGTGAGCCGTGTTGCAGAGTTCCTCTTGAGGTCAATGGCAAGTCATCAGACCACTTTAAATAGTGATGCAATCTTATTTGAACTTTGCTTAGGGCTTCCCTGGTGGCTCAGATGGAAGTGAATCTGCCTGCAATGCGGGCGACTCCGGAAGCAATCCCTGGTTGAGGAAGATCCCCTGGAGGAAGGCATGGCAACCCACTCCCCACTCCAGTATTCTTGCCTGGAGAATTCCAAGGGCAGAGGAGCCTGGCGGGCTACAGTCCACAGGGCCACAAGAAGTCAGACATGGCTGAGCGACTAACACTTCCTTTCCCTTGGGGTCACGGGGTGGGTGTTTGAGAAATGACCCCAGGAGTCTGATGGTTTGGCTCCTGCAGCGCATTCTCTTCCCATAACTAACACACCGATCTAGCGAGACAGCATCACGGCTACACGGGGCCACTCGGACTCTCTGCAGCCCCATCTCCCTGGGCTTGCACCTCTCCCTCTGGGCTCCCCTCCCCTCGGCCTGTCTCCCCCCACCACCACCCTCTGTCCTCTGTTCCCTCTGGCTCTGGCTCTCTCCCTCTCCCACACTCTCTCCCCCGCGTCTTCATTTCCACCATTTCTCTGTTGTCAGCCCGCCTGGATTCCCCACCTTTTCTGAACCTCTGGCGGCCGCAGACACAGGGAGCTGGATGTCATTTACTTGTGTGACCCCCCTCTCCGCCCCCGCTGTCAGCACACACACAATTCCCACCCAGCTCATAATGTAAATATGACCTTTCTGATACTCATTATCAATTAAAGGAACAAATCCCCTTCTCTGAGAGCGCTCCAAGCAGCGCCGGAGACCTTTCCAGGCAAGAGCACAAAAGGGCCTTTCACGTGGGCTGCCAGATCGGCTATCTGCCATCCCTCGGAGGCCGCGGGGCTGAGTGGGGAGACCCGCAGACAGGGCGGACCTGCAGAAACAAGTGTGGCTCGAGGCCCCTCAGAAGTCCTTGTGTCTGTGGATTGCACCGTGTGGCCAATTCCCCGGTCACACCACGGTGAGTCAGGGGAAAGGCAGGGAATGCCAGCTTTCCGTTCCTTCTTTCCTCTGTCACCGCAGCAGGCACAAGTCAGGCCTCTCTTCAGGCCCCTGCTTGCCCAGCTCCGGCCACTAGGGCTCCAGCGGGCACGCTTCGGCCCATCCAGAGAGTTTCTTAGCTCTCTGGCTCGTGGGCTAAGCACCCACTTTCAGCCAAAGATGGATCTCAGCCCGTGGATGGAGCAGCTCTGGGATCCAAATACAGGCACCTTGCAAATAAACTTTTTAAAAAAAGAGTTTACATATTTTATATATTTTTTTGGACAGTGGGATATCTGGCACGAAACTGTACCCGGGCGGAACTGGGCGAGGGACAGGACAACCTGCAGGATGGAACACGGGCTCTCCAGAAGGTGGCCGCTTCCCACGACTGCATCCCCAGGGCCTTTGTCCCAGATTTCCCGGACACCCCAGGCCCACAAACCACCCAGGAAGAAACCCTTTGGACAACACCCGACCTGCAGGGCTGTCACAGCCGTGCCTTCACAGCTGCTTAGGGAGGGGTGGCAGTTCCCTGACACGCCCGTGACACGCCAGGGGCTAACCACACCCGTCTGGGTGCATCTGGGACCATACTGTGTGCATTAGAGGCCCCGACTCATGCCAATGGCATTGGGCACAGTGGTCGCCCCAGTCTGGTTTCCATTCCTAGAGCAATTCACCCACGAGCATCCACAGGAAGAGGGAGGAGGCCAGACTGCTGGGGCAAAGGGCACGGTCAGTCGACTAGGGAGCAACGGCAGACAGAGGGAAGGAGGGAGAGGAAAACTCAGCACCTGCAAATTGTTAGACAGTGTGGCCTCGGTGGCTGAAATGTGGTGAGCTGAGGCCCAAGGTGGCTTGTGTCATTGACTCCTGACAACCAGAGGAGTCTCAAAATTCAACCTGATGGAGAGGAGGTTACTACTCACGACCTGAATCAGGTCGTCTCCTTGTACCACCCTGGGCTACAGCAGCACGGGGGTTCCAGATTGTCCCCTGGTGTCTGTCCCTGCCTCTCCTCTCCAGGGATGGAAAGCCAGGTCCACAGTAGCCAGGCCTTTAAGAACTGATCTCCAGAAAGGCCCGGGGGTCCCTGCAGAGGTGCAGCTCCAGACCGGTCAGCCCGCCTGACTCCAGGCCTCCCTTCCTCAGCATCCGGCCGCTTTGGACCTTCCTTCCAGGATGAGATGCTCTCTGGTGGGGCCATAAGGCAGTGCAGGGACACCACAAAGGCAAGGCCAAGCCGGGCTAAGAGGAGGGGTCAACACGGGTTGGCCCACAGTGCCTAAGGGACACACTCAAACACACACACGCACAGGAGCCAGGGGGTGCAGCTGACAAGCTTGCCTAAGTAACATGAGCCCCTCTCTCTGGCCGTCTTTATTTAAAAGGCCTCCTTTATTTAAAATGCAACACATAGGGACTTCCCTGGTGGTCCAGTGGTTAAGACTCCACACTTCCAATGCAGAAGGCCCAGGTTCAATCCCTGGTAAAGGAACTAGATGCCACATGCCAAAACTAAGACCAAGCATAGCCAAATAGAATGTTTTTAAAATATGATATGTATCTGGGGGTAAACAAAGGGAAAGACACCCTCTCCTCCATTCCCCTACCTCGGGGCAAGATTTTCTCCTCTAAGAGGACTACCTGCTCACCCTCCTGTTACAACGTTGACATCTCCTGTCAAAATGGTATCTCCCTAGATTCATAAAATTAACAACTAAAGAAGCCTATGTAAATACACAGTACCAGGAATTTACCCTATGGATAGACCAGCCAAAATTTTCCAAAATATCTTCATGGCAGCATTACTTACAGTAGCAAAATACCTGGATACAACTTTATGGTCCGATACCAGAACCTGGCTGAGTACAAGATTAGGTATCCTAGACATTACAACAAACAAGGGCCGGGCAAGAAAAGCACTGCATCTCAAGCCCAACTCCACAGAGCTCACAGGCTGCTGGAGGGGAGGTTGGGTAACCATAGCCAGGCAGGACAGCTAAGTGAGCCTGGGAGGAACAGACTGGCAGGCCTGGAGATGAAAGACATCTCCTAGCTGCTCTTGCTTCCACCTCTTCCCAGTTATATATGGTATCCTTTTTAAAAACTTCTTAGTTTTTATTGGCATATGCTGCTGCTGCTAAGTCGCTTCAGTCGTGTCTGACTCTGTGTGACCCCATAGACGTCAGCGCACCAGGCTCCCCCGTCCCTGGGATTCTCCAGGTAAGAACACTGGAGTGGGTTGCTATTTCCTTCTCCAATGCATGAAAGTAAAAAGCAAAAGTGAAGTTGTTCAGTCATGTCCAACTCTTTGCAACCCCATGGACTGCAGCCTACCAGGCTCCTCCGTCTGTGAGATTTTCCAGGCAAGAGTACTGGAGTGGGATGCCATTGCCTCCTCCGATATTGGCATATAGCCAATTAACAATGTGGTGATAGTTTCAGGTGGACAGCAAAGGGGCTTCAGTTCAGTTCAGTTCAGTCACTTAGTCGTGTCCGACTCTTTGCAACCCCATGAATCGCAGCACACCAGGCCTCCCTGTCCATCACCAACTCCCGGAGTTCACTCAAACCATTGTCCATCGAGTCAGTGATGCCATCCAGCATCTCATCCTCTGTCGTCCCCTTCTCCTCCTGCCCCCAATCCCTCCCAGCATCAGAGTCTTTTCTAATGAGTCAACTCTTCGCATGAGATGGCTAAAGTACTGGAGTTTCAGCTTCAGCATCATTCCTTCCAAAGAACACCCAGGACTGATCTTCTTTAGAATGGACTGGTTGGATCTCCTTGCAGTCCATGGGACTCTCAAGAGTCTTCTCCAACACCACAGTTCAAAAGCATCAATTCTTCAGTGCTCAGCTTTCTTCACAGTCCAACTCTCACATCCAGACATGACCACTGGAAAAACCATAGCCTTGACTAGATGGACCTTAGTCGGCAAAGTAATGTCTCTGCTTTTGAATATGCTATCTAGGTTGGTCATAACTTTCCTTCCAAGGAGTAAACGTCTTTTAATTTCATGGCTGCAGTCACCATCTGCAGTGATTTTGGAGCCCCCAAAAGTAAAGTCTGACACTGTTTCCACTGTTTCCCCATCTATTTGCCATGGAGTGATAGGACCAGATGCCATGATCTTCGTTTTCTGAATGTTGAGCTTTAAGCCAGCCTTTCCATTCTCCTCTTTTACTTTCATCAAGAGGCTTTTTAGTTCCTCTTCACTTTCTGCCATAAGGGTGGTGTCATCTGCATATCTGAGGTTATTGATATTTCTCCTGGCAATCTTGATTCCAGCTTGTGCTTCCTCCAGCCCAGCATTTCTCATGATGTACTCTGCATATAAGTTAAATAAGCAGGGTGACAGTATATATAGCCTTGACGTACTCCTTTTCCTATTTGGAACCAGTCTGTTGTTCCATGTCCAGTTTTAACTGTTGCTTCCTGACCTGCATACAGGTTTCTCGAGAGGCAGGTCAGGTGGTCTGGTATTCCCATCTCTTTTAGAATTTTCCACAGTTTATTGTGATCCTCACAGTCAAAGGCTTTGGCATAGTCAATAAAGCAGAAATAGATGTTTTTCTGGAATTCTCTTGCTTTTTTGATGATCCACTGGATGTTGGCAATTTGATCTCTGGTTCCTCTGCCTTTTCTAAAACCAGCTTGTACATCTGTAAGTTCACAGTTAACATATTGCTGAAACCTAGCTTGGAGAATTTTGAGCATTACTTTACTAGCGTGTGAGATGAGTGCAGTTGTGTGGTAGTTTAAGCATTCTTTGGCATTGCCTTTCTTTGGGGTTGAATGAAAACTGATCTTTTCCAGTCCTGTGGCCACTGCTGAGTTTTCCAAATTTGCTGGCATATTGAGTGCAGCACTTTCACAGCATCATCTTTCAGGATTTGAAATAGTGCAACTGGAATTTCATCACCTCCACTAGCTTTGTTCGTGTGATGCTTTCTAAGGCCCCCTTGACTTCACATTCTAGGATGTCTGGCTCTAGGTGAGTTATCCATACATATACAGGTATCCTTTCTCCCCCAAACTCCCTTTTCATCCAGGGTGCCATGTAACACTGAGCAGAGTTCCCTGTACTGTACAGCAGGTCCTTGCTGGTGACCCATTTTAAATATGACAGTGTGTACAAGTCCATCCCAAACTCCTTAACTATCCATCCTCCCCCGGGGACCATAAGTTTGTTCTCCGAGTCTGTGAGTCTGTTTTGTGAATAAGTCATTAGTACCCTTTCTTTTTAGACTCTGCATGTAAGGGATGTCAATGGTGGGAAGATCTCCAGGTTATGAAGAATATGGTATCAGCATGTAAGATTACTCCTCATGGAAATGAACTATTCCTTAAGCTAAAAGTTCAACTACCAATAAACCATGTTTCCTTCTGAAGAAAACACTGCAGTCTAGGCAGGGGCTAGAGAATGAGTCATTTTAGTTAATACATTAACTATTTATTGTCTAGGCATTACCCTGAAAAATTACCTGGAGGTAATCTTTAAAGCCCTAAACTTAATAAGACAATAAACATTTCTTATCTCACATAGTTTCTCCAGGTCAGGAATTTGAGAGCAGGTCCAGGAGTTCTTCATGAGGTTGCAGTCACCAGGAGGTGTGACTGGGGTTGGAGACTCCATTTCCAAGGTGGGCAGGAGGCCTCAGTTCATCACCATGTGGACCGTCTCCACCAGGCTGCTGGGGCAGCCTCACAACATGGCTGCCAGCTGTCTCCAGAGCAAGTGATGCCAGTGGAAGTGGGATGAGAGCCAAGTGTCTTGTATGTCCTGGCCTTGGAAGCTGCACACCATCATTTACATAATATCCTACTGTTTACACAGGTCATTTCTATTGAGTATGAGAGGGGATCACTCAAGGGCATGCATACCAGGAGGGAGAGATCACCAAGGGCCATCTTTTCTTTTTTGGCTGTGCCACGTGGCATGCGGGATCTTGGTTCCCTGATCAGGGATCAAACCCGTGCTCCCTGCAGTGGAAGCAAGGAGTGTTGACCACCCCAAGGGAATTTCTCACTGGGGGCCATCTTGAAGACTGGCTACCATAGTAACTAACATTCGTATTCAGTAACCCCGAGCACCACCATCTCTGACTCTACTCTACCTATCACTGGCCCCCAGTCCCCCCACTTGCCCCACAAAGATTCCCACTTGCTACCATCTCTCAAATTCCTTTTGGAACAGAAGAAAGCATCAGTTAACTTATTTGCTTTAATAAAAAAATGCCCACCTATCATCCTGTGTTAAAGGTCCAAGGGGGTCTGACATCCTCTCTTATCTTGTTTCTACCATTTCTCTTCTGCCATCTGCAATGACCTGAAGATCCCTAAATATGGACGGTCACCACCCCACTCCAAGCTGTGTATTTGTTAAAACTAGCTGTGTGATCTTGGACAGGCTGCTTAACCTCTCTGGGCTTCTTTCTCCTTATCTGTAAAATGGGGCTAATAAAGAAGCTGCCCTTCTGAAGTGTTATGAGGATAGAATGAGATTCAATGTGGGAACAGGCACTATTAATCTTCTCATTCCTGTTACTCTGTCAACACTGTATCCTTCTTGGATCTCCTAGCCTCCCCAGGCAGGAGTGAGACCCCACTCCCCTGCGTTCCCAGAGCCCATTTCCACCTTCCTCAGCCTGGTGACCCTCTGCCTTACAACACCCGAGAGTCCCCTCATCTACATTCCTGATTCTCCCCCACTCCTCAACCCACACTAGCT
This sequence comes from Oreotragus oreotragus, assembly GCA_006410675.1. NCBI lineage: Eukaryota > Metazoa > Chordata > Mammalia > Artiodactyla > Bovidae > Oreotragus > Oreotragus oreotragus. The sequence goes on along the minus strand of SJYX01008118.1, from coordinate 95,022 downwards.
AAAATGTGAGCCCCTTGGCACTGTCTCGAGTCCTTAGTGCACAGCAGGAGTGCATGTGGTTCACACTCATTAGATGACCAGTAAGCATGTGCTGAAAAAGCCATTAGAGGGGTTTCTCTGATAGTCCAGTGGTTAAGACTTCACCTTCCAGAGCAGGGGGTGAGGGTTCTATCCCCGGTCAGGGAGCTAAGACCCCACAGGCTTCATGGCCAAGAAACCAAAACACAAAACAGAAGCTGCATTGTAACAAATTCAATAAAGACTTTAAAATCGTGAAGTCGTGAAGCTACTCAGTCGTGTCCAACTCTTTGCGATTCCATGGACTGTAGTCTATCTACCAGGTTTCTCTGTCCATGGAATTTTCCAGGCAACAGTACTGGAGTGGGTTGCCATTTCCTTCTCCAGACTTTAAAATAGTCCACATCAAAAAAAAAAAAAAAATCTTAAAAAAAAGTCATTAGAGAGAATTTCCCTCAAAAGGTGAAACTTTTGTGCTACTTCCATTTTCCTGGAGCCTGTTTCTTCAGTTATAAAAAGGATAAATCATTCTTTAAATCTATATAACATAAATTTTACCATTGTAACCCTTTTTGAGTGCCCAATTCTGTACATTCAACTCACAATTATTGTACAGTCATTGCCATCATTCTTTTCCATAACGTTCTCTCTCATTAAACAGTAACTCCCCACCTTTCCCTCCCTGTAACCCCTGGCAACCACCATTCTACTCTATTTCTCTATGATTTGACTCTTCTAAGTACTTCATATGAGTGGAATCATACAGTATTTGCTCTTCTGTGTCCAGCTTGTTTCACTTAGCGTGAAGCATTAGTCACTAAGTCATGCACTACTCTTTGAGGCCCCATAGACTGTAGCCCACCAGCTTCCTCTGTCCATGACATTTCCCAAGCAAGAATCCTGGAGTGGGTTGCCACTCCCTTCTCCAGGGGATCTTCCCGGCCCAGGCATCGAACCCAGGTTTCCTGCATGGTAGACAGGTTCTTTACCATCTGAACTACCAGGGAAGCCTCCTGGTAGCTAATGTTTATTATTTAAAGCTCACTTAGCATATCTTCAAAATTATAGCACGAATCAGATTCATTCCTCTTTAAGCCTGAATAATACTGTTTTGTAAGTATAGACTGCATTTTATTATTCATTCATCAGCTGGGTTGATGGGACAACTGGGACACCGGGATTGTTTCTACCTTTTGGGTGAATAATGCTACTATGGCAGTCCTTGCTTTCATTTATTTAGGAGATAAACCCACAAGTGGAACTGCTGGATCATACAATTGTGCCATACATACGGTGTTTTTCACAGAATGTGTACCATTTTACATTCTCACCAGCAGGACACAAGGGTTCTAATTCCTTCACGTCCTTGTCAATATTTATTTTCTGATTTTTGGAGAAGAGCCATCTTCATGGGTATAAAGTATGTAAGTCTTATCCTTTAATGGCTTTTAATGTTTATTATTTAAAGCTCTGACTCAAGTGACAATATCACCAGGAGGAAAGGACACTGAAGTCCAGTCATGACTCCAGAAGCAAAGACTCCACTTCGCATCCAAAGTGACAGTGAAAGTCACTGAGTTGTGTCTGACTCTGCCACCCCATGGATCATACAGTTCATGGAATTCTCCAGGCCAGGATACTGGAGTGGGTAGCCTTTCCCTTTCAACTTAGCATCCAAAGCAGATTCCAAAGCCAGCACCAGCCAGACACAGCTGCCCCTGTGTCTCCTTGGGACGCACAGACCACACAACTGTCTCTCTGTGGGGCCTCCGTCTCTTCTCTCCCTGGAGGATTCCAGGAGGAGAAGTAAACTATCGCCCCAAATGTACAGACAAGAGTGATCTAAAGACTGAGGATTCCCCAGCGAGACTTGTCTGAGACCAGTTCCTGAATAGAGCTTGGAGCGTAACTTTCATAAGAAAGAAGACTCCCTTCCAAGACCGGTTTGGAAAGTGCAGTTCCAGAGGCTGGCAAGTCCAGGTCACAGTGACTCAGCTTTGCTTGGTGCCCTGAAGCCTGTCAGACAGCTCCAGAGCTTCTCCCCATCTGCATTCTTCACTCCAGGCGAGCTGACCCTACTGGGCATGCTCAGTGTCTCCCGGAAGGCCTCCAACAAGAGACCCTGTGATGCAGTGGTTGACAAGCCTGGGCTCCCATCTCAGCCTTGTCTCTGGCCAGAGACAGGAGGAACTACTTCAATTTTATGAGTCTATGTGCAAGGAGAAGGGGGGGAGCAATGTCATGACCTGAGTGTACCATACCACACCTTCCCTTCCTACTCACAGCTGCAAGTGTATACAACAGCCATTCTGCAAACAACCTATGTGTCCAACAAGAGAGGATTGAGTAAATAAAAGTATGTCCATAAGGTGGGATATTGTACAGCCATTAAAAATGATGCTGACAATGTTTGGAGTTGAACATTAAAAGGAGGTTTACAAAATGCCATGCAGAATTTTATTTTCATAACACAGGTAAGCACATGTGTCTATGCATGAAACAGGTTTTGGAAAATAGCTCTGAAAGAAGTAAGAGTAGATTTTTTCCTGGATGAGAGACACTGAGTGAGTTTTCCCTCTTCTTTTTACTTCTATTTTTAAAAAAAAAAAAAAAAAAAAAACTATTGCTTTTGTAATTAGAGGTAAAAGTCTATTTTACAATTAGCCCCATACCTAGTAAATGTTAAAAGTGGGATCTGAACCCATATTGCTCTCTAGGACACCACGCTGATTTCTGTCCCAGCAGCAAGTGTCTGCTCTCGAGTCTCTGTTCACTTGGAATGACCTCTTTCCCAGGGGGACACCCGCCTCCCCCACCAGCACCGTGCCTCACCGAATGACCGTGTTCATAATTTCAAGTACTTCTGCGGGTCTTGGGAGGATTCGTAGGCTGATAAAACCTGATCTCATCGCTCTGCTGGTTCCCTATTCTAAATTATTGGCTAAACCAGTCTTAGCTTTTTTGCTTGTGCACAGTAAGCCCTGATCACCACTTCACTTGGACGTTAAAAAGCCACTCCCCAGGCCACCACACCTGTTCCATGCTGCCTCCAGACCTCTTCCACTAAGCATGAGCGCCAAGGCCAAGAATGGGAATGACCAGACACTTAAAGTAGGAGATTCTCATTTCTGAGTCTATCAAGGTGTCTTAGCAAATTTCCTCTTTAATGTATGTAATTTCAGGTAGCATCACTCCCCTTCCCAAGGGGATTTTGTATATCAAACACAAATGGGAAATACGCGTCAGTACTCTCACCTTTGCCAAAGCCTAAATGAAATCAAATAAAAAACAGTAATAAAATAAAATAAATGATGGTCATCACCTCGCCACAGCTATTTCACAGTAACAAGGTCTGACAAGTATTAATTCACAGAGCAGCCATATACATGCCCAGACTACAGGCAGCAAAATTCATTTCCCAGTCCTGTGAACTAAGAATATTTTTATCCCAAAGAATCTTCAGAATTCAAGTCTATGAAATTTGAACTGTGCAGCATCTGCAAGAATAAAATTTCACCAGGGAAGGGATTCAGATAGAAGTCCACTGATGGAGGGTTCCACTTGGAATCTCAGTTTTTAAGAAAGGAACAAACGTTCTCACAAATCCAGGAACACTTTGCCACCAAGAGTGGAAAACAGAACCATGGAAAATCATGCACTCACAAAAAGATACTAAATCCCTAAAGTCTTTAACTTGGGCAGTAACAAGTCTGTTTTATGTTTGAAGAGCAAGCCCTTTTCTGGCACAAATTCTTTCGAATTTCAAGAGGATCTCAGAACGTAGAGCTTTGATGCCCTCGGTTAGAAAACTCACCCTGGGTTCAGCAGAGTAGGGAAGGTGAGCTTCATTGGACCTAGGAATTCCTGGGAAAGAGCTTATCCTACAGAAAATGAGAACTAAGCTGCAGACCTACCGTGTTACGATGATGGGTCAGTGTGGGAAAGGAAGGCTGTCTACTACTCAGATGGTCATCCAGTCCAGCCAGGGAATTGATGTCTGAATTCTAGGAATAAGAAGCCAAAAGAAAGAGGGAGTGAAATAAAAAGAGCTAAGAGGAAAATGATGTTAGCTTCATTAGAAAGCTAATGAGAAAAACTTCTCAAAGCATCATAAGAGTTCTTTAAATATTGAAAGCATAAACCAGACCTGCTCTGTCACTGAGGCAGAAAGAGTAGGGCCGGGCAGGAGATAATGTTAAAGGAATGAATGAACTCGGGGGACAGGACTGCCTGCGGACGCATTGGGAAAATGGACAAGACTTCACCTGTGGCATTAGCAGTGGTAATTGAACAATTAAAAGTAGGACACAAGGAAAATGGTGGACTCTTGATTGTAGCTGAGATGACTGGAGTATAAGTATTCGTGAGACACCTCTGATCACTCCCAGAATGAGCGGGAAGGGGTCTAAATGAGTGGAGAGTCCATAGAACTAATAGAAGGAGACTTAGAGCAAGGAGGTCATTACTCTTACTAAGACCTTCTGGTTGGTACCTTCCCCTACTTGGGTAGCCTGGGCAGCAAGGTCACACACACACCTGCCCTCACTAGATCAAAGACTCAGTTCATTTCTATTGGGAGTTTATCAATAGAGGAACCCAGATGCCAAATCAATCAGTTTTAATGAAGCACCTCCTAAGATGTATTCTGAGGTTCTTTGGCTTTGATGATGAGTGAGAGCTGTCAGAATCAAAGGTGGGAGGATGGGGAGAGGAAGGTTATGTGAAAGAGAACTTAGTCACTGCTGCTGCTGCTAAGTCGCTTCAGTCGTGTCTGACTCTGTGCGACCCCGTAGATGGCAGCCCACCAGGCTCCGCTGTCCCTGGGATTCCCCAGGCAAGAACACTGGAGTGGGTTGCCATTTCCTTCTCCAATGCATGAAAGTGAAAAGTAAAAGCGAAGTCACTGAGTCATGTCCAACTCTCAGTGACCCCATGGACTGCAGCCTACCAGGCTCCTCCATCCATGGGATTTTCCAGGCAAGAGTACTGGAGTGGGGTGCCATTGCCTTCTCCGGAACTTAGTCACACCAAGACTGAAAATGGGCAGAATAATCCAAGATCCACTTCTTCTAGACCCTTACTTCTTCTTTACCAGGTAAGGGTCTGGCCTCTTTTCCTTTGTTAGGGCCAAGTCTTGAAATGATTGGAATATCATAGGTAAGTTTTTCTTTCTTCGACACCTGCTTCCATCTCCCACCCTCCCCAAACTCATCCCAAGGAGTCTGAATACCTGAAATATCAACTGGAATTTGCAAATTCATAGAAGATTCTAAGTAGTATAAAATTTCTCCAGACTCTTAGGAATGGAACTTTAAATGGTAGGGATTCCATGGAGGTAGCAGAGAGAAAAATGTGGAATAATGAGATAATAATAATAATAACAAAAACTTCCCAGGTGGCTCAGCGGTAAAGAATCCACCTGCAATGCAGGAGCCACAGGAGATGCAGGTTCAGTCCCTGGGTCGGAAAGATTCCCTGGAGGAGGAAATGGCAACCCACTCCAGTATTCTTGCCTGGAGAAGCCCATGGACTGAGCAGCCTGGCAGGCTACAGTCCTTGGGGTTGTAAATAATTGGACACGACCTAAGCAGCAAAGCAATGCAAGACCACAGGATCCAACAGGAGGACCTGAGCCTCCAGGGCTTTGTGCCCTAAGGATTAGAAACACGAGCTCAAACATTTAGTTCTAGGTGTTGGTCTGAGCCACTTCAGAGTAAAACAGGTCCAAAACCAATCAGGCTGTGTTTTTCCTGGGTAGGTGGCTTTGAGCCTCAATTTGTTTTCTGTGAATTGGGGACAATGAGTTTCTGAGAGTTATTGGGAGACATGAGTACAGTGACTGGTCCACGACATTATTCTCCTTATTGATAACATTGTTCCCCTCCCCAAACTTCCAACACCCACATCTCATATTCCAATTCAAACTGCTTCCTAACAGAGGAGAGGAAGTGAGATCCTTCTCCTGGCCTTGCCCCCTTAATGATATCAGAACAAGTCAAGATCCTTTTGATCACAAGTGACAACTACCCAAGTCAAACTGGCCTAAGCAAAGTAGGAATTTACCTGTTCATCTAATCAATTCTTTTAGGGGTGGTATCGCTTTATGGCTTTCAGGCATGGCTGGATCCAGGGGCTTTTGTACTATCATTAAGACTTTGTTCTTCTAGCTTAACTTCTTTAGTCTGTTTTTCTCTGTTTCAACCATACTAGCTGCACAACTGGTTCTCTTGGCAGCTTCTTAAGCCAGCAATCTCTGCATTAAAAGAAAGGCTCTATTTTCCCAAATAGTTATAGAAGTTCTGAAACCAGTAACTGGCCAAGATGATGGGATGCTCTAATTGACCTGGAGACAAATGGACTCAATCACTGGGGAGAGGTGCCTCTCCCTGAGAAAACTGGAACTGTATTAATGAAAGAAGAGGCAGTGCCACTGAGGCATAAACAACAGAGGCATACGATCAACCTCTTGGAAAGAAGGAAACATCAAGAAATGAGGGAATTCCCAGATTTCCATGTAGAGGATGAAGAATATGGCCTACTCTCTCCAGTACTTGTCATGAGATATGAAACAGGAGGAAACAGAACCAAATTCCTACAAGAGTATAATATCCACCCACAAGAATTACAGTTTTACTCCTGAGAAACCAAAACCTTAAACTAAGACTTCTAGAAGGGAAAATATATTGGTCAAACTCATATCAAAGGAAGGCAAGAAAAAAAGGAAAAGGGAAGAAAAAGCATCATTACGCACACGGGCCATCAGGTTTGGGGTGACCAGATTCTGTTTTTCTGGGACCTATTAAAATGTTTGAGACCAAAAAACATATATTATGTTTATTGGCTCTAAAATTCAAAAAGAAAACCATGAAGTTGAATAGGTGTTCAATTCAAATGTCTGCAAAACTTAATACTATGTCAACTTCACTGATGGCTAAATTTAGTATTCATAAAAATTCCATTACATTGGACCCCAGTTTGAAGGGTAGGTCTTTCTCTCCACAGGAATTCCTAGGTACATGTGATGACTGCCAGGAAGTCTTAGCCACCGTCAATAAAATGAGGTACCCACGGCCAAGTCATTGCAATGGCAAAAGGATTTCTAAAAATCTTGTCAACAGAGATTTCCCTGGGGGTTAGGACTTCACCTTCCAGTGCAGGGGGTTCAGGTTCGATCCCTGGTGGGGGAACTAAATCCCACATGCCACGGGCCTACAGAGCCCTTATGGGCAACTAGGACCCAGTGTAGCCAAAAATAAATAAATACATATATTTTTTTAAATATCATGTCAACAGTCTCAGTGACGATGAGAGAGGTAGGTACATTTGAATACATGTGATGTGATAGGGGGAGTCTCCAAAAGTAGGGGTGTCCACGTGTCATTAACACAGCGCTTGGGACACCTTGGAGCCAGGGGGGCAGCAGTCAGGGGAATTCTGCTGAGTACCATCCCCCAGGCCCCTTCGGGTGGCCCAAGTCCTGCGGCTCCCAGCGCCTCCCTGGCTAAGCCCCTACCTCTCTTTTAAGTTTCTATCATAGCAACAGCCCCAGGGCCAGATCCCTAATTGCCAGCTTCTTCTAAGTGCCAGGAAAAAAAAAAAAAAACCAACCCTCTCCCGCCCTCCCCCAACTCCCCAACACAAGCCCAGGGGGTCAGGCAGGTTCAAAAGGTGAAATAAATGAATCTTTACACATTATAAGGACCCAAGCAACATTCTCTGTGGCATTAGTGCCTGAAATGGCAGCAAGTAAAAGCAGGTGTGCTGGGCGCCCTGTCAGCTAACGACACTGATAAGCCTGCCATGCCCGGTTCTGCTTCATTTCAAACAGACTGCTGGAAAAAAAAAAGGAGGGGAAAGCCAGAGCAGAAATAATTGCTGGAGCTTCCAGTGAGCTGAGAGCCTGCAGGCAGAGATCAACGCTCCTGATTTCATCCTCTTCCTTTTATTTCTATAACCTTAAACGTTCTGCTATTATAAAAGTCATCATGTCAGCTTTCTCCCCAGCCTCTCCGCCTGCCCATTTTCAAATTGTATCAATTGGTAAGGCTTTGGGGCTGTAGGATTTTCATCTTGATTTATGGTTCCTGTGCTTTAAAGATGAAGCAAACTCAACTAGCCCGACTCGAGCATGGAGCCACGCTGTCCTGGGTGTGTGTTCAGAATCAGACCCTCCCCAAATGGTTTTAGAAATGAGGAAAGGCTTGGTGTCTGTCTCTTCTTTTCTTTCTTGAAAAATAATAGATAATTAAACGTGGCAAGTGGATAGCATTTGTCAAGAGTCTCTGGTTAAAGTGGGTGGAGGGGAAGTCTTTGATTCTTAGCAGTAATTTGGGTCTGGGGCAGCAGGCTTTCAGTTCATGAGGCTATTGATAAACTATTGATGACCACTGGCTCCAAAACTGGGACAGTCAGAAATAAGAGGGTGTGCAGACAGAGCGGGGGCCTCGCAGTGGGCTTCCTTCTGGACCACTTTCTAAGTAAAGAAAGGGGCCAAGAAACAAGGGCTCAGCTGGCCTTCTTACCAGAGGGGTGCATACATGGCAAAGAACAAGTAAATTTAAAAATACAAACCCGAACTGCTGATCTTGGAAAGTCCACAGACTTGCTTTCTGAGTACCTGTGGCGGGGTCCCCAGAGAGTGAGTCACTAAAACGTTGGCGTGCATCCTGGGAGGGCTGCAGAGCAAACAGTCACTTCCCCAGCCCTCTTATGCACTGCCCGTCGGGAATACTGGCCTAAATGAACTACTTGGCTTGGTCACGTAGAAACGTGTGCCCAGGTTCCACCTGTTACTCAACACCCCCACCAGGGCAGCAGGCAGTAACTAAGAAAGGAAACAGGAGGAGAAAGAAGGGGTTACAACAGATGCAGAACCAGGAGCCGACTTCTCCATCAGGCTCCCACCCAGCATCTTTGGAGCAGGTTTGGAGCTGGGGGTGAGCTGGCTGCAGTGCAGCTGAAGCAGGAAGAAGACTGCTGTGGATGAATCTAGGAAACGTGGGTCAGACTCAGGGGCCAGTGGCCCAGATGCAGCCAGACACAGGTCTAAATTAATCAGACACCTGCACTGTGCATTTATCAATGGAACTCTCGGGGTAGAGGTGGCAAAGACGTACGAGGCCCCATCTATGAATTTCCCCAGGAAGGATGATGGCGGCTCCCTGTAGTCCCTTCCCTAATTCTTTCCAATTAATCTCAGCGTGCAGATTACAGGCCTATCGAGTTACAGCATTGCCTTTCAGAGCCTCCAAAAATCACTTTTTCCCGAGACTTTAAGCCTCTTTCAAAGGCTGCTAACTAGGGAGGTGGCTCTCCAAGGCCCAGGTAAAGCTGTGACAAGAAATAAACCTCAGTGTTGAAGGAGAAAGAGAGAGGGAGAGGGGGGAGGTTGGGGAGAGAGAGAAAGAAAAAGGGAATGCTAATTGCTCCAGGGATGCTGACAGCTTTGACAGAAGGTGTCTTCATTGAGAAATTGCGATCTGAAGTTCCCCCCTCCTTGTTCCTTCAGAAACCGGAGGAGAGAGGCATGGGGGAGCCTGACAGGAAGTGAGGATTCTGGGACTTCAAATACACACATTAGAAAAAACAAGCAACATCTGCAAACAGTAAGTACTTATTTATATTTTATGGAGTGTGTGCTTGGGATTCTGACAGGTTTTTAAACAGAGACCATATTAGGCCCACTCAGAGGCGAGAATGTCCCTTTTAAAAATGCATTACCCCGCGGCTCAGTTAGGTCGGCCGGGGCTCCACTGGCCTCAGGTGAGCCCTGACCCCTCCCGACCTGGTCTAACAAAACACACATGCGGGGCTGCGAGATGGAACCGTTTAGGGCCCCTCTCTCAAGGTCAGCGCAGGCGGGCGCTGGAGGGTTAGTATTCAGCAGGCTTCTCCCTCAGCTGACAGAGCCGCTTTGAACTTTTCCCTTTTGAACAAATCGGAAGGGAAACCGCCAAGAAACAAGTGCTGGGAATCATAGCAAAGAGTGTGCGGCAACTAAATAAATAAGCCGCAAATAAATAAATAAGTGGCCAGCCGTGCGCCCCTGGGAAAATAAAAGCATCCTTCTCAGATTTCCAGTGTTCCCGTGCATGGGGTGCCTACGAGAAACTTTAAAATGAAAACAATAGGAGAAACCTGCTATCTTTTTTTATTTTTTCCCTCCCCCTCTGAAGGATGAACCCTTTATTTTTGACAACAGATAAGAAGCAGTTGGCAGGTGTGGTGTGCTGTGCACCATGAAATATTTAGTAAGGCAATAACGACTCCCCGGACAGCTTAAGAAAACCACGATTCTATTCAGAGAGAAAGGCACGAACAAACAGAGGGGGGAAAATACAAAGAAAGATAAAGGAAGCCCTTTCATCCGGACTTCCTGTCCAATAAGGCAGCCAGGCTTGATCCATATGTTTTGAGAAAAATCAAAGTGTCACAACTATCCAAAATGTCAATAGCTCCGGTAAGGAATATTGTCTAACATTTTCTATTACACCGTTCAAGAATTTGCCTCCCAGCGCAATTTGGAAGAAAAAACTCTTTTATTTCGAAAACACTCAAAGAAATGAGAGGAGGAGGGGGAGGGAAAAAAATCAGAACAAGGCGCGTTTCAGTGTGGTGTGTAATACAATAATGCTCTGGGCTCCCAGACCATCCTGAAAGCCGATCCTTTGATGAAAGTGAGTTCTTCTCCACACCTCTCATAGGTTCCGTTCTTTCATCACAGACACTCTTGCAAAGGCACTTCCTGGACAGTTGCATGTAATGGAGCAATCTCCATGCAGTGGGAAACCAGAGACACCGAACTTTTAGCACCCTTAATATTTGGTTTCCTTTGTAGTTCAGTTGATAAAGAACCTGCTTGCAATGCAGGAGACCCAGGTTCGATTCCTGGGTTGGAAAGATTCCCCTGGAGAAGGAAATGGCAACCCACTCCAGTATTCTTGCCTGGAGAATCCCAAGGACAGAGGAGCCTGGCGGACTGCAGTCCATGGGGTCGCAAGAGTTGGACACAATTTAGCAGCTAAAGCACAACCACAATATTGGTTAATTCTCCANCCCCTGGAGAAGGAAATGGCAACCCACTCCAGTATTCTTGCCTGGAGAATCCCAAGGACAGAGGAGCCTGGCGGACTGCAGTCCATGGGGTCGCAAGAGTTGGACACAATTTAGCAGCTAAAGCACAACCACAATATTGGTTAATTCTCCATCATGTTTTCAGAATTGATCCTGGAAGACGCTTCTGGCTCCTCTACACCCTAGGTGCCTGGGCCAATGGGTGACCTACTTTATTTAGAAGGGGATGGGGGAAAGGACCCTGACATAGAAGCAGACAATTGATGCCTACCTTGGCAACATGTAAACAAAATCCACACCTTGCCCTGGGGATTGCCTTGGCAGTATCTTGTTTGACAGAATTTGCCATTCAGCATCTCCCGGACCGGCCGCCTCGACATGCTAGAAATTCTAGAGGGAAAAATCACGCCTGAATGACTGCTGTCTGTGGCCTGTGGAATCCTAAATAGAATGAAGCAGGCCTCCAACAATCAATATTACTGACATATTAATCTCTGTGAATAAACTGTTGTGCACTTTAAAGCTGTCCCAGTCCTCCCAAATAATCGTGTAAATGCAGCGGAGGCCCTTGTGCCAGTGTGTGGGCAGTTTCCCTGGTCATCTGCCTGTGGGTAGCGCTCAGATTGTCCAGAGGGATTTGATTTCCTAAAATAAAATCATATAGGAGGCTTGACCTTGCTCCCTGAATCCCCTGTCTACTAGGACTTTCCCTCTGCTTCAGAACAAACATTTACAAATGCTGAGAAAATGTCTTTAACCTACTTGACAGGAGGAGTACAGAGGAGGGCAAGTGGTGGTCGTCCACAGTTTTGCCCAAACTCAGAGTTTATCAGGGCTTCCCAGGAGGCTCAGTGGTAAAGAATCCACCTGCCATGCAGGAGACACGAGTTCAGTCCCTGGGTCAGGAAGATCCCCTGGAGGAGGAAATGGCTACCCACTCCAGTGTTCTTGCCTGGACACTCCCACGGTCAGAGCAGCCTGGCAGGCCACAAAAGAGTCGGACACAACTTTGCAAACAAACAACAAGAACAGAGTTTATCGGGAATACTTTGGAAGCATGAGGTCATGTCAAGTTTTCAAAATTCTAGCCTATTTTTTCTTAAGGAGCGGGAAGGGCACACAATACATCTAAGAATTCCCCAAGATTCCCAAATTTGTGGGTGGAGGGACTCATATCCTGGGCTAAAATTCACCCAGTGGACAGCAATAGTAAATATTGGGATATTTTGAACTAGCTGATAAAGAGTCATTTTCTCCCAAGCCCTCTGCTGCCCATTGCCCCGGCCTTTCCCGAGAACCTCTTCCCTTCCCTTAATTCAGCACATAACGGGTTAACAGCTGGCAAAGCAGGAGAACCTCCAGGACATCTCTGCCACGAGCTGGTTGGTGGGAGGCCACTGCCCACCTCACATCTGTGTTAGATATTTTGATATCACCCGAGCTTAGCTTAGCACATCCATTGCCCAGTCTGAGGTCACTCAGCCTTGGCGAGTTCCTGCAGAATTTCTTCAGGAGAACAGGTGAAACAGCAGACAGGGAAAGCTTTTCTGAGCTTTCACTTTCTTGGGACCAGGTCTCTTCCCTCCATCTGAGCCGTGAGTGGAGGTTTCAGAACCCTCATGTACGTAGGGAAACCAGGCAAACTTCTACTGCGTCTTTCCCAAGTCACGAGCAGTAAACAGCAGCAGAAATCAACAGCCACAAGGGTATAATTGTCATTAGTATGTAAATGTTAAAAGCTCAGTCAAAAATATCAATACCTCCCACTTAATTTATTACTATATAAAGATGGATGGTAGTGAAACATAGCATTGATTTTTCAGAGCCCTTTAAAAGAAAAAAACAGCAAGGAAGAAAATAGTCAAAGACAGCTTAACACAAAATGCTATGTCTCAGAATTAATCATCGTGCTTTTTTAAACACACACATGCTTCCCCAAACACTGTACCAACAGCCTGTGCGGTTCGATCTTACTCGATTGCCTTTTCTGAAAATGAAGAAACGGCATAGACCGTTTATGTGAAGAGTGCTCTCAGAATGGATTAGAGGTAAAGACGGGCGAGCATTTTTACTGTATCGACAGCAAACCATTAGGCAGCCACACTCCAGCCTGGCCACTGAGAGGAAATCGAAGAGAAGAGTTGCCTGGCTGGGCTGGGCGGGGCAGCCTGTCAGCTCCCCGTCCCCGGCCGGCTGGGCTATCACCGTTCCTCCTCCCCCTGCCAGGCGTAATTACACCATCACCCTCATATTTACCAAAGTGTTAGTAGAAATAGTCATGACCACTAGATAAATAAGTGAATTCATCACCATCAGGTTTAAAACTGTTCCGGGGAGCCCGTAAGTCGGGGAGATGTGTTTGTGTCTGTAATGATGCAGCACTCAGAACATCATCGTTCGGTGTGCGGTTAAAGGATGGGTCATGTCTCCGCTTTTGACATTTGGAGGTGTTTGCATTTATCCAGAGGGAGAAGAGGGGTGGAGAGGAAAGATGGTGAGGGAGCAAAAAAGGAAAAGAGAGCGATAAAGATGTAGAGGCGTATTGATTTGGGAAATGTCTGTGCCGTCAAGCCACTCATTTTGTTTTGTTTTTCGGGAACCGTGGCTCTGCGTCTTTGAACAGTCTCCTGATTAAAGCAAGTGAGCCTTTTCTGTAGCCTAGAGAGGGGTTACATCTCTCTACATCTCCTGGAGAGCTAAGATTTCCAAAAGAATAGGAATGCCCATGTTTTAAAGTAAGAAGATAAGGATATTACCTGCCTCGTATTTCCCAGATTCCAGAGCACTCTCTTTCTCTCGCTCTCTTTGACAAATACTGTGAACTATGGATTATTGTCTTGGGCTTTATTATGGCATCTGGGGAAACATTTTTTTTATAGAGATGTTCCACTCATAATCAGGCTACGAGCCAAGAGCAGTACCTCACATTCATCAGACTAGAAATATGCACCTTTAGAAGAAACATTTTGTGAAGAGAATCCATGTCTCCAATAAGGGCTGTTCGGCAGGAACCGTGCTATCAGGCTGATATTGCTAATTTATCGAGATGCTTCTACTGTCTTGAGCAGGGACATAGTTCTCTTCCTCACTTTGCTTACAAAGTAGAACTGTGGTTCCCAATGAACATCCAGTTGCTGGCTGTCTTCTTGCTGTAATTGGATTTAATTCATTATCTTTCATTTCAATAAAATCACAGGAAAACACAAGGATGAAAACGTGTAGGCTAATTGCTTATGGAAATTCAAGAGCTGTCCTCGGTATAAATTTACCCCTTGCACGAAGAAGACACAGTTGTGTCATTATCCTGGAATTTTTACAACAATATGTAATTATAGACAGAAGCAGATGTAATTAGCCAGTCTTTCCACAAAGCAGGTAGCATTCTTGGTTAAATATTTACAGCTGCGCAAACAGCCAGTAATAATGAGAGTTTTCTCAGCCACACGTTACAGAGCATCCAACAAATATTATGAAGAGTGGTCATTATCAGCCAGGCAAGCACTGCTTTGCCTTTTTGCTGGTAAGAGATGCTTCTGTGCCGTTTGCAGGACAGGAATCGGCTGAATCGGCAGTGTAGTTTCAACAGGGATGAAAACACGGAAGACCAACCTCTCCCCTTGCTGCTGCCGAGAGGAGCAATTAAAGCTGCATATTTAGAGATGACATCAGCTAGGACTCCTGCACACACAGAGAGAAAGAGTCGCGTTTTTTCCCCTTCTTTCTTCCCTTGTTCCCTTTTCTGTCCAAAGGAAACCCACGGCAAACTGCCAGAGATGCCGAAAGCTGCAGGCTTGCAAACTCCAAACAGCTCACCAAGGGTCAGCCTGACCTGCAGCTGTCGCACAAAATAAAATCAGTGCGGCCCCCAGTTCTGTGCAAACACCCTCTGTGGCTCTTTATTACCAAATGATATGAACTTTGACCCAACCTGAACAAAATTTAATATTTTCTCTCAAATATTTAAAAAATTCATTCTGGGGCGCGAGAGGAGTCAGGGAGTCTGTGAGCCGTAATTTGACATCTGAATTATTCTGAGGCTAATACGGAAAGCTATTCACAAGCTTATTTGGAGATGTGTCAATCAAGATATACTTGTGCAGGGAAGATGGACACAGGCTTAGGATTGCAGATAGCTTTTGGGGAACCACAAAATAAAAGGAAGACGAGCTCTGATGAATATGTTACGTCTTCATTCTTGACGATGACATATTTTTTTTTCCTTGAGAGAAGAGTACAAACCGAGGAGATAGGTATCCCAGGGATGTGCTTTTTTCCACACCTGTAAAAACACTTTAACGTTTATTAAAAATGATAACCATAGACAACAAACACAGTGTCAGAACTCGCCTCTGCTAATTTCAACACACTGATTAAGATTTTAAGCAACGCTTCTAAATTAGACTGTCAGGCCGCCATCCTCGAATGCAGGGTTGGGGTTCTGTTCTCACGCGGGATTGTTTTGAGCCAGCAGCCTTTCTGCGTGGATCGCCAGCCGGGCTGAGTGACTTTCAATGTTCTTTTCATTCATTTTCGATGAGATGGGGGTGAGTCAATTAGCCCCGATTGTCCGTGAGATGTGGCCCAAAATAAAGCGGCTGGGCTCTGATCTCCTCCTCCCCGAGGTATTTCCCAGCTGACAAGTAACAATGTTAATTACCCATTGTTGTGATCTGAAAGACACTGGAATTTTAATTATGTAAATTCAGAGCCATTTTGTTCAAAATCAGCAGACTGTTTTTCCATAGAGGGAAATGTAGTCTCTGTTTGGAATCTCGGCACACTTAACTGCAAGGCGTGGGATGTGGCAGAGAAGAGTCAGCTCCATCCTGGCCTGAGCAACCTGGGGATGACTTCTTTTCCCAAGAGACAAAGAAGAAGACATTATCTCCGACATCCTGTTTCTCCTGGCATCCTTCTTCGGAGGTTCTGACAGCCAGCTTGCTTGGCCATGTCTGCTACTGTAGAGAGTGTCTGTAATGGATGACTTTGCAGGAGGCAAACACCTCCAACTTCAATACCTGTGAGGGTTAAACTGTGACCAATCAGAAACTACATCAATCACCTCCAATAGGTGCCTCAAAGAAGTTGGCTATGTTTCCTGCTAACTACTAACTCTACTTAGAAGAATTTTGCCGGCTAGAAAAATCAAATGAGAATCACAGTTCTTGTAGAAGATGTAGAGAATTCAGGAACCCTTCTCCCATTTTCCTGCTGCTGCTATTGCTAAGCTGCTTCAGTCATGTCCAACTCTGTGTGACCCCATAGACGGCAGCCCACCAGGCTCCCCCGTCCCTGGGATTCTCCAGGCAAGAACACTGGAGTGGGGTACCATTTCCTTCTCCAATGCATGAAAGTGAAAAGTGAAAGGGAAGTTGCTCAGTTGTGTCCGACTCTTTGCGACCTCATGGTCTACAGCCTACCAGGCTCCTCCGTCCATGAGATTTTCCAGGCAAGAGCACTGGAGTGGGGTGCCGTTGCCTTCTCCCCTCCCATTTTCCAGGAGAACTCTTTATTCCAGCATGATGTTCTCCATGGCTGTTCCTTCATCACTTCATCATCCCCTACATCCTTAGGGATCTGTCAACCATCCAAGAGGTCCATGGTATCCAAGGAGAGCATGTGGGTGTTTATGGTGATCAAGCTGGACTTGATCTCAAGTTGGACTTGCTCTCCCAGGGTTATAAGGTGGTGTCTCTCAGAGGCTTGGGAAAACTAACAGGATGGGGAGGGATCATGAAACTCAGCTAGAAAAGAATATAACATTTTTATTATTATATTAAGATGCACAGTGATATATTATGACTATAATTTAAATCTATCGATTTTTTTAAAGATGAAACATGGGACTTAAAAGAAAATGTTTCCCTGGATTACCTAACACTTGCCTGCATCACATCCCAAACCCTGGGAGGCTGGGTGAAGGATGGTTCAAGTTCACTCTCCTTTGCTTTGAAAAGGTCTGGTATGCTTGGGCCCTCAAAGAGTTTATGATCTGGTGCCTTTTTTCCTGCTTCCTAGTATGATAAAAATGGCCAGTAGCACTCCTCCTAACTCCGTGAATGGGACAATCAGTCCAGACATTGCCAGATCAGCCAGTGTAGGGATAGAGGCCACAAAACCACCCTTGGTTGAGAACAACTGCTCTAGATGGAGTTCAGTGTCTTTACCTCTTGCTTGTTATCCAGTCGCTGTCGTGTTCGACTCTTTGCGACCCCATGGACTGCAGCACGCCAGGCCTCTCTGTCCATCACCAACTCCCGGAGTCCACTCAAACCCGTGTCCATTGAGTCGGTGATGCCATCCAGCCATCTCTTCCTCTGTCGGCCCCTCCTCCTCCTGCCTCAATCTTTCCAGCATCAGGCTCTTCACCAATGAGTTGGCTCTTCTCAGCATGTAGCCAAAGTATTGGAGCTTCAGCTTAATTCCTGCTACTATGTGTTTAATTACCAACCACACATGTGAATACAGACCATCTCTCAAACGCGACTGCAGTTCAGACCTCTCTCCCAAGTTTGGCCTTACTTATTGTCATGTAAAATCAGATCTTGGAGCTCTCACACATCCCTCAAACTCAACACACTCTAAGCTGAACCTATTAATTCCTGGGCCCCTCAAAGCTGCCTCTTCTTTAGGTCCCCAGTCTCAGAAACAGCACCAGAAGCCTGGGAGTCATCCACTATTACCCTCTTTCCCTTCAACCTCTACCTCGCTTCCCCCCACACACCCCTCCACCCCCTGCTAAGTCCTGTTGCTTCTAACTTCTGGCTTCCCCTACCTCCTTCCACTGCTTCCCATTCTCAGTGCCCCCTTCCCTCCAAACCTGGCGACCTCAGCCCCAGTGATGTATTCTTAAGGATCTGGTCATCATAATTCCCCTGCTTTTTATGACCCTCTAGTGGTTTCTCACTGCTCTTACCAGGAAGTCTGAATGCCCATCGTGGCTGGAGGCTGGCCTGACCTGGTCCTGGTGCCCTTGACAGACTCATCTCAAGCCGTGCTCCCTGGCCTTAGGCAGCTCACTAAGTGTGCCCATTAGCCCTTCACGCATTAGTTCTGCCCACCAGGAATGCCTGCTTCTCACTTAAGGGAACCCCTATCCATCCTAAGGATCCGCATTTTCCCTGAATTACATGTCTCGATCCTCCCGTCCACTCTCAGCAGCACTGTAGCTCTCATTGTCCTATTTTGTTTGCTTGCTCAATTATGGGTCTTCTCTGCTAGATTCTGAGCTCTGTGAGGACAGACCATGATGGCTTCATACACCGCTGTCTATACCTGCACCCTTGTCTACACCTGCATGCACTGTTCAGTATAGTAGCCACTGTTCCTTTGAAATGAGGCAAGTTGAATTCAGAAGGGCTGGAAGAGTCAAAGAAACAGTGGATTTCAAAGATGTAGAACCAAGACAACATAAAAGGTATTGTGATAGTTCAGATCCATTGGTTAAATAAAATAGTAAGTCTATCACTGGTTTTGTTTACTTTTTTCAATGTGTGTATGTGTGTGTGTGTGCTTAGTCACTCATTCCTGTCTGACTCTTTGTGACCCCATGGACTGTAGCCCGCCAGGCTCCTCTGTCCATGGGGATTCTCCAGGCAAGAATACTGGAGTGGGTTGCCATGCCCTCCTCCAAGGGATCTTCCCAATTCAGAGATCAAATCCAGGTCTCCCGCATTGCAGGTGGAATGTTTATTATCTGAGCCACCAGGGAATCCCCAGAATACTGGAGTGGGTAGCCTAACCTTTCTCCAGGGGATCGTCCCAACCCAGGAATCAAACCAGGGTCTCCTGCATTGCAGGCAGATTCTTTACCAGCTGAACTACCAGGGAAAACCACGTGGCTACTAGGCTTCAGTGTTTCAATGTGACTAGTAAGAAATATAAATTTACTGATGTGGTCCACATTATGTTTCTGTTGGACAGCACTAGTCTAGATCCAGCACAATATAGGATGTAGAATAGGGGTTTATTCTTGTCTGTCTTAATAAATACAATGAGCAAATTCATCCTCCAGGCACATGATCTGAAATGCCAATCAGACCTTGTCACTCTGCTACTTAAAATCCTTCAGGAGATTCAAAAAGGATTCCAAGCTCCTCACCACCACCTGCAAGGTCCTTCCACACCCGATTTCCGCCCAGGTTCCAGCTTCAAGTCTCACAGCCCACAGAACCTTTGTGTCGTTGTATATGCTGTTCCCTCTGTCCTTCCATTACCTCTCTGTCCAGCTCTCTCCAACTGCTCTGTAAGTTCATCTCCAGGAAGCTATACTCAAGCCCCACGGGATGGGCAAGAAGCTCCCTTGTATTACAAGTCATCCACTCACTGTTAGCTCCCAGGGATCTAACAGTGAGTAGAAGAGATGCTTCTTGTCCTCTGGGAGCTTACAGGTCAGACACTAGGGAAGCACATCTCTCATCTCTGAAGCCCCATGCTTAGCCCAGAGTCTGATATACAGCACAGGCTTCATAAATGTTTTTATAGATAACAAAGTACTGTACACCCCACCGCCTCGGGTCTCGCACGAAAGCATTTCTCGGCAGGTGTGCTCCGTTCAGGTCCCAGCCTGGGGTGCTCACCTTCTTCCTGGCTGCTGCCCCTGGGGAAGAGAGGCCGGCTCAGCCAGGGCCTTACCGGTTAGGCCAGCATTTGCTCAGAGATTACTGGGCCCCTTCCAGAAGAGGATTACCCTGCGTCCAGACCCACCGGGCGTGGGAACAGCCCTCCAAATATTTGCAGAGAATTCCTGACCTTTCCCTCCTGTCCCACAGCCCCCCAGGGCCAGCACGTGAGCCGTGCCTGGGGTGACCCCGCAGCTCCAAGCTTGCCCTTCCCCCTTCCTCCCTGCCATTCCTTTGGTATTCAGGCCAGGTCTGGCTGCAAGGGCAGTGTCTCTGCTTAGTCACCTTTCATATTAAGTAAGGATGCCGATGCTCCCTGCTGTTGACTCTGCTAAGACCATTCATGCCCTGGGTGGCATCACTTTAATGTGTGCTCTTGAAGCAAACTGCTGTCACAGGAGCCCTGCCTGGGAAGATATTGCTTATATTAAAGATCAGGATGGGGGAGGAGGCCAGCCCTGACCTGCTCCAGGGCAGCTCCGGGAAAGAGGAGCCCATAATTGAACATATGGAACCAGACACAGGAGGTAGAGAGAGAGCCTTTGACCGGTGGAAGTTCCAAATTTCCCCCCTCTTCCCCATATCAAGATGAGCCACTCAGCTAGTCCAAAGATACTGCATGAGGTTCCCCGCAATGTTGGGCTTCTCCCTGCAGGCCGAACCAGGAGGACAGGGCAACACGGTCACTGCTGACCAAAAGGTAAGAAATAAATAGAAGAGGAAACAGGCCCAGCAGAGCCTCAGACAGCCACCGCCCATCCTTCCCAGGCTACAGGTTGAGCGGAAGGAGCCGAGCGGCTTCCCTGGTGGGAGGAGCCCCCAGAGCTCCTGCGGCCACAGGAACCACGGTACCCAGTCACCTCCTGGACGGCCAGTTAAACGTGGACGGCAGAGAAAACACACCATTTTTAAACAACTTTTTGGTGATACCTTTGATGTCTAAAAATCGTGTCTATCTCTAGAAGAGGTACACTACTATGTAAAAGAGATAAACAAGGTCCTACTGCATAGCACAAGGAAATACTCAGTATCTTGTATAACCAATAACACAAAAAATATGAAAAAGAATGCCTATACATATAGAAGCAGAACTGAACCACTTTGCTGTACACCAGAAACTATCACATTGTAAATCAATCTACTTCTATTTTTTAAAAATATAAAAATACTAAAAATTATCTCTAAGATGTACAACTCGATGTTTTGATATATGTTGTTGCTGAGTCACTAAGCCGTGTCCAACTCACCTGCGACCCCATGGACTATATAGCCTGCCAGGCTTCTCTGTCCACAGGATTTTCCAGGCAAGAATACTGGAGGGGGATTGCTATTTTCTTCTCTAGGGGTTCTTACAAACCCAGCGATCAGACCTACGTCTCCTGCATTGGCAGGCAGATTCTTTACTGCTGAGCCATCAGGGAAGCCCTTCATATATGTGGACACTGTGAAAAGATCATTGTAATCAAGCTAATAACATGTCTGTCACCTCACAGAGTTTCCGTGTGTGTGTGTGTTGAGATATAAATGAAGTCTATCCTTTAGCAAGTTCCAAATAGGCAATACTGTATTGTTGACTATCATCACCATGCCATAATTGGATCCCCAGAATGCATAACATCCTGTATAACTCAAACATCGTACCCTTTGGTCAAAAGAAATAGTGGTCTGTTTTTACAATGAAATACTATTCAGCCCTAAAGAAGAAGGACATCTGCTGTGTGTGACAACATGGATGAACCTAGAGGGCATTATGTGGAATAAGCCAGACACAGAAAGACAAATGCTGCACGATCTCACCTATATGTGGAATTTAAAATAGTCAGGCTCACAGAAGCCGAGAGTAGAGTGGTGGTTGCCAGAAATGGGGGCGGTGGGTGGGGAGATAGAAATAAATAAAGAGGCATTGGCCAAAGGGCACATCATTTGTTTATATTGTGGTAAAATATGCAAAGGGGCTTCCCAGGTGGCTCAACAGTAAAGAATCCACCTGCAATGCAGGAGATGCAGGTTCAATCCCTGGGTTGGGAAGACGCCCTGGAGAAGGAAATGGCAACCCACTCCAGTATTCTTGCCTGGAGAATCCCATGGATGGAGGAGTGTGGCGGGCTGACCACGGGGACACAAAGAGTTGGACACGATTTGGAGACTAATCCACTGCCACCATACCTAAGGTAGTACTGGGGAGCTTTGCCATCTCCTCCACAAAGCTGTCATGTGTCTCTGCTACACGGAAAAGGGGTCAATTGTAAATGGAGCCCTGGCTATGGGGAGAACTCCAGGCAGATACTGGGAAGTAAAAAAAAAAAATGGTTTATCTTGGGAGTTCCCTGGTGGCCTAATGGTTAGGATTTGGGGGTTTCACTCCCATCCAGGTTCAATCCCTGCTTGAGGAATTGAGATCCCACAACCCTCAGGGCACAGGCATAAAAAGAAACATGGTGTGTCTTGCTTCTCTACTAGGCAGGCAGGTGGGTTGTGCTAAGAGACAGGGCCTAGACTCCGGTGTGAAGGATCCTTTTGTAGGCTCCCTATTCCAGTGGCTCCTCACCTTTGGCATGCATGACTGACACCTCCTCAGAATGGTATAAAATGCTGGCAGACACAACTTCCTTTGCCATGCCCTCCTCCCACACCTTCAGGCTGGACTCCCAGAGCCTCTGGTGGAGAAACAACCATCGACACCCCTGGAAAAGAAAAGAGCACATTGAGGAGAAAGCAACCAACCTCTCCCAGGAGGACAGACACCAAACTGAGCTCTCTGAGGAGGGCAGGGTACCTGAAGAAGGAATCGTGCAAAGGAGAAATAGGGAACTTCCCTGCTGGTCCAATGGGCTTCCCTGCTGGCTCAGGTGGTAAAGAATCCCGCCTGCAATGCAGCAGACCTGGGTTCAATCCCTCAGCCAGGAAGATGCCCTGGAGGAAATGGCAGCCCACTCCAGTATTCTTGCCTGGAGAATTCCGTGGACCGAGGAGCCTGGTGGGCTACAGTCCATGCAGTCGCAAAGAGTCAGACATGACTCAGCAATTAACACTACTACTGGTGGTCCAGTGGTTAAGAATCTGCCTTCCAATGCTGGGGACGTGGGTTTGATCCCTGTTCAGGGAACTAAGATCTCACATGCTGCGCAGCAACTAAGCCAGAGTGCCAACTACTGAGCCTATACACCACAACTAGAGGGCGCTCCCCGCACAGCCCCTCGAGCCGGGATGAAGACCCTGTGTGCCAAAACCAAGACCCGACACAGCCAATAAATAAATAAGGGAGAAATAAACACTCCCTCACAAGGTAGCTGAGAAACTTCTAGTGCGCCCTAGGTCCAGAGGGGTGTTGGCAGAAAGAGATGAACAGGTACTAGGAGGACATGGGCCTAATAATAAATGACAGAGCTATGCCCCAGGTGAAGCTGGGCTGCCTTACCCAGGTCCCCCACCCAAGCCAGAGGGCTTGCTTTCAGTTGACTAACAGCTGTGGCAAAGGGGTGGGGGTTGGAGAGGGAGGGTTTAGGCCTAGCACCCTCAGCCCAGTTCAAGACTGATCTGAGGGGCCATCCCAGCCTCTCAGCTCCTTGGGGTTCCCCAAGACCTCCACCTATGAGCCCAGCTACTCCCTCCCTCTCCTCCTGCAAGTGGCGATCCCAGGCACACTGCTTGTCACAGAGTCCCCCTGCTTTGGGAAAACCCCACCTGCTTCACGAATGCTGGTCCCTCTTCCTCCACTTCCCTGCTACCTGTTCGCTCCCTGTCATCTCTCGGCTCCAGCACCACTTCCTCCAGGAAGTCCCCTTGGACTTTCCTTCTTTCCCGCTGCAGTCAGAGTCTTGCCATCATTGGCTTCCCTACGACTCAGGTGTGCCCTCTTGGGTACTTGATCTCAGTTTGTGATGATGGTGTTTATTGGGTGACTGTCGGAATCTTGCATTCACAGCCCCATGGGGACAGGGCCAGGGTCTGGTTTTGTCCACTGCATACCCTCACAGCCATCCCATGCCTGGGTATCTATGTTTGATCAACAAGGGTTCCTGGTAATGACAGGAATCAAAGCGCTGATCCAAGTGGTGTTTCCGGCCTTATAAAGATCCAACCTCGGTTATTCCATGAGGCCAAATCCCCTCTTCTGTGAAGACCCTTCAGCAAAGGTGGGATTTCTCTTCTCACTGAAGAACAGCCCCATTACCAACCCACTGCCCTACCCACAAACAAGGGGAGGGGATTACCTTTTACCTTGGACCAAAGTGGGGCTTTCCCTCCAGGTATACGCCTCTCCTGTGTCTGGCCACCACACCCCCATGATGCCCAGCCCTGGGCTTGGTCCCAACACAGGTAGCTTGTTCTTCTTTGTTCACATATTACAGGAGGGCTGGAAGCTGGAGGCCCCGCCAGGGCTGAGGGCTCAGCACCTCTCATAATGGGAGGTCAAATGAAATGAAAACCCACCTCCCTTACCCCATCATCTGAATTCCTACATTGGCTATGACATGGCTAAGGGGAAAATATTGGATTTATTTTTATGAGTTAGTCATCACCCTAAGGCCCTTAAGAGGAACCGTGCGAAGTGAATCCATTCAGAAGGTCGGAAGGTCATCGCTAACTTGTAAAAATAAATCCAATATTTTTTGCTCTGTCTTATTAGATTTATATGATGCAGACATCCGAGGGAGGTTTTTTTTTTAATGGTCATTTTCCAATGCTATTTAGAGTATTTCTTCCTGGCCTCAACCAAATACCCATTCCATCTAGAGGTTTCCATGGATCATTTGGCCATCTGGAAATGTCTTGATTTAAAAAAAAATTATTTTGAAATGCATACCTGAGAGTCTTCACTTTCCTCCCGTCCATCATTCCACCTCTACAGAGACCAGCACCAGTGTTTCTGAGCCTAAAGTTGTCAAACATGGAGGCTGGAAATAAATGAAACCATTTGATGGGTGATGCCCCTTGTGGCATGAAAACTTCACTTTTCATGTGAAAAAAAAAGACAGTAAGGTAGGATCAATGGCCCCACTGCCATCACTCAGGAAAACAGCTGTGCTATCCACTTGCTTCTTGCCAGCTTCTCAGGCTGCTTCTGTCTTGGCCAGCATCTCTCAAGTGGTAAGGAGGGCTCATCCCCAAGTGTCCATGGTAAGGAGGGTTTATCCCCAAGTTCCATGGGGAAAGTTCACTGCCCTCCTGGAGGTCTCCTCAAGCTCCTTCCCCGTTTTCTCTCTCCTTCCTCACTGTCTGCACGTTTACTTTCTCTAACCAGTTTGACACTTAGTTATGACTATTTTCTGCACCCAAAGCCAGTTTCCCCTGTTTACCAGGACTGCCATAAAGAGCACCACAGGCTGGGTGGCTTACACAAGGCAAACCGATTTTATTCCAGCTGTGGAGGCTGCAAGTCCAAGGTCAAGGGGTCGGCAGTTTTAGTTTTCTCTGTGGCATCTCTCCTTGGTTTGCGGGGTGGTAAGGAAGAGAGACTACCTCCTCTTTTACGCATTGCCATCCTAGACCCAAGCATGAGAATTGCAACACAGACCATGCAGTCAGTCTCTCTAGAGTGATCAGCCAGATAAGTTCAGGAAACATCAGATGAAAGCCAGCATGAAGCACGTTTTCTTACTCTGGGCTTTTGCAGAGCTTTAATGAGTGGACGTGCCTTAGGAAAGGCCAAGAGAGGGAACTTCCTTGGAAACATATTTATCTGGGACTGCTGAGAATCCCTTGGACTGCATAGAGTTCAAACCAGTCAATTCTAAAGGAAATCAACCCTGAATATTCATTGGAAGGACTGAAGCTGAATCTCCAATACTCTGGCCACCTGATGCAAAGAGCTGACTCATTGGAGAAGACCCTGACGTTGGGAAAGATTGAAGGCAAAAGGAGTAGAGGGCGGCAGAGGATGAGATGGTTAGATAGCATCACTGACTCAACAGACATGAACTCGAGCAAACTCCAGAAGATAGTGAAGGACAGGGAAGCCTGGCTTACTGCAGCCCATGAGGTCGTAAAGAGTCGGACATGACTTAGCAACTGAACAACAATATTCCCAAATCCAGTTAATTGCCAAACTGAGATATTCTCGTTCTCCTTTGGGGTAGGTTTTTTTTTTTAATTGCCATCCTAGACCCAAGCATGAGAATTGCAACACAGACCATGCAGTCAGTCTCTCTAGAGTGATCATTTAACCAGCCAGATAAGTTCAGGAAACATCAGATGAAAGCCAGCATGAAGCACGTTTTCTTACTCTGGGCCTTTGCAGAGCTTTAATGAGTGGACGTGCCTTAGGAAAGGCCAAGAGAGGGAACTTCCTCGGAAACATATTTATCTGGGACTGCTGAGAATCCCTTGGACTGCATAGAGTTCAAACCAGTCAATTCTAAAGGAAATCAACCCTGAATATTCATTGGAAGGACTGAAGCTGAATCTCCAATACTCTGGCCACCTGATGCAAAGAGCTGACTCATTGGAGAAGACCCTGACGTTGGGAAAGATTGAAGGCAAAAGGAGTAGAGGGCGGCAGAGGATGAGATGGTTAGATAGCATCACTGACTCAACAGACATGAACTCGAGCAAACTCCAGAAGATAGTGAAGGACAGGGAAGCCTGGCTTACTGCAGCCCATGAGGTCGTAAAGAGTCGGACATGACTTAGCAACTGAACAACAATATTCCCAAATCCAGTTAATTGCCAAACTGAGATGTTCTCGTTCTCCTTTGGGGTAGGTTTTTTTTTTTTTGCAGGGAGGGGGGGGGTAATTTTTCTAGATTAAGAGTTTCCTGTGCAGTGTGGAAGAAGAACATTGAGAAGCAAGTGGAGGGGCACAAACCTGATAAAAACGGACTTTGGGCAGACTGAGAAGCAGCTGCATAGAGGGGGACCTGTGGAAAACCTGGAAACCTGAAGGACCTCAGTGCCCACGTGATGGAAATCCCGATGGAGACTGTTGTCTCTAGAAAGCAACTGGTTGACTGTATGTCAGTTACATCAGGGGCAGGGAGAGAACGCAGCGTTTCAGAGGAAGTTGATCTGACTTAAATGTCCATCTACAGATGAATGGATGAAGAAGTTTTTTTTTTTGCGGGGGGGGGGGCGGTAATTTTTATAGATTAAGAGTTTCCTGTGCAGTGTGGAAGAAGAACATTGAGAAGCAAGTGAAGGGGCACAAACCTGATAAAAACGGACTTTGGGCAGATTGAGAAGCAGCTGCATAGAGGGGGACCTGTGGAAAACCTGGAAACCTGAAGGACCTCAATGCCCACGTGATGGAAATCCCTATGGAGAGTGTTGTCTCTAGAAAGCAACTGGTTGACTGTATGTCAGTTACATCAGGGGCACGGAGAGAACGCAGCGTTTCAGAGGAAGTTGATCTGACTTAAATGTCCATCTACAGATGAATGGATGAAGATGTGGTATGTAATCACAATGAAATATTACTCGGCCATAAAAAAATAATGCCATCTGCAGCAACATGGTTGCAACTAGTGATTATCACAGTAAGTGAAGTAAGTCAGAACGAGCAAGACGAAGACCATATGATATCACTTATACGTGGAATTTAAAATCGGCCATAAATGAACCTATTCATGAAACAAAAATGGATTCATGTACATGGAGAACAGACCTGTGGTTGCCAAGGGAGGAGGGCTGGATTGGGAGGTTGACATTAGCGGCTGTAAGCTATTATATATGGAATAGATAGAAAACAAGGTCCTACTGTATAGCACAGAGAACTCTATCCAGCATCCTATGATAAACCATAACGGAAAGAATATTTTTTAAAAAGTGAAAGTCACTCAGTTGGGTCCAACTCTTTGCGAACCCTGGACTATACAGTCCATGGAATTCTCTAGGCCAGAATACTGGAGTGGGTAGCCTTTCTCCAGGGGATCTTCCCAACCCAGAGATCGAACCCAGGTCTCCCAAGTTGCAGATGGATTGTTTACCAGCTGAGCCAGAAGGGAAGTTCCCCTCGCCCAAAAAAAAAACCAGTGTGTGTGAAAAAAAAAAAAAAAAAATATATATATATATATAGCTGAATCACTTCACTGTACAATAGAAGTTAACACAACATTATAAATTAGCTATACTTGAATTTAAATATATAAGAGGAAGTTGATTTGCATGGATTTGTCACTAAGTCCCCGGCAGATATCTAAGGCAGGTAAATCTTCCAGGGACCCAGGAATCTTTTGGGAAAGATGAGGAAGGAGGAGAGCCAGGAGAGCAGGGAATTCGGGGAGAAGGCAGAGCCATAGAGGTGGCCAGGGGTGGGAAGCTGGGGCCCCAAGGAACCCTGAAGACGAGGGTCAGTCATGCCCAAGCCTGACCCTGCTCCCTGGTACCATCAGATAAACCCAACCTCATCCTTAAGAGGGGCTTCCTAGGTGGCTCAGTGGTAAAGAATTTGCCTGCCAATGCAGACGTCACAGATTCGATCCCTGGGTCAGAAAGATCCCCTGGATAAGAAAATGGCAACCCACTCCAGTATTCTTGCTTGGGAAATCCCAACCCACTCCAGTATTCTTGCCTGGAAAATCCCATGGACAGAGCAGCCTGGCAGGGTCTATGGCCCATGGGGTCCCAGAAGAGTCAGACACAATTTAAGCAACTCAACCACAACAATATTCTTAGGAAGCTAAGTCCACTCTTCTCATTCTGGAAAAGGAGAGACAGGGAGAAAGAGAGACAGAGACAGCACAGCTCGCGTCTCTCAGAGCTTCAGTTTAGCCCTGGCTTTGATGAGCTGCTGGCACGATGTGCACAAAAAAACAAGGGCAATTTAAAACTCGGGAAACTCAGCTCTCAATAATTCCCCGCTAGGTTTCTGGCTGCAGAAGAGTAAATAACACAGCGGCTACAAACGCTGGAAGCAAAATCGCCAATAACAGCTCCATGCTTATGATAACTTTCCCAATTTTCTGCAATCTCCACCGCTTCTCTCTTTACTTGGGTCTGTATCAGATTTTTTTCCCCCCCTTTATTGAACATCTGCCTTGGGAGCCACTGTCACAAAAAGTAATAAACACATCAATCCAAAAGAAAAAGAGAGGATTGTGCAATCCAAACTACTTAACCAATCAAATGGGGCAGCTGGTGGAATGAAATGGAGAGGGTGGGTGAGAGCTTAGAGACCCACTTCCCAGGGAACGTTTCTAAGGATGGAGTCCACCCGCGGCTGAAGGTGTACCCAAACTGCGCCGGTGCTGCCGAATAGGTTAATTGTATTTCCTAACACTAATTATAGATTTCAGCGTTTGTTGAGATTTCAAGCCCTGGGATTAATTTCTAAGTCTTTCATTCAGCCAAAATTTGACGGCTCTTGCTTCGCCTCTGCTGCTGCCTCCTCCCAGATAACAAGAGGAAGATTTGTCTTGGAATAAAGATTTCCTTTTCTTAAGAAATAAACCCAAACAATCATATCACCTCTTAAATTTTTACCAGTGGATTCTGCAAACTTGTACAGGAGAGGGCAATTACGATGTTCGCTGTCCCTGAAGGTCCCCCCTCCCCACCCAAATAACAACTACAAAAAATGATGCCTGAAAGGGAAACAAAAGCAATTTATGTTTTCAGTTATCGTCCCAGAAATAGCCAAAGATTACTTGCATACCGAACAGACGAAATCAAATCTTTTACTACTGCTTAAAAAAAAAAAAAATCCTATTACAAATTACATTTAACTCAGGTGTGTATAGTTTGCTAGTTCTTATCCAATTGTAAATTAGACCAGGGTTGCCTGTTGGGAGGGAAAAGTGGCTTTTGAAACATGTCTTATTGACTCGGTATAAATTACCTGCAGCAGATTTGTGAAGCAAATTTGAAGCAAGTGATGCCTCCAGGCAACACTGTATTGATTGTAGATTGACATTCAGCTGATTTTAAGGTGAAAAATAAATATTGTTTTAGCAGCAATTTAATTAACAAATCATTGTAGAAACGGTAAGAATATTGTGTTGTCTTAAGACAGGGATTTAAGCTTTTTCTTTTTTAACAATTATCTGATAAGTGCTTAGTTTTCCATGTAGATTAATTGTCTTGAGTCATCGCTCCAAGTCTCTCTGTGAATCCTCATAAAGTTAAATAATGCTTATGGGCACTCTGCTCATTCTCCTTCAGACCCTAGAAGTGAGACTTTTCCCTGCTCCTGAATGAAATGAACGGGCTTCCCTTTAGCACTGGAAAACCTAAGTTGTGCTGTTTTTAGCAGAGCCCTTGTGGTATATTTGGCTGGAGGAATTCGAGAGGCCCCAGCTGTCAGGCCAGCTCTGTCCTCAAGCTGTCATGTGATCTTGGGCAGATTACTTCTCCTAGGCACAGCCCCCTCCCCTTCCTTCATGGATTAGATCATCTCTAAAGTGATGGAGTTCTGATAAACAACCAGCTCTTAGAGGGGGCAGGCCCCTCACTGGCAGTGTTTGCTCATTCCCATGGTGTCAATACTCCCACTGCTGCTGATTTCAAGCCTCGGGTTTGACATGACTGGACGTATAGCTGGGATGATGCTTCAAGCCACCTTGAGTGAGTTCCAGCTTACCACTGCCCCTGAGATCCCTTCTAGTTCAAGAATTCCATCACTTTATGAATGTACTGGCTTTCAGTGAAGGAATAAAAACAAATTTTAATGCACATACACAAGAAGAGAATTATACTTTTTGTTTCTGATAATTCAGAAATTGTTTCAGAACCCTCCAGCATACCAAGGTCCTAATAATGAACATCCATATGATTTCTCATGGAAAAGGATGCCCAGAATACCCAGTCTTCTTCATTTTGTTCTTTCAGGGGAGGGGGAACAGTAAGACAATAGCAAGATCGTCTGATATTGAGATAGTCTATAAGGATTCCCAGAAATCTTCCAATGAACTAATATTTTAAAGAATAACTTCTTTCTAGAGCCTATTATACAGAGTGCAGTAAGTCAGAAAGAGAGAAATAAATGTCATATATTAACACATATATATATGAAATGAAGAAAAATGGTACTGATGAACCTATTTGCAGGGCAGGAATAGAGACCCAGGCATAGAGAACAGACTTGTGATCACAGTGGGGGAAAGAGAGGGTGAATGAATTGAGAAAGTAGCATTGAAACATACATATTACCATATGCAAGAGAGATAGCTAGTAGGAAGTTGCTGTATAACACAGGAAGCTCAGCCCCATGCTCTGTGACAACCTAGAGTGGTGGGATGGGGTGGGAGGTGGGAGGGAGGTACAAGGAGAAGGGGACATGTGTATACTTATGGCTGATTCACGTTGTTGTATGGCAGAAACCAACACAACAATTTAAAACAATTATCTTTCCACTGAAAAGAAAAAATATCTTCTTTCCCTCAATACTGAAGCATTATATATGCACTGAAGAGAATACAGGTGAAATCAGGAAAAAAAAAAAAAGTTTAAATCTCAGTAGTTAGCCTCATGCAGAGATTAACATATTGGTATATTATTATCCAGACTTCCCAGGTGGCTCAGTGCTAAAGGATCCATTTGCTAATGCAGGAGACACGGGTTTGATTCCTGAGTCAGGAAGATCCCCTGGAGGAGGAAATGGCAACCCACTTCAGTATTCTTGCCTGGAGAATTCCACAGACAAAGGAGTCTGACGGCTAGAGTCCATGAGTTCGCAAAGATCCAGACATGATTGAGAGATTAAGCATGCATATTATTATTTTGTTATTTCTATCTCCTTTCTCTCTATTATACACACGCACACTTACTATTACTATTTTTATCAAAAAATGGGATCAAACAAGGTTTTGTGACTTTTTACTTGCTTACCAATGAAAATATGCCCATGTAATAAAATAGTCCAGCTCTATTTTGAAGGGCTGCATCACCAAGCTTTAACCAAGCATCACCAAGCTTTAACCAATTGATCGATTAGTCCTTTATTTTTAGACCTGGCAACCCACTCCGGTATTCTTGCCTGGAGAATCCCAGGGATGGGGGAGCCTGGTGGGCTGCCGTCTATGGGGTCACACAGAGTCGGGCACGACTGGGGTGACTTAGCAGTAGCAGGCTGCTTCCAGTTGTATGCTAATGTAAGACCACTGTGTATTCAGCATCGTAGACTGAATCTTTGTACACTGCCATAATGATTGCATATGAATCAATTTCAAGAACAGGAGATGCTACATCTACTAATGTTCTTGTTAAAAAAAAAAAAAAGATCAAATTGTCACTGAAAGAAACCTGTTAGCATTAACTCTGTATGAGATCAGAGAATACCCATGATCTAGGGACAGCCTCAGATTGATTGAGTGATGGTACATGGCTTTATTTTGTTTCTCCCACAAGGCAGTGAGGAATCAGTAGAGTTGGTTGGTGTTGTCTTGTCTGCCACACATCACTGCCCTTCATAAGGATGACCAGTGACATGGGGGGAGAGTTCAGGAGACCAGTTCTTCATCCCTCTTCCCATTTCAGAGGAGCTGCTTTGGAAGTACGCGTAGGAGACATTAACAAAAGCCCACAGAACCGTGCTTTCTTGGAGGAGAGATGGCAGAGAGAGCCAGCCTCGTGCTAATGGGGCAGAGAAGGCACTGGATGCTGAAACTCCTGCAGGTCTAAGAAAAAGGCCACCTGAAGGGCTTTAGAAACCCCTTTTCTCTCCATGTAGACTTGCTGCAAGAAATAGACAACTTTAGGAAATGTCTGATTTGCTTTTTCAACAATATTCAAAGGACAGTGGGTCCAGAAACTAGAGCAAGCAGGATGAGAAAGAAACAATCTGAGATAAGAGAAGAGTGAATAGAGAAAAAACACAATTGATTAATTAAAAACCATCATCTGAACAGCAGGTTGGATACTGCAGAAAATCAATTTAATGAGGTAAAAGACAAATTCAAGACATTTTCTATTATACACATGGGAAAGTCGGAGAGATACCGACTTATAGTGACAGAGAAAAGTGATCAAAGATGTACTTGAAAAACTTAAGGACTGCCACTAACAGAACAAAATTGGGGTCTGCCTTTCTAAAAATTTTTAATAAAAGAAAGAAATTAAACATTACATTTTTTTAAAAAAGAAGAGGAAAGCAAATAAGCCTAAAAGCAAAATGGAATAATAGAAAGCCAAATATTAGTCATAATATATAAATAGATTAACTATTAAATACAAAACCAGATAAATGAGTTAACTCTATTAAATTCAGAAATTCTCAGAATTTTAAAAATGTTATTTAATTAGATAATCCTCAAACAAAAGGACTCAAGAGTATTAAATAAAAATATAAAATTTGAATAATATAATAAGGTTGATTTAATATCAAGTTATATTCCCTACAAAGGAAGACCACAGTCTTTTAAATTTTTCCATAAAACATGTGCAAGAATAATGTTTTAGTTTCCAATATTGATTTTAATCAATTCCAAAAAACGTATCGAGCTTCCGACAGGTGGTTTTAAGACTGAAAATCAAGGTAACAATGATTTTCCCTTCATTCCCAAAATCCCCAAAGAAATTTTTGAAGACATCTAAGAATAAGAAACAATCTGCTATTGTCCTAGGAAACTGAGAAGAATGCAATTCAGTGGACTCAAGTTTTAAAGAACTTCTGGAAGCTTCAGAAATAGGTTGAAAACACTCTATCCAGTCACAAAGATCCTGCATTGAGTATCAGGCATGGAGGAACCCTGAGAAGAACCTGGACACTTCAAGGAGTCCAGGAGAACCTCTAATATCAGAAGGGCCACGCTAAGGATGAGGATGACCCAGAAGCAGCCAATGGAGGCACTTGAACACGGCCCTTTTTAAGATTCTAATGACAATCAGCCACTACCAGTGATGGGTAGGGTTACCAGGGCGAAATTGATGTGCCCTTCCTATCTCCTGTGCTCCCTGTGGTCCCCAGGCTCTGGTCCCATGCTTTATAGATAGTGATGGGTGGTAAAGGCCCAGGGAAAAGTCATCATTGTGTCATGCTTTTTCAAAGCATAAATTTTTCACAGTCCTTGTATGAAAAAAAAAAAAAGCAGCGCCTTCATTTTCAGATTCTAAAATGCTGAATTTAGAGATTTTTGTTTTTAAGTTGGAGGTGGGAGATGGGAACCAGAAGCCAAGCCATATCTTCATTTTGAAAGTGAAGCCAACCCAGTTTTCTCACTTTCTTTCTGGTTTTTGTTTTTCCAGGAAAAAAAAAATCTATATCTATAACTAGGAATGTCTTTTGAGTTCTCTCCCAAATTCGTATTGAACACAAATCAAATAGTCTCATGTTTTACAAAGTGCTTTGAGACATACATAATTTCATTTGCCCCTCAAACTCATCCTTGTAATTAGGTAGCCCAGGTATTATTGTGTCCATTAAACAGACGATCACTGGGAAAACTGAGGCCCAGAGAATTTAAGTGGCTTGCCCACAGTCATAGAGTGGCAGAGCTGACTCTCAAGTCCAGAACTTCTAAGAGTGGTATTCTTATTCCTTCGCCAATGATCATAAAACCTTGACCTAATAGCCTTCATGAAGGAAGAGCCTTGGTGTCATTCATGGGAGCTGAGATGGTCCTAAAAGAATGAACAGAACTAAGAGGAGCCGCTATTACACATGAAATTTTCTGCTGAGCGCTCGCCTTGGTCTTCGACTCATTCTCTTTAATTAATCGGGAGAGTAGTGGGAGCTGCCGTCGCTCCTGTCTGGTCTATTCCCTGCCTCATGGTCCACTCCTGGGAGCCTTGGAGGATGCAGCGGGCAGCCCGTCACTCAAGCAGAAGCAGCCGAGTGACTTCACTGCAGAGGGACCTGGAGATGGGTGGTCGGGGCCCCAGGGAGGGAAGGTATCTGCCCTCTTAATGCAGACAAGGTCTCCAAACCTCTCCCGTGGGACTTGCCCGTGGCTGAGGACAAGGCTCTCTGAACTCTGGAGTTAGTCGGCTTTTTAGTTCGAGGCTTGGCACGAAGATTTATGTTCCTGGTGTGACCGTACTCACCATCCATCACGATTAGTTACAATAAAATCTCTCTTCGTGTTTTTAAAAGCCCTTCGAGTTACATTCCATTATGCAGTTAACATATCGCAGATGGTTGGGCCATTGTTCAACCAGAGAACCATTTTTTGATCTCTGAAGAGGAGGGCAGGGAACCAGCACTTGACCTCCCCAGAGGCCCTGGAAATCCTGAGCCCGGAGTAGAGGAGAGAACAAAGAAGAGCGTGGGGGCCCTGGCTCCTCCCGAGGACTCGGTGGTCGGGCTGAAATACTGGCTGAACAAAGCAGATGGGCTTGGATTACGGGGTTTTTTCTTGAGGGAACTTAACCTGCATGCCCCCTGGTCTCTAGAATATCCAGTCTGTCTTCTCCGAAACAACTCGGCGCTGCCTCTAAGGCAGACATTCTCCCTAGGCTGGTTCATATCCAACTCATTTAGTTCACGTGGGATCGAAGCCCTTGATGGGAATTCAGATGATGAGAAGGGGTCGTTATATGGTGTCCCCCCGCAAGCTGCTCCCTATTTCCTCCCATCACTGCTCACGCCACTCTCAATAAAAGGCAGGAGCTGCTAGCCCAGGCCTTTCGACAGATTTTAATCTGTTCCAAGAGAGCCACTCCCCACCTGAGATTTGCACTGTGTCTTGTGGGAGGAGCATATAAACTGCCCTTGGCATTGACTTGGCCACGTGACTAGCTTTAGCCAATGGCACACGAGAGGACATGAGGTAGGCAGAAGCTTTCCCAGTCGTTGCTTGTTTCGACTTGTTTTCTTTCTTTTTTTCCCTTAATCTACCCCGAAGAAGAGAGGCTGTTGCTTCAGGCTGGAACCTAAAGTGAAAGAGACATGGGAAGAAGATTGAGCACCCAGTAACCTTAAGGTGACTTGGGAGTTAAATGAGAAATAAAACTGTTTTGTAAGCAACTGAGATTCTAGGGCTGTTTGTTATTGCAGCGTAACTTGGCAAAATTGGATGAATTCACATCCCGGATTAAGGGCTTGTCCCGATCACCTTCTTTCCCTCAGCCTCCGCATCCATCTGCACCAGGCTCTGCTATCAATACCATCAACTCTGTCTGAAATCGACCCACTTGTTTCCATCCCTCCTGTTCTGTCTCCATGTCTGCCTCCTGGACCACTCAGCACTCTGCTGCTAGTTCACATTCTTCCTCTTCTCCCATCCTTTCTCCACGCAGCATCTAGTCTGTTTTTCAACAAAGAAAATTAAATTACCCCTCTCCCATGCTTAAACCCACTTCCAAGATTTCTCATAGTTTTCACAAGTCAAACTCCTCACCCTGCCCATAGTTTCTGTGGCTTTATCTCTCTCCACTGTAGCTCAGACGTCTCTGCTCTCTCTTCCTCAAACAAACATGCCCATTCTTTTTTTAAACTTTTTATTTTGTATTGGAGTATAGCAGATATAGAGTCAGCTTGAGAGTCCCTTGGACTGCAAGGAGATCCAACCAGTCAGTCCTAAAGGAAATCAGTCCTGAGTATTTATTGGAAGGACTGATGCTGAAGCTGAAACCCCAATACTTTGGCCACCTGATGCGAAGAACTGACTCATTTGAAAAGACCCTGATGCTGGGAAAGATTGAGGGTGGGAGGAGAAGGGGACACCAGGGGATGAGGTGGTTGGATGCATCACTGACTCGATGGACATGAGTTTGAGTTAGCTCTGGGAGTTGGTGAAGGACGGAGAAGCTTGGCTACTGCAGTCCATGGGGTGGCAAAGAGTCGGAAACAACTGAACAACTGAACTGACTGATAGCCGATTAAGGAGGCTCTGATAGTTTCAGGTGGACAGCAAAGGGACGCGGCCACACATATACATGTATCCATTCTCTCCCAAACTCCCCTCCTGTCCAGCCTGCCACAGAACGTTGAGCAGAGTCTCCTGTGCTATACAGTAGGTCCTTGTTGGTTATCCGTTTAAAATATGGCAGTGTGTACATGTCTATCCCAACTCCCCAACTATCCCTTCCCCCGCCCTGAACATGCCCATTCTTTTGCTGTCCCCAGATCTCTGCCTGGAGTGCTCTTCCCCAGATCTGGCCACTTCTCCAGGAATCAGTACAAACATCACCTGCTCAGAGAGTTCGTCCCTGAGCAACTCCCCCTCCCCCCAACTCTCAGTGCAAAGGTGGTTCCCATCCATTTGTAATAGTC
Organism: Oreotragus oreotragus; assembly: GCA_006410675.1. Classification (NCBI taxonomy): domain Eukaryota; kingdom Metazoa; phylum Chordata; class Mammalia; order Artiodactyla; family Bovidae; genus Oreotragus; species Oreotragus oreotragus. The sequence goes on along the minus strand of SJYX01008118.1, from coordinate 58,224 downwards.
TTGTTTGTTGCTTTCTGTGCTTCCTGTCTGCCCCTCCACTAGAGAACAGAATGTAAACCCCATGAAAGAAGGGACAGTTATCTCCACTGGTACCTCCCCTGGCACATGGGCACTTGATAAACGTTTGCTAAATAATGTCTCCATAGATGGAATGATTTTAGTCAACCTTCTCACCATATGGGTGAAGAGACCAGGACTGGTTCCCAGGGAGTTTGTACCTGGCTGGGACCCCCGCTCTCCCCCAGTTAGCTAATGGCATCACCTGTAGAAGAATCCAGATCTCCTAACCCCATCCAAATCAACACTTTGCTCTCTAGGTCACACCTCTTTTCCTCCTCCTCAGGTTCTTCGATCTCTTTTCCTTCCTTGTTCCTGTATGTAACCTCTACTGAGATCAGAAACTCCTCTGTGTTTAACATATAACCCTCAATCAGCAGTTTATAATCCATGAATCTAACCATTGACTTATTCATATTCTGGCAAAAGAAATGGCCATGATTCCATCCCCAGCCTATAAAAGGAGGGCGCTAATAACAGCTAACCTTCCTTGAGCACGTGCAGGTATTAGCTCATTGAATCTTCCCAGCAACCTACAAGGTAGACACTATCATTAGCTTCATGTTTTGGCAAAGACTTGGAGGCACAGAATGGTTACCTAACTTACCCAAGGTCACACAGCTACTGAGTGGTGGACCTGGGACTTGATCAGGGGCAGCCTGGTTTTGGAGCCTGGGCACTTACCTACAGTGCCATCCTGACCAGATCAGAGCGTGTAGGGTTCTTCCAAGTCACACTCAGCCACAAATAACGCTACAGTACACCTTTGAAGAAAATACACACATTTACACATTTTCAAAATCCAACCACACTCCTTCCTTCCTGTCTCAAGTTTCCTGTAATTTTATGGGGGGAAAAATGGACTCTAAGGCAGAAAATCTGGGTCAGCTATCATTTATTGACCACTGACTACTTTCCAGTCACAGAGCCACGATCATAGCACATAATATCTCATTTGACAGATAAGGAAACTAAAGCTTAGGAAGGCTGAGTAGGTTGTATAAGCTCACAGTCAGAGGGAGAACATTCCAGCTCAGGCAACTGGGCTAATTTACTCCAGTTAAGACACTTAATCCCTCTGAGTCTCATGTAACTCCATCTACATGTGTGCATGCATGGGTCCATGCTCATTTGCTTCAGCCATGTCTGACTCTTTGTGACCCCGTGGACTGTAGCCTGCCAGGCTCCTCTGTCCATGGGATTCTCCAGGTAAGAATACTGGAATCGGTTGCCATTTCCTTCTCCAGGGGATCTTTCTGACCCAGGGATCGAACCTGAAGTCTACCACGTATCCAGGTTTGCAGGTGGATTCTTTATCACTGAGCCATTGGGGAAACACAACTCTACACGATTATCCAAACAATACGGGAACTTCTCTAGTAGTTGAGTTCCCAGCGCAGGGGCTGCGGTTCAATACCTGGATTGTGACCCCGTGGACTGTAGCCTGCCAGGCTCCTCTGTCCATGGGATTCTCCAGGTAAGAATACTGGAATCGGTTGCCATTTCCTTCTCCAGGGGATCTTTCTGACCCAGGGATCGAACCTGAAGTCTACCACGTATCCAGGTTTGCAGGTGGATTCTTTATCACTGAGCCATTGGGGAAACACAACTCTACACGATTATCCAAACAATACGGGAACTTCTCTAGTAGTTGAGTTCCCAGCGCAGGGGCTGCGGTTCAATACCTGGTCAGGGAGCCAGATCCCACATGCAACTAGCATCCCTGCATGCCACGACTAAGACCTGCTGTAGCCAAATAAATAAATAAAAGGCTCAAAATAAAAATAAATAAAATCTCAAAGTTCATTCCCTTCCATGGATCAGGCATCAGATGGAAAGGGACTGCCAGGCCTGTGGTCAACCCTATCTGCCTCCCTGCTCCACAGTTAACCCACCTTGCTTGAGTGGCAGCCACTGAGGCTCACTTTTCCTTCCGGCAGGCTTCCTAGGTGGCCTGAGTGGTAAAGAACCTGCCTGCCAATGCAGGAGATGAGGGTTTCATCCCTGGTCTGGAAGATTCCCCTGGAGAAGGAAATGGCAACCCACTCCAGTATTCTTGCCTGGAGAATGCCAAGGACAGAGGAGCCTGAGGGGCTACAGCCCATAGGGTCACAAAGAATTGGACACGACTGAGTGACTAAGCACAGAATTCATTAAAAAAAAAAAAAATATATATATATATATATATACACACACACACATATATATCACAAACAAAACACCCAGAGTGCTGATGGTAGCTAGCTAAAAATTAGGGAGGAGTCTTGCCACTGGGCACAATTGCTCGTTAGAAATAACTACCTCTACTCAACTCTCAAGCAGCCAGGGATTTCAGAGACTCCTGAGAAAAGTATTGATCCGCTAACGACCCACCTAAATCGCTAGAAAGCCATCTGCAAACAAAACGCACTTGAGAAATCAGTTGTCACCAGCTCCTTAACCTTCATGGCCGGTGGGGTCAGACGGCAAACTTCATTCCCTAACGTTCTGGTCCCCAGCCCTCAACGCTTCCTGAGCTCTGAGCACGCTGGTTAACAGCTTCAGGGACAGGCAGCTAACCTTTCCAGACTCTCCACCTCCCAGCTAAACAGGAATCGAGCCCAAAGTGACCCCAGAGAGCTCCAAATGAGATTCATTTTCTCTAAGTCCTAATAAATGAGAAGGAGGCAGAGTGTTTCATCTCCAGCTTATCAATTGCATGATCTATCCTGGGAATGTGGCCGTGAATCTGGGAGCGTGACAGATCCATCTCATTAGGCGACAAATTCATCATACTTTCTACCTCTATTCGAGGTGCCTTCTCAGCCCATTCCTGTTTAGTCTCCCTATCCCTGCTATCTACTCAAGGGCATATCCACTGGCCAATCCACAGGGGAGTGGGCAGTTCTGGAACTGCACAGTTCCAGCTTGCACAGTTCTGGAACTCTGGCTGTGCCCAGGCTTATAGTTGGAAGCTGGCAGAGGGTAGCAAGACAGCAGAGATGGAGGAAAGCTAAAATTTGACTTCAGACTCCACACATCCGATGTGGAGGATTTAAGTTGGATGAGGAGAGCAAGATGGCGCCCCCAAGTAGACAACAGGCATCTCCCAAATTCCAGAGTGCCGCCATCTTTCCAGGACTCCTGTTGGGTCCTTCCTACTCTGGGACAGACTAGGTTTCTGAAGGACACTTTGAGGACTCCAAGCGTTCTTATGCGGGGAAGGCAATGGCACCCCACCCCAGTACTCTTGCCTGGAAAATCCAATGGACGGAGTAGCCTGGTTGGCTGCAGTCCATGGGGTCGCTAACAGTCGGACAGACTGAGCGACTTCACTTTCACTTTTCTCTTTCATGCATTGGAGAAGGAAATGGCAACCCAGTCCAGTGTTCTTGCCTGGAGAATCCCAGGGATGGGGGAGCCTGGTGGGCTGCCGTCTATGGGGTCACACAGAGTCGGACACGACTGAAGTGACTTAGCAGCAGCAGCAGCAGCGTTCCTATGAGTAAACTCCCTCAGAGCCCAGGGGCAGGTTTTGTTAGAATCACAAGCCCTTAAGAGGGCAAAAGCCATAATTGGTCATTCAAAGAGATAAGGACTGCTGTGGCTCAGACCATCTGCCCTGTAGAGAGCAGGACAGAGAGGATGCCCTGAGGCATCAAGATTAGCAGAATGGGGACTTCCCTGGTAAGCCAGGGCCTTCTCATACAGGGGCCCAGGTTCGATCCCTGATCAGGGAACTAAGGTCCACTTGCTGCGAGGTGTGGCCAAAAATTAAAATAATAATAATAAAGTAACATCAGCAGAAAGTACCACTGACAAAATCAGGTTTCCCTGCCATCAAAAGGCTGATCTTCACGGAGGAGAAAACTGTCACTCAGTCTAACCTTTAACCTTGACCAGGAGGCAAGAGGCCAAGAGGGCACATACGTGCGTGCTCAGTCGTGTCCAATTCTTTGTGACCCCCTGGGCTGCGGCCCGCCAGGCTCCTCTGTCCATGGGATTCTCCAGGCAAGGATACTGGAGTGGGTTGCCATTTCCTCCTGCAGGGGATCTTCCTGACCCAGGGATCAAACCCATGTGTTCTGTGTCTCCTGCATTGGAAGATGGACTCTTTACCACTGAGTCACCTGGGAAGCCCCAGGGGAATATTTGAAAAACCCCACGGAGGAGAATTCAGTATCTGTCTCTATTTTTTAGAGTTTGAAAGCAAATAGGAACTAGTTGTTCTTCCTAAATGAGGTAAAAGAAAGCTGTACTTGGCTATCACCATGGTTCAAATGTGAGCATTTGAACATTTTCTGTCCCTACACTTGTTCCCAGCTATGTCCATAGTGCAAACCTTCCACGTTTCTCCCTCCCAAGAGTACTTTGAAAGCGCTGGTGAGCTCAAACAGGAAAAGATTATTTCTTAAAAGAGAGATGTGCATTACCATCTGAATGTTGCTCAGTATCATCTTGGACAGGAAATTAAAGGTACTCTTAAAAGTCTTTGAACAGGGATTTCCCTGGTGGCTAAGATTCTGTGCTCCCAGTGCAAGGGGCCTGGGTTTGATCCCTGGTCAGGGAAATGGATCTCACATGTCAACTAAGACTAGTGATGAACCTACTTGCAGGGCAGGAATAAAGACGCAGAGGTAGAGAAGGGACTTGTGGACACGAGGGTTGGGGGAGGAGAAGGCAGAACGAACTGGGAGAGTAACACTGACGTAGATTCACTGCCATTTGCAAAACAGATAGCTGGTGGGAAGCCCCATGAAGCACAGGGGGCTCAGCTCAGTGCTCTGTGCTGACCTAGAGGGGGATGGGGAAGGCCCAAGAGGAAGGGGAATACGCGTACATACAGCTGATTGACTGCTGTACAGCAGAAACGAACACAGCATTGTAAAGCAATTAAACTCCATTTTTTAAAAGAAATTCGCATGACACAACTAGAAGATCGTGCTTGCCCCAACTAAAGATTCCATGTGCTGCAACTAAGACCCACCACAGCCAAAGAAATATTAAAAAAATTTTTTTTAAAGTTTTTGGATAGATAGGATACAAAAAGCACAAGCATTAGGTAAATTGGGCTTCATCAAAATTAAAAGTTTTTGTGCTTCAAAGACCCAAGAAGGTGAAAGATAACTCACCGAATGTGAGATTATTTGGAAGTCCATAGCAGATAAAGCACTGACAGCCATAATATATAAAGAGCACTTATTATTCAATAATAAAAAAGAAATAACTCAATTAAAAGATGAGCAAAGGATATGAAAAGTCATTTTTCCAAAGAAAATATGCTAATGGAGAATAAGTACCTGAAAACATGCCCAACATCATTAATCGTTAGGGAAAAGTAAATCGAAAGGACTTCATACCTAATTAGGTTAGGACAGCTATCATCAAAAAGATGGACAATGATAAGTGTTGGGAAAGATATGCAGAAACCGGAAATCTCATAAACTTCTAATGGGAATATGAAACGGTGTATCTGCTTTGGAAAACAGTTTGACAGTTGCTCAGAAATTTCAACATAGAGTTAATAAATGCACAGCAATTCCACTCCTGGGTATATATGCAGGAGAACTTGAAACACATCCATAAAGAAAAAAAAAATTGCACACAAATGTTCATAGCATCATTATTCGTAAAAGCCCCAAAGTAGAAGCAACTAAAATATCCATGAATTGATGAATTTTTAAAAAATTAATATGAATGACTCTTCTTTCTTTATTTGGCTGCACTGGATCTTAGTTGAGGCATGTGGGGTCCTTCATTGTGACCTGGGCTCCTCACTCTGGCAAAGGGCTTCTTCTGATGCCCAGGATTGTCTCTAATTGTGGTTGGCAGTCTCAAGAGCATGCAGGGATGGAACCTGAGTCCCCTTCCTTGGAAGGCAGATTCTTAACCACTGGGCCACCAGGGAAGTCCCCAAGAATTAATGAAAAAATAAACAAAGTGTGGTCTATCCATGCAATGTAATATTACTTAACCATAACAAGGAATGAAGCATCAATACATCCTACAACATGGATGAACCTTGAAAACATTATACGAAGAAGCCAAAGCCAAAGGCTTCTTCGCATAATGAAAACATTATACGAGCCAAAGGCTACAAATCATATGATTTCACTTATATGAAGGTCCAGTGAAGGTAAATCTATAGAGACAGAAAATAGATTAGTGGTTGCCAGGGGCTGGGGAAAGGGAGAGTGGGTGTGACTTCTCATGGGTATTCAGTTTCTTTTTGAACTAATGAAAACATTGCTAGTGGTGATAGTTGCATAACTTTGAGAATGTTGAAAAATCACTGAATGTATACTTTAAGAGGGTGAATTTTAGTGGTCATGTATGGATGTGAGAGTGGGACTATAAAGAAAGCTGAGCATTGAAGAATTGATGCTTTTGAACTGTGGTGTTGGGGAAGACTCTTGAAAGTCTCTTGGACTGCAAGAAGATCCAACCAGTCTATCCTAAAGGAGATCAGTCCTGGGTGTTCACTGGAAGGACTGATGTTGAAGCTGAAACTCCAACACTTTGGCCACCTGATTCAAAGAACTGACTCTTTGGAAAAGACCCTGATGCTGGGAAAGATTGAGGGCAGGAGGAGAAGGGGATCACAGAGGATGAGATGGTTGGATGGCATCACCAACTCAATGGACGTGAGTTTGGGTAAACTCTGGGAGTTGGTGATGGACATGAAGGCCCAGCGTTCTGAGGTCCATGGGGTTGCAAGGAGTCAGACACAACTGAGTGACTGAACTGAACTGAACTGAATTACATCTTGATTAAAGAAAAATTCTTTTGTAGTGAACACAAGGATCAAAATCAGACTTAACCTGGGGAAGGGCACCTTTGCTAACTTTAGAAGATCCCAAGCAGGCGATGGGAAGTACAGGAAGCACGTGAGTGGGGCACAGCTTTGACCAGAGCTGGGTGTGGGGAAGTCTGCTGGCGAACGGAACACGAGAGATGGAGCAAGAGGATCAGCCAGGCTGCTGCTGGCTGCTCAGGCAAGTGGTTCAGATATAAATGAGTCAGACTTGAGTTTTTAAAGGCAAAGGAAGCTCCTTCTGCTTCCAGTTAACACAAACCCACATGAGCTTAAGGCAGCTGAACAAATGCTTCTGGGTCCTTCAAAGCCTCAGGCACTGAGGATCCCCTGAGAGCATCACTTCTGTCCATCACACACACACACACACACACACACACACACACACACACACACACGTCTGGTAATTAGGAATCCTGGTGATCGGCCCCAGTTTTGACTTTACTAGCTATATGACCTTGCACAACTCATAAATATTTTGGATCTTAGCCTCCTTCCTCAAAAGTGAAGAAATTGGGACAATTGACTGGCAAGATCCTTCTAGCTCTAGAATTCCAGGATTCCATAACAGACCTCCTATAGAAAATGACACTTTTCCTATTTCCTGAAGTCTCGTTTTCTGAATCAGTCTTTGATCATGAACCGTATTATGCTATTTCCATCCTATCCCTTTCTTCCTACTGAAACTAGGCTGGAGGTTTGTCCAGGTCAGAGTTAAATTTTCGCTGCCCTGAGTCTTTTTTGCTGCACATGGGCTTTCTCTAGCTGCAGCAAGCCCCGCCCT
>SJYX01008118.1:29371-50485 GCA_006410675.1 Oreotragus oreotragus | reverse complement strand
CCCCCCCCGCCGCCCCCTCCCCCCCCCTTCCCTCCGCCGCCCCCCCCCCCCCCCCCCCCCCCCCCCCAGCAAGCGGAGGCTGTTCTTCTTTGCCGTGGCTTCTTTTGTTGCGGAGCACAGGCTTTAGGCTTGTGGGATGCAGTAGTTTGTCACAGAGGCTCAATAATTGTGGTGCATGGGCTTAACTGTTCCATGGCATTCGAGATCCTCCCAGACCAGGGATCAAACCTGTGTCCCTTGTATTAGTAAGTGGATTCTCAGCCACTGGACCACCGGGGATATTCTGGGCCAGAGTCTTGACTCCCCCACAGGATCTGGCAGGAAGTGCAGCTCTGGGTAGTTTTCCAGTGAATGCCAGTGGACATTGAGTTGAAATGTTCTTTGGGATTCAGTCTAATGATCTAGTTGATATCTCCCTTCAGTTATAGACTGGCCACTCTGTAGGTTGAGAATTAGGAAGTCTTAGCAGGGAGGTCTGACTGGAGCCCAATATTTCTGAACTCTTGGTAGTTTCAATGGTAGATGCTGGGCTTGTCCTGCAGGGTAACTCCCACTTTGGGAGGGACCGCTTGGTGGGTGAGTTTATTCACGTAGAGATTAACTAAGAATCTCCCATGCTATGGGAATGGAGTCATCCAGAGACATGTGATTCTGAAGAAATGCTAAGAGGCCTGCTTCTTCATGTCAAAGGCTGACCTCATGAAGGACAGGGCTTCTTTCTGCAGACTGCTATGATATTCACTAATTTAAAAACAAAATAAAGTGACTTTTCTCTTAAAAGAGGTCAGTAGTGATGCCTTTGGGCTGGAGATGGGGAAAGAGAGAACCATTAGAAAGGAGCTCCTTGCCTGGGAAGAAAATCTATCACCTACCAGATGGTGTTGAGTTGGAGAGTAAAGGGGAGAGGTGATAGGTACAGGCCCTTGGTGAAACTGAGACCCTGCTGGCTTCCAGGTGGAGAGAATCCATGTTTCAGGTTTCTTGTTAGGTTTTCCTTCTTGGTGTTGGTGCCTGTAGGTGTTGGTTACTTCTTGGTGTTGACTTCCTGGTGGCTCAGGCAGTAAAAAATCCGCCTGCAATGTGGGAGACCTGGGTTCGATCCTTGGGTTGGGAAGATCTCCTGGAGAAGGGAATGGCAACCCTCTCCAGTGTTCTTGCCAGGAGAATCCCCATGGACAGAGGAGCCTGGTGGGCTACAGTCTACGGGGTCGCCAAGAGTCTGACACAACCGAGCGATTAACACTTTGACTTGGTGGTCCCTGTAGTTATCATCAGCCTGTCATCAACCTTGACATAACCCTTGTTCATCATTGCTGTGCAGTCTCCACTTTCTTATGAAGAACTATAAGAGGGATTCTTGTCTTCCTTTGTGAGCAGGAATCTAAAAGAACATGTGTTTCCCCATGATTGCTCCTCTTACAGGACTCAGGAGGTGCCCAGGAGCAAAACAAGAGGCGCCCTGAGTGGAGTGGAGGTGGACAGGTGAAGCCCCAGTTTCACTGGCCAGCTCCAAGCCCTGCGCTTCCCAGGGGTGGCAAAAAGCAGCATGCCCAGTGTTCAGGTCCCAAGACACTTGGCTAAGGAGTGATGGTGCCTCTCCAGTTGTCACTTGGAAGCACTGTCAGAGCCAATGATGTCACATTTGATGATAGAATCTGACAGGCCTGGCTGACCAGGTCCCCTCAGCCTGAATCTCCATGGTAGAGCTTTAGCCCCATTCCAAGTGCTCACAGCAGTCCTCACATTGTGCACAGACTCATCACGGAGGGATCTCAGAAAGTTAGGAGTCCAATTAAAGGCTTCGTTCCAATGAAGATGCTGAGTTTTATAGTTGAGCTTTATGTGTTCACCAGGAAACTTCTGGATAAAGTCATACAATCATGCTTACACTTAAAGAGCATGGAAAAAATATTTTAAAGGGGGGTGTGTGTGCACGTGTGTATGTACACACTTGTATATAACTAATCCCTTAGCTGTACAGCAGAAATTACTACAACATTGTAAATCAACTATATTTCAATTTTGAAAAAGGGAGGAAAATGATTGGGAATTGGGATCAGCTACTAACAAGCTTGTGCCTGCCAATGCAGGAGATGTAAAGAGATGTGGGTTCCGTCCCTGGGTCAGGAAGCTCCCCTGGAGGAGGGCAAGGCAACCCATTCCAGTGTTCTTGCCTGGAGAATCCCTATGGACAGAGGAGACTGGCAGGCTATAGTCCATGGGGTTGCAAAGAGTCTGACATGACTGAAGCAATTTAGCATGTACACACGCACTAGCAGACACGGTTTTTTGGGGGGGAGGTGGGGGTGGGGAGGTTGATGGGATCAGACATTGTTCTAGAATAAGATAGTCATGATGTTGTACAACCTTGTAAATATTCTCAAAACTACTGACTTACGCACTTTTAAATGGTTTATATGGTGAATTTTATGCTATGTGACATTTATATAAATTTTTTAAAAAGGATTAACAAACTCAATTCTTAAAAAAAAAAAAAAAAAACACATAAAGACACATCCAAGACAGCCTAACTCCAAACACAGTAAACCAGAGCGCAGCACAAGGACCAGACGGAGGCTTGATTCAGGATGTGGCTTGTGGGAATGAGGCATCCTTGTGAGGCATTCTTGTCTATACGGTTTCCGGGGTGCCTCAGCCCACACCTCTTCTCACTGAATTTTGTACTTACACCATAAGCAATGTACTTCTCTGAGTGAATGCTGCCCTACCCCGGCCTTGTGTTTAAACAACAAATGCTCTCAGGATATCTCACTTTCTTCTTAGTAGAAATGAGTGCTTTGGTTGAGAAGAGGGCTTGTCAGGAGAGGCATTTGGAAATGGGCATAAGACACAAGAAGAGCAAGAATAAAGACTGAATTCAGCCATATCAGAGTCTGGCTAAGGGCTGTTTTCAAATCTAAAGTGGAGCTGAAAGCACTTTCCCCATTTTTAGAGACAACAAATATGGCTTTCATTCCTCCCCCATGGCAAGGAATGAATCGAAAAGAAATTTGGACCACAGTGAAAAACCACTTCATACCCGTTAGGATTGTTAATATTAGTCAAACAAAGAAAAAAAAAAAAACACAGAAAACAATGTGTTGACACGGATGTGGAAGAATTGAAATCCTGTTTGTTGCTAGCTGGAATGTAAAATGGTATAACTGCTGTGCAAAACTGTAGAGCAATTCCTCAAAGAGTTAGAAACAGAATTACAGTACGATCCAGCAATTCCACTTAAGGGTATATTACTCAAAAAATTGAAAACAGGTGCTGGAACAGATATGCATAAACCAGTGTTCATAGCAGCATTCCACCAAAGGTGGAAATGACTCAAATGTCCATCATTGGATGAGTGGATAAACAAAATACTATTTAGCCTTAAAAAAGAAAGAAATTCTGACACATGCATGTTACAGCATGAATGAATCTTGAGAACATTATACTAAGTGAAATAAGCTAGTCGCAAAAGACACATAAGTATGATTCTCCCTAATGAGATAGTTCAGTTGCTCAGTTGTATCCAACTCTTTGCGACCCCATGGACTGCAGCACACCAGGCCTCCCTGTCCATCAGCAACTCCTGGAGCTTGCTCAAACTCGTGTCCATCTACTCAGTGATGTCATCCAGCCATCTCGTCCTCTGTCATCCCCTTCTCCTCCTACCTTCATTCTTTCCCAGCAGCAGGGTCTTTTCCAATGAGTCAGTTCTTCGCCTCAGGTAGCTAAAGTATTGTAGTTTCAGCTTCAGCATCAGTCCTTCCAATGAATATCCAGGACTGATTTCCTTTAGGATTGACTGGTTGGATCTCCTTGCAATCCAAGGGATTCTCAAGAGTCTTCTCCAACACCACAGTTCAAAAGCATCAATTCTTCAGCTTTCTTTATGGCCCAACTCTCACATCCATACATGACTAATGGAAAAATCATAACTTTGACTAGATACACCTTTGTTGGCAAAGTAATGTCTCTGCTTTTTAATATGCTGTCTAGGTTGGTCATAGCTTTTCTTTCAAGGAGGAAGCATCTTTTAATTTCATGGCTGCAGATACTTAGAATAGTTGAATTCATTGAGACAGAAAGTAGAACAGTGGTTATCAAAGCCTAGGTGATGTGACCCAGCAATCTCACTCCTGGGCATATATTCAGAGAAAACCATCATTCAAAAGGATGCACACACCCCAATATTCACTGCAGCACTATCTACAATAGCCAAAACATAGAAACAACTTAAATGCCCATCAGTGGAGGAATGGATAAAGAAGGTGTGGTACATATACACAATGGAATGTTAGTCAGCCATAAGAACAAATGAAATTGTGCCATTTGCAGAGACATGGATGGACCTAAAGATCGTCATACAAAGTGAAGTGAGTCAGAAAGAGAAAAACAAATATTGCATAATATTGCTTATATATGGAACCTAGAAAAATGGTAGAGATGAACTAATCAGCAAAGCAGAAATAGAGTCACAGGTGTAGAGAATAAACTTATGGTTACCAAGTTTCTAAGTCACTTCAGTCATGTCTGACTCTGTGTGACCCCATAGATGGCATCCCACTAGGCNGTTTCACTGGCCAGCTCCAAGCCCTGCGCTTCCCAGGGGTGGCAAAAAGCAGCATGCCCAGTGTTCAGGTCCCAAGACACTTGGCTAAGGAGTGATGGTGCCTCTCCAGTTGTCACTTGGAAGCACTGTCAGAGCCAATGATGTCACATTTGATGATAGAATCTGACAGGCCTGGCTGACCAGGTCCCCTCAGCCTGAATCTCCATGGTAGAGCTTTAGCCCCATTCCAAGTGCTCACAGCAGTCCTCACATTGTGCACAGACTCATCACGGAGGGATCTCAGAAAGTTAGGAGTCCAATTAAAGGCTTCGTTCCAATGAAGATGCTGAGTTTTATAGTTGAGCTTTATGTGTTCACCAGGAAACTTCTGGATAAAGTCATACAATCATGCTTACACTTAAAGAGCATGGAAAAAATATTTTAAAGGGGGGTGTGTGTGCACGTGTGTATGTACACACTTGTATATAACTAATCCCTTAGCTGTACAGCAGAAATTACTACAACATTGTAAATCAACTATATTTCAATTTTGAAAAAGGGAGGAAAATGATTGGGAATTGGGATCAGCTACTAACAAGCTTGTGCCTGCCAATGCAGGAGATGTAAAGAGATGTGGGTTCCGTCCCTGGGTCAGGAAGCTCCCCTGGAGGAGGGCAAGGCAACCCATTCCAGTGTTCTTGCCTGGAGAATCCCTATGGACAGAGGAGACTGGCAGGCTATAGTCCATGGAGTTGCAAAGAGTCTGACATGACTGAAGCAATTTAGCATGTACACACGCACTAGCAGACACGGTTTTTTGGGGGGGAGGTGGGGGTGGGGAGGTTGATGGGATCAGACATTGTTCTAGAATAAGATAGTCATGATGTTGTACAACCTTGTAAATATTCTCAAAACTACTGACTTACGCACTTTTAAATGGTTTATATGGTGAATTTTATGCTATGTGACATTTATATAAATTTTTTAAAAAGGATTAACAAACTCAATTCAAAAAAAAAAAAAAAAAAAACACATAAAGACACATCCAAGACAGCCTAACTCCAAACACAGTAAACCAGAGCGCAGCACAAGGACCAGACGGAGGCTTGATTCAGGATGTGGCTTGTGGGAATGAGGCATCCTTGTGAGGCATTCTTGTCTATACGGTTTCCGGGGTGCCTCAGCCCACACCTCTTCTCACTGAATTTTGTACTTACACCATAAGCAATGTACTTCTCTGAGTGAATGCTGCCCTACCCCGGCCTTGTGTTTAAACAACAAATGCTCTCAGGATATCTCACTTTCTTCTTAGTAGAAATGAGTGCTTTGGTTGAGAAGAGGGCTTGTCAGGAGAGGCATTTGGAAATGGGCATAAGACACAAGAAGAGCAAGAATAAAGACTGAATTCAGCCATATCAGAGTCTGGCTAAGGGCTGTTTTCAAATCTAAAGTGGAGCTGAAAGCACTTTCCCCATTTTTAGAGACAACAAATATGGCTTTCATTCCTCTCCCATGGCAAGGAATGAATCGAAAAGAAATTTGGACCACAGTGAAAAACCACTTCATACCCGTTAGGATTGTTAATATTAGTCAAACAAAGAAAAAAAAAAAAAAACACAGAAAACAATGTGTTGACACGGATGTGGAAGAATTGAAATCCTGTTTGTTGCTAGCTGGAATGTAAAATGGTATAACTGCTGTGCAAAACTGTAGAGCAATTCCTCAAAGAGTTAGAAACAGAATTACAGTACGATCCAGCAATTCCACTTAAGGGTATATTACTCAAAAAATTGAAAACAGGTGCTGGAACAGATATGCATAAACCAGTGTTCATAGCAGCATTCCACCAAAGGTGGAAATGACTCAAATGTCCATCATTGGATGAGTGGATAAACAAAATACTATTTAGCCTTAAAAAAGAAAGAAATTCTGACACATGCATGTTACAGCATGAATGAATCTTGAGAACATTATACTAAGTGAAATAAGCTAGTCGCAAAAGACACATAAGTATGATTCTCCCTAATGAGATAGTTCAGTTGCTCAGTTGTATCCAACTCTTTGCGACCCCATGGACTGCAGCACACCAGGCCTCCCTGTCCATCAGCAACTCCTGGAGCTTGCTCAAACTCGTGTCCATCTACTCAGTGATGTCATCCAGCCATCTCGTCCTCTGTCATCCCCTTCTCCTCCTACCTTCATTCTTTCCCAGCAGCAGGGTCTTTTCCAATGAGTCAGTTCTTCGCCTCAGGTAGCTAAAGTATTGTAGTTTCAGCTTCAGCATCAGTCCTTCCAATGAATATCCAGGACTGATTTCCTTTAGGATTGACTGGTTGGATCTCCTTGCAATCCAAGGGATTCTCAAGAGTCTTCTCCAACACCACAGTTCAAAAGCATCAATTCTTCAGCTTTCTTTATGGCCCAACTCTCACATCCATACATGACTAATGGAAAAATCATAACTTTGACTAGATACACCTTTGTTGGCAAAGTAATGTCTCTGCTTTTTAATATGCTGTCTAGGTTGGTCATAGCTTTTCTTTCAAGGAGGAAGCATCTTTTAATTTCATGGCTGCAGATACTTAGAATAGTTGAATTCATTGAGACAGAAAGTAGAACAGTGGTTATCAAAGCCTAGGTGATGTGACCCAGCAATCTCACTCCTGGGCATATATTCAGAGAAAACCATCATTCAAAAGGATGCACACACCCCAATATTCACTGCAGCACTATCTACAATAGCCAAAACATAGAAACAACTTAAATGCCCATCAGTGGAGGAATGGATAAAGAAGGTGTGGTACATATACACAATGGAATGTTAGTCAGCCATAAGAACAAATGAAATTGTGCCATTTGCAGAGACATGGATGGACCTAAAGATCGTCATACAAAGTGAAGTGAGTCAGAAAGAGAAAAACAAATATTGCATAATATTGCTTATATATGGAACCTAGAAAAATGGTAGAGATGAACTAATCAGCAAAGCAGAAATAGAGTCACAGGTGTAGAGAATAAACTTATGGTTACCAAGTTTCTAAGTCACTTCAGTCATGTCTGACTCTGTGTGACCCCATAGATGGCATCCCACTAGGCTCCTCTGTCCCTGGGATTCTCCAGACAGGAATACTGGAGTGGGTTGCCATTTCCTTCTCCAATGCATGAAAGTGAAAAGTGAAAGTGAAGTTGCTCAGTCATGCCCGACTCTTAGTGACCCCATGGACTGCAGCCCACCAGGCTCCTCTGTCCATGGGATTTTCCAGGCAACAGTACTAGAGTGGGGTGCCATTGCCTTCTCCAAGGGGGGGGGCAAACTGGTGGCTTGGGATTGACATATGTACATTACTATGTATAAAATAGATAACTAATGATATCCTACTGTTTAGCATAGGAAACTCTACTCAGCAATCTGTGGTGACATAAATAGGAAGGAAATCTAAAAACGAGGGTATATATATATACATATCACTGATTCACTTTGCTGTACAACAGAAACCAACACAACATTATAAAGCAACTATACTCCAATAAAATTAATAAAAAATTTTTAAGTTCTGAAGGCAGATATTAATGATGGTTGTACATCAGTGTGGATACTTAATGCTACAGAACTGTAGGCTTAAAAATGGTTAAACTGGCAAACTTTAAGTTATGTACAAGATGTTTTGCTATTAAAAATATCTTTTTAAGGGAAAAAAAAAAAAGAAATTTAGTAACTGAAAAGTAAACGTCCCTTTCTTTCCTCTAGGAATAGTTACGACCAGAATTCAGATGAGAGCAGAAGATTCGCTAGTTGTGACTGGTTAGGTTGTGCTTGGTAACAACCACTCCTTGCATTTCTGGTTCATGCTGCACTTCCATCAGGGGTTCCCGGGGGGCTCTGCTCATCCCCATTCGGAGACTCCGGCTGACACAGCAGCACGTGCCAGAGTGAAAAGATGTCCAAAGGACCTTGTTTCACGTGTGTAAACGTACTCAAGATGATTCTCCTTTAAAAATTAGAGCTGAGGGGCTTGCCTGGTGGTCCAGTGGTTAAGTTCCCTGGTCGGGGAGCTAAGCTCTTACATGCTGCAGAGCGACTAAGGCCAGTCCTCACAGCTACTGAGCCTGCACACTCCAGAACCCAGGCGCCACGAATAGAGTCTGGGCACCACATCAACCGAAGATCCAGCATGCCACAAAAAGATCTCACATGCTGCAACTAAGATCCAATGCAGCGAAATAAATTAAAAAATACACACATTTTTAAAATTGGAATTTTTTAAAAGATGAATTTTCAAATCAGCCTAGGAATCGTTGATCGTCCACTGACTGGTTGCAAGGAAAGTGGACACACTGCGGGTAGGGCACAGAGCCAGAACTTTTCCTGACGTCATTCACCACATTAAAAGTTAGGTAAAATAAAGATCTGAAATTAGACAGAAAACAAATCACCAGCAGGAAACGAAGAGTAATTTGTGATGGGGAGTGCTCATAGGACAGACATAAAAGACAAAAATGGAAGATATGAACAGATTTGAATGTATTAAAAATCCAAATATTGATATATGATGAAATATACAATATGTGATAAAAGATACCATAATCAACATTAAAAGACACATGATTGACCAGGAGACAATATCTGAAACACATACAAGAGAGTGATGACATTCAAAACATACAAAGAGTTTCTAGGAATAAATTTAAAAGGACTACTTTTTCTTTTTTTTTAATAACAAAGGACGTGAAAGTGTTAGCTGCTAAGTCATGTCCAACTCTTTGTGACCCCATGGACTGTAGCCCACAAGGCTCCTCTGTCTATGGGATTCTCCAGGCAAGAATACTGGAATGGGTAGCCACACCCTACTCCAGGGGATCTTCCCGACCCAGGGATCGAACTGGGGTCTCCTGCATGAACCACCCCAGAAGCCCCTGACAAAGGATAGGAAGAAGCAATTCTTAGAAAAAGAAATGGAAATGACTGGTATGCCGAAAATATATGTTAAAAATACCCTTTCTTAATCCTTTCTTCTTCCTAATATAGATTATTTGAAACAAAAATGATTTTCTCACAGTGTCCACTTTGTCTCCACTCTTAAATCCATTGCCACTAATCTCCACCCAGTGGAGTCTGTTCAGCTCCCTGGAAGGACTGGCTCTGTTTAGGAAACAGGAAGCACCAGTAGATTGGAACCAGAGGCTTGGCAGGACTCAGGGAGGAGCGGAGTCAGGCACAGAGATGGGAGATGAGACGAGGAGTGTTTGGGAACCCTACTGTAGGGCTGGGTCACATGGGTTTATTCTTTTAGAGAAAGCTGGTTCTGGGCCATTGCTGTGGATAACAGACTCAAAGGGCCCAAACTGGAAGAAAGATCCCTGGGAAAGCTGCTGTCACTGTCCCAGAGGAAATAACAAGGAACAGAAATAAGGTGTTGGCAAATAGAGAAAAAACAGGATTCTGAGGCTGCGGACTTGATGGATGGATGGAGAGTGTAGGTGGGGACCAAGAAAGAGCTGAGTACAAGCCCCTAGGAGTGCTTCAGAGCAGCGTGGCCAAATCCCATGGAAAGAGAGACTCCAGGCGTGAGGGCACTTTTAAAAGACACTTATTCATTCACAAGCCCCTCCTATTAACCTCTAGATTGTGTTTAGGTTTTGAAGAAAGACCAAGAAAAGAAAGCATTCATCACTAAGTAGTATGGTTTTTCCAAGGGTCTGTTTGCTACAATAAATGAAAATCTAGATGCCTTAAAAATGTTATTTGGGAAGATATCCAACCAAAAGAAAAATCTAAATTATCTGATGCCCTATAAAGTAAGTCGTTAAATATTTTATAGGATCCCTCTTCCTTCAAACATGATCTTTAAAAACCAGCCGTCTACTCTTCCACCCTCTGTAGGAAGCAGTTAATCCGAGATCTTGGCGTGTCTTTTCTGCAGCCTGAGTCCGGTTAATTGCGGATTTGATTCAGATGATAGCAGTGTTGGCAGAATGAGTCTGTCTTCACTGCATTGATTCCCCTCCCTCCACCCCCATACCAGCTGGGAGTCCTCCTGAAAGAACAATAGATTTATAATACGAGCAAAACAAAGGAGTCAGGAATGAACAGCTCTTGGAAATAAGTAGGTCAAGACACAATCAATTTCCAAATCTAAAATTATGTTTGAAAAATGTACCTTTAATACTAGAGTCGGCTTTGGCCCTGTGGGGCAAAGCATGTAAAGTTTAAAGTTCCTGAGTGGCTGCTTTATCAGGTAGCCTGAAGTTTACCCTGGAGGTTAAGCAATAAAATGGAAACAAAAATAATTTAACAGTTTTGCAGTTAGTTTAACCCAGCCACGGCTTCTTAAATGGCATTCACCTTCCTGGAGCTTGCCACGCTCATAAAGCTACAAGATGCATTTCAAAGCTATGAATTTGCTAAATAGAACTCCATTTCCTCTTCTTATTAGAGGTAATTAAATTTATTAGACGTCAGTAAAAGCCTTGTAAACAGAAAATATGAATGCTTATAAAAGTCTGCCCTCTCTTTGCAGCCTAATAATTAAGATGCAACGAGAAAGCAGCTAATAACAGCTCATAATTTATGAAGTGTCATTCACCCCCGAAACTGAGACATATTGTGGAGGAATTACAGACTGAAATGAAAATAATACCCACTGAAACACATTATTTATTAAATACATAACCACTCAGAGAAATAAACACATCACACACAGAACTTGATATTTCTGATGGAAACAGTATATACATCATCTCCTGCTTTGGATATATTACCCATCAAGTCAAATCCTTAAATCAAAGTCACCACTTGTTTAAATGCAAACGGCCCGTGGCAGCCCAGCAAGCCCCAAATTTCCACTAGACATTCACCTTGATGTCAGTTTTCAAAGACTGAGTCACTGAGAAGGTTTTTCATTATGATTGTTTTTAACATTCTCAAAAGAAAAGAAATCCCTCAGCAAGCATTAGAGAGAGAGAGAAAAAAACGGGAGGGAAGACAAGGAAAAGATTCTAAATAGAAGAGCAGGACTCATAAATTAACAAAAACATTTCCCACCCTCCAGCACAGATGAACTCAGAAGCAACTGCGAAATCAATGCCCCCACTCAAGTGATGCTATCTCACTCCGAATGGAATCTCTTTTTACTGTAGTTTAATAATCTACTTTACATCTTTATCAACAGTCTGTACTTTGAGCTCTTTAGAGTAAATGGTGATAGAAATTTTAGATGCCACATTTCATCAGTGCAAAGAGACCCCTGGTTATGCACTATGCTGTTATTTTATGTATTGTTATGAAAGAAAAAATAAAATGCTGCTAATTAAACTGTGACATGCCATTGTTGTAAGATACATCCTGATGTCAGAGATGTTAAAACTGGGCGGGGGGGGAAGGTATTTTAGAATTCACTCAATATAATCCATAAAACTAGATGAGGTAAAGATTAACATCAATCTTAAAATTATTATCTTGGTTACAGTAGGTGAATTATAGCTCAATAAAGCTGTTATTTTCAAATGTTATTTGGGACTCAATGCTGAAAATCCTAATACTCAATTGTGTAGAAAGTAGCCAAGAAAGGCCTCACTTTGAAGGTGACAGCTGAAGAAGGACCTAAAGAATACGAAGGAGCTGTGTGGGTACCAGGATGAAGAGGGTTCCGAGAGAGCCAAAGGCAAATGCAGAGGCCCTGGGGTGGGTGAGGACTTGGTGTATGGAAGCCAGAGTGAATGATGCAGAGAGAGAGAACCAGGGCTGGAAGTGGGAGTAGAGAGGTTCACAGGAGATGAGGTCAATAAGGTGACGGCAAAAATAAAAGTTTCAGACTTAAATAGACATTTCTCCGAAGCAGACATAGAAATGGAAAAAACAAGTGAAAAGTTGTTTAATATCACTGATTATTAGAGACATGCAAATCAAAACTACAATGAGGTATTGTCTCACACCAGTCAGAATGGCCATCGTCACAAAAATCTATAAACAATAAATGCTGAGAGGGTGTGGAGGAAAAGGGACCCTCCTACATTGTTGGTGGAATGTAGACTGCAACCACCCCTATGGAGAGCAGCATGGAGGTGTCTTTAAAAAAATGAAAATAGAACTACCATACGATCCTGCAATCCCACTCCTGGGCATATATCCAGAGGAAATCACGATTAGATAGAAGACTCGGGCTCCTCAGTGTTCACTGCAGCATTATTCACAACAGCCAAGACACAGAAGCAACCTAAATGTCCATCAACAGAGGAACGGATAAAGACGTGGTGTATGTGTACAATGGCGCATTACCCAGCTATTAAAAAGAAGACAATAATTCTATTTGCAGCAACATGGATGGACCTCGAGATTGTCACACTGAATGAAGTAAATCAAATACAGAAAGACAAGTAAATATGATATCATTTATATGCGGAATCTTTAAAAAGGGTATAAGTGAACTTAGTCAGGAGACAGAAGTCACAGACACAAAGTAATGGTTGCCAGGGGACAAGAGGGAAGGAGGGATACACTGGAAGACTGGGATTGACAGAGACACAGTATGATACACAAAACAGAGAACTAATAAGCACTTACTATATAGCACAGGCTCAAAACTCTGTAACGGATGGTATGGGAAAAAATCTAAAGTAAGAGTGTATATATGTATATGTATGACTGATTCACTTTGCTGTACATCTGAAACTAACATAACATTGTAAATCAACTAGACTCCTATAAAATTTTTCTTTTCTAAAGTTTCCTCCAGGTGATAAAAATTTCCTCCGGTTTTCTATGAAGCGGAACAAAAATTTTTTAGGAATATTAAGAATATTCTTCAAAAAAACATTCTGGGGGTGGGTTAGGCAGCTCAGTGGTAAAGAACCTTTCTGCCAATGCAGGAGATTCAGGAGACGTGTGTTCAGTCTCTGGGCTGGGGAGATCGCCTGCAGGAGGAAGTGGCAACCCACTCCAGTGTTCTTGCCTGGAAAATCCCATGGACAGAGGAGCCTGGTGGGCTACCGTCTATAGGGTCGCAAAAAGTGGGACACGACCGAGCGGATGAGCAAGTACTTATCAATTTTACACCTAAAGTCTACCTTGGTAGCTTCTTGAATGGTTTAAGAGTCAAGTGACCTTCGCAGTCCTGCTATCTTTGCAGGTGGTCCCATCCAAAGCAGTTGCCCACTCTGCTCAGAGGCGAAGCAGTCGTTAGACCAGCTCCAGGCTATGAAGTGCATGGACTGCTTTCACACTGCAGGCTCCTTGAGGAGGTGCCTTTGTTTTTTCATCAAGGATCAACAATTGTTCTCTTCTACAGTAGCACTCATGGAAACCTGCCCCTTCCCTGCTCACTCCCCAGCACCAAAGAGCAAAGTCTCTTCCTCGAAAAGCTACGATTCTCTTTTTTGAGCAGTTACTCTGTGTTGCCCTATGCTAAGAGATTTGTGTGGGGCTTCCCTGGTGGCTCAGAGGGTAAAGCATCTGCCTGGGATGCAGAAGACCCAGGTTCGATTCCTGGGTCGGGAAGATCCCCTGGAGAAGGCTATGGCAACCCACTCCAGTATTCTTGCCTGGAGAATCCCATGGACAGAGGAGCCTGGTGGCCTACAAGGAGGAGTCCATGGGGTCGCAAAGAGTCGGACACGACTGAGCCACTACACTTACTTACTTAAGAGATTTGTGTACTCTCTCTTTTTAACCCTCAAACCATCCTGTGTCATAGATTTTGTTAGTAGTCCCATTTAACAGGAAGGAAGCTGGGGTGCAGAGAGGTTAAGTCACTTACCCCTGGTCACACAGCTGTTTGTGAGTGTGTGTGTGTGGTGGTGGTGGTGGAGGTCTGATGAGACTTGAACTTGGGTATGACTTCCTCCAAAGTCCAGGGGTCCAAACTGCTCCACTATAATGCATTGCTCTCATGTGGCAGTGGCTGAAAGTAACTCTGCTTCCTGACTTTACCAAATCTGGCACTTTCTAGGTTTACTGGAGCCAGTAACTTGGACGGAATTGAGAATAGTGTCAAGCTCAAGCTGGAAAAGTGAGATTAAGTGTTTAGGCTCTGGAGCCAGATTCCCAGGGTTCAAACCCTGGCTCTGCCAGCTACCAGCTATGTGACCTGGGGCAAGTTATTCAGCCTCTCTGTGCCTAAATTTCCTCACGTGGAAAAAATGGAGTTCAGCAACAGTAACTATCAGATGGGGTTGCTGTGAGCATTTTGCGAGACAGTGATGTGAAGTACTTACCACACAGGCCCAGATGGTAGTTATTGTTTCCATCCATAGGTTTCAGAGGACACTTAGGAACACAGTCTAGCCCAGTGCATCCCAAATATGTTTGGTTAAAGGATCATTTCGGATTATTGGATGTGCCTGTGACCTTGTCTGAAGAAGGACACAATGAATGAATGGGGAGAGGGGTCTCCTTCCAGCAGGACTCATGAAGACATGGCAGCAATGCCCAGGGGAAGCTCGGTCCCCAGGGATGAGTGTAGTTCTAAGCTACAAGCATGAGCGAGCTTTGAGTTTCAAGAGTACAGTCGCATCTTATGTGCAAGGAATCATCTACAGTGACAATTACTCTTGAGAGTCCCCCAGGGAGGTGGTATGTCGGAAATGGGAACACTGACTTTTATTTTGTTCAGCCTGACTAGTTTTTTTTTTTTTTTTTAATTTTTTAAAATTGGAATGTGATTGCTTCACAATATTGCGTTCGTTTCTGCCGGACAATGTGAGTCAGCCAGCCGTCTGTATACATATATCCCCTCCCTCTCGAGCTTCTCTCCCACCACCCCACTCCGGCTCTGTGTCATCACAGCACCTAGCTGAGCTCACTGTGCTCTACCACAGCTTCCCACTAGCTAGCTATTTCACACTGGTAGTGTGTATATATATGGCAATGCTGCTCTCTCAATTTGTAACCCTCACTACTTCCCCTCACTGATCCCCCAAGTCTATTCTCTACAAAAGCAGGTTAGATGCCATGAAGCAATGCCTTAACCATGTGGGCGTTGTCAGGCCCAAGAGCCTCTTCCACTCTTGTCAAGGGAGTGCTCACCTTCTCCCCTCTCATACAATACCTGACCAGTTTCTTTTGTAACTTTTTATTTGGGAGTAATGGTGTTGGAGAAAACTCTTGAGAGTCCCTTGGACTGTAAGGAGATCCAACCAGTCCATTCTAAAGGAGATCAGCCCTGGGTGTTCTTTGGAAGGAATGATGCTAAAGCTGAAACTCCAATACTTTGAGCACCTCATGCAAAGAGTTGACTCATTGGAAAAGACTCTGATGCTGGGAGGGATTGGGGGCAGGAGGAGAAGGGGACGACCGAGGATGAGATGGCTGGATGGCATCATGGACTCGATGGATGTGAGTCTGAGTGAACTCCTGGAGTTGGTGATGGACAGGGAGGCCTGGCGTGCTGCGATTCATGGGGTTGCAAAGAGTCGGACATGACTGAGCGACTGAACTGAACTGATAGATTCTCAGGAAGTTGTCCCCCTGCAAATATACAGGGAGGTCCTGTGTGCCCTCCAGCCAGTTTCCCAGGATTGTAACATCTTAGATAACTGTAATACAATATCAAATTGTCCTATAATATCAAAACCAGGAAACTGATAGTGCTGCAGTTCACAGAGCTCATTCAGATTTCAACAGTTGCATGTGCATGTAGAAACAGTAAGCACAATTTTTTCCCGTGTGTAGATTCATAAAATCCCCGCCACCAGCATCGAGATACAGAACTCTTGATCACCACGAGTCTGCCTGTACTCTGCTCCTTGATAGCTACTTCCCATCCCTGACCTCTGGCAACCACCAAGCTGCCTTCCAGTTCTATACTTTTGATAGTTCAAGGTTATTTAAGAAGTGAAATCATTTGTTTGCCTACATGTATAGCATATAACCATTTGAGATTAGATTTTTCGGCTGTTGTTGTTTTTCAGCATAATTCTCTGGAGATCCATTCAAGTTGGTGTGTGTATCAATAGGTTATTCCTTTTTTATTGCTTAGAAGTATTTGATGATATGGATACACCCAAATTACATCCTTTGTAGTTTGTTTACAGTTTGGGCTATGATGAATAAAGCTGTGGACAGTCATGTACATTTTTAGGAGTAGAGACTTTATTTTTCAGGGATAAATGATTGAGTATGATTGCTGGGTCCTATGGTTAATTTCCTGTTTCATTTTATAAGAAACTGCCCAACTGTTTTTTGGAGTGGCTGTACCATTTCACATTCCCACCAGCCATTTGTGATGCTCCAGCTTCTTACATCTTTCCCAGCAAGTGGTGTTATAAAACTTATAAAATTATAGCCTATCCTATGGGTGTGTAGTGGTTTAAATGTGCATTTCCCTGATGGCTAATGATATTGACCATCTTCTCATGAGCTTGTTTGCCACCAGTAAGTTCTCTCTGGTCAGATGTTTAGGCAGCTTTGCCTCCCCATTGCTGGAACAGATTGCGTCTTTTCAGTTAAGCTCCAAGTGAAGTAACTGGCTGTGTTTAGATTCTTGCCCGCAGCTCATCCTCCAGGCTGGGCCCTTGCTGGTCGCCGTTTGGGGATGGAATCATTGTTTTGACCTTTGCTTTGTGTGTGCTTTCTGTGCCTGGAGAGTTGAATTCTTGAGTAAAGGTGTATGACATGACACTGCTGTTATTTGTAGAGTAGCCTAATGATTCCAGGTCTATGGGATCTGAAATTAGTCTTGCTGACCCAAGTCCAGTGCCCAAAGTCCGTGTCCACTGAGCTCTTCCAGTCTTCCCTCAGTCTCTACTGGCCAAGGCATGTGTCCTTTGTGATCTTGCTCTCAGAACTGCACTGGCCCTGGATGCCTATACTGAATGCTACACGACTTGGCTGGGCCTTGACTTCACATGGGAGGTTTGTCTGCTCCTTCCTGGGGTGCCTCCTCTGTTCTCTTTAGTCTGAGGCAGAATCAAGGCCCCATATAGTCCCTGCTGCCATGTCCCAACNATGCCTATACTGAATGCTACACGACTTGGCTGGGCCTTGACTTCACATGGGAGGTTTGTCTGCTCCTTCCTGGGGTGCCTCCTCTGTTCTCTTTAGTCTGAGGCAGAATCAAGGCCCCATATAGTCCCTGCTGCCATGTCCCAACCACCATCTCAGATGCTTGGCTATCATATCAGCGCCTCCTTGATCAAATGCCTCTTCAGGACACAGATTTTGTTGATCAAATTCTCCCCAGCTCCACCCATTCTCAGCTTTATCCTAATGAAGTGAAGTGAAGTGAATGGCTCAATCGTGTCAGACGCTTTGTGACGCCATGGACTGTAGCTGACTAGTCTCCTCTGTCCCTGGAATTTTCCAGGCAAGAACACTGGAGTGGGTTGCCATTTCCTTCTCCAGGGGATCTTCCAGACCCAGGGAACGAACCCGGGTCTCCTGCACTGCAGGTAGATGCTTTACCATCTGAACCACTGCTAAGTCCAACCATGTTCAAGGCCACTCACCTAGACGCAGACCCAGAGCCATGGGAGGACTCAGGACATCATGCAAAATTAGGTGTGGCTGGAACAAGGTGAGAAGTAAGTTTGGGGAGATGAAGTTGGAGAGAGAAGTTGGGGGTAAATTTCAAATAGCCTTGTAAGCTGTAGTCAGAAAAATCTTAGGGGAAGGGGGCCTGGGGGGTCAGGGGTGGATTTTAAAGCAGGGGAGGATGATGATAGATTTTTTGCCCTAGCAAACAGCCAGTCAACACACATTTATTGAGTATCTATTATGTGTCAGAAAGAAGTTAGGTGGATTGATAGCTAATAAATATTAAATACTTTGGGAGAGATGAAGTATGATTCTGAGTGTTATGGAGCCTAATAAAATGGAAGTAAAGATCAGATCCTGTGAGCTCTGCCTTCTGGTATTTCATAGTCCAATATGGAAACTGAATTTAACAAAGTGAAATAGTATTTATAAACACACTGGTGGCAGAACAAATGGAAATGATCAACAAATGAAAATGGAGTGGCTTATAGGTGACTCAGGGATTCAGATGGCAAGAGATTAGTGTGACAGGAAAGACCTAGGGCATTCCTGGAGAGTTTGTATGGTAGGGCAAAATGCAGAAGCTTTAAGGTGGCAACAAGAACCTGCCAGCACACTGGATGGAGGAGAAATCTATGGACAGCTAGACTCACCTTGCAACTTCATTACAATGGTAACAGTCTGAACAAAAATGATACATTGTGAATTCCTTCATAAAACTCTATAAGCCACCAGAGCTTTTGGGGTGGTAAGTTCAACCACAGAATAAGCAGCAGCTGTGTTTTTCTGATCCTTTATGATGACACATTAGTCAGCCGTGTACGTTAGAAAGCACTGGTCCACCCCTCCCCCTTCCTGCCACCCACCCCCCCCAAAAAAAAATCATAGACCAGATCACCACCTCTCCTAATGAGGCATTAGAATAACCTTAGCAGTGTTACAGGAGCAAGAGAGATGGGGAGCGCTCAGAAACAATTCTTTACCTATCTGTTCAAGGAAGATGAGCCTGCAGCTCGCTCTCCTGCAGGCCTGCCCTCTGTTTAAACAAGATGCCTGACCCTGAAAGACAGGCAGTGGCTCCACCCTTGGGATGGCTTGCCCTAGTCCCCTGCCTGCCTCACTCACACTCCTTTAATTCAAGAAGAAGCACAGCTCTTGCTACTAGTCTATTTTGCTCCTTAAGAGCGTTGCCCTTGATTGTTTTTTCCCATGCTGCTGTATAGAGAGTGGCCTTGGCATGAGTGTTTTCGTTGGGATACTATAGCAAGATTTATCATCATCTTTTATATGTGTTGAGTAATTAGTAAGTAATAGACATGATGTGGGTTTGATCCCTGAGTTGAGAAGATCCTCTAGAGGAGGGCTTGACACCCANTATAGAGAGTGGCCTTGGCATGAGTGTTTTCGTTGGGATACTATAGCAAGATTTATCATCATCTTTTATATGTGTTGAGTAATTAGTAAGTAATAGACATGATGTGGGTTTGATCCCTGAGTTGAGAAGATCCTCTAGAGGAGGGCTTGACACCCAGTCCTGAACATTCATTGGAAGGACTGATGCTGAAGCTGAAACTCCAATACTTTGGCCACCTGATGTGAAGAATTGACTCACTGGAAAAGACCCTGATGCTGGGAAAGATCAAAAGTGGAAGAAGGGGACGACAGAAGATGAGATGGTTGGATGGCATCACCGACATGATGGACATGAGTTTGATTAGGCTCCGGGAGTTAGTAATGGACAGGGAAGCCATGCATGCTGCAGCCTGTAGGGTCACAAAATGTTGGACATGACTGAGCGACTGAACTGAGCTATTTTCTAGGCTTCACAAAACTTCTCCCCTCTGGGGTGCGATTGGAGGGGTAGGCTAATCTTGTCCTTGTTCTTCTTCCCCATATCTTAGGTTTATTCGGGAGGTGGAGTTAAGAAAGTCCATATTGGACTTCTCTGGTGGCCCAGTGATTGAGATTCCACCTGCCAGTGCAGGGGACACGGGTTTGATCCCGGATCCGGGAGGATTTCACAGCTGCTAGTAGTGCCCCAGAGCTACTGAGCCCATGTGCCCTACAGCCCACACGCCACAACAAGAGAGGCCACCACCACGAGAAGCCCACACACCGTGAGGCAGAGTAGCCCCACTCACCGCAACTGGAGGAAGCTCAGGCATAACCATGGAGACCCAGCACAGACACCGCCGGAAAGGATGCTCGTATTCTTTCTAAATCTCAAGATACACCAGAAACTTATTTAACTTACATGCAGAGTACATCATGAGACACGCTGGGCTGG
The DNA here is from genome assembly GCA_006410675.1 of Oreotragus oreotragus. NCBI lineage: Eukaryota > Metazoa > Chordata > Mammalia > Artiodactyla > Bovidae > Oreotragus > Oreotragus oreotragus. Next base: position 30,184 of record SJYX01008118.1, on the reverse strand, counting down.
AGGAAGCACAAGCTGGAATCAAGACTGCCGGGATAAATATCAATAACCTCAGATAGGCAGATGACACCACCCACTGACAAGCAGTGAAGAGGAACTAAAGAGCTTCTTGATGAAAGTGAAAGAGGAGAGTGAAAAAGTTGGCTTTAAGCTCAATATTCAGAAAGCTAAGATCATGGCATCTGGTCCTATCACTTCATGGCAAACAGATAGGGAAACAGTAGAAACAGTGAGAGATTTTGGAGGGGGGAGGCTCCAAAATCACTGCAGATGGTGATTGCAGCCATGAAATTAAAAGATGCTTACTCCTTAGAAGGAAAGTTATGACCAACCTAGATAGCATACTAAAAAGCAGAGACATTACTTTGCCGACAAAGGTCCGTCTAGTCAAGGCTACGGTTTTTCCAGTAGTCAGGTATGGATGTGAGAGTTGGACTACAAAGAAAGCTGAGCACTGAAGAATTGATGCTTTTGAACTGTGGTGTTGGAGAAGGCTCTTGAGAGTCCCTTGGACAGCAAGGAGATCCAACCAGTCCATTCTAAAGGAGATCAGTCCTGGGTGTTCATTGGAAGGACTGATGCTGAAGCTGAAACTCCAATACTTTGGCCACCTGATGCGAAGAGCTGGCTTATTTGAAAAGACCTTGATGCTGGGAAAGATTGAGGGCAGGAGGAGGAGGGGATGACAGAGGATGAGATGGTTGGATGGCATCACTGACTCAATGGACATAGGTTTGGGTGGGCCCTGGGAGTTGGTGTTGGACAGGGAGGCCTGGAGTGCTGCAGCTCATGCGGTTGCAAAGAGTCAGACACGAC
>SJYX01008118.1:0-27893 GCA_006410675.1 Oreotragus oreotragus | reverse complement strand
GGTGGGGGTTGGGGCGGGAGGGTGACCAGGGGTGCCGTTCTCTGAGTTGGATGAGTTACGAGCTGGAACTCGAGTTGCCCTGAGAAACTGACTCAGCCCTTTTGGGGCTCTGAGGTTGGTAGGTTAACTGCACTTGCTCCAAAGTGGAAAAACTCAATTCCCTGTTTGAAAAGATAAAAAGCATTTTAAGCTGGGAATGGCCAATTTGCAAAGAAACAAATGAATGTCTGCTCTCTGTATCTATGTGTCCTGAGGACCCAGGATTATTTTAGCAAGGACTGAACAGTTCTTCACTCTGGAAAGGTGTTTTTTCGGGGTTCATGGTGTCTGAAAAAGTTTTAAAAGCGGCCTTAACAGTATTTTTCAAGACTGTTTCTGTGAAAGTGCAGCCAAGCTCTGGCTGTTTGCTGTGGCTTCGAAAGGGAGTTGTAGGTCACTAAGTGTCAAACTCGGGGAAGGCAATGGCACCCCACCCCAGTTCTCTTGCCTGGAAAATCCAATGGACAGAGTAGCCTGGTGGGCTGCAGTCCATGGGGTCGCTAACAGTCGGACAGACTGAGCGACTTCACTTTCACTTTTCTCTTTCATGCATTGGAGAAGGAAACGGCAACCCACTCCAGTATTCTTGCCTGGAGAATCCCAGGGACGGGGGAGCCTGGTGGGCTGCCGTCTATGGGGTCACACAGAGTTGGACACGACTGAAGTGACTTAGCAGCAGCAGCAGCAGCAGCAGCAGCAAGTGTCAAACTGGCTTTGCCTGATCAGAAGTGATAAACATACACAAACTTTTCCATTATGCATCCAAATGAAACTGATCTTACAAAATAAATAATAATAATCCTCCTTCTTTGGATTTGCCTAAGGCTTTGGTGTTTATAGGCTTCCCTGGTGGCTGAGACAGTAAAGAATCTGCCAGCAATGCAGCAGATCCGGGTTTGATCCCTGGGTCAGGAAGATATCTTGGAGAAGGGAATGGCAACCCACTCCAGTATTCTTGCTAGGAAATCCTATGGACAGAGGAGCCTCACAAAGAGTCGAACATGACTGAGCAGCTAACATTTGGTATCGACAAGGTCCTTGCAGACACTGTCTCTGGCGGGAGAGGTGCTGGCCTCATAGCGCTGGTGAAGTTTCCTGTCAGTTTCCTGTATATCCTCTGGCTCTGTCTCTGAAGCTGGGAAGGGCAAGCAGGGTACCTACCTTTGTGACCCCGGCACCACTAAAGAGTGGCTAACCTATGGTCTCCATTGAATATTGAATATGAGAGCCGGGATCAGCTTCCTGCGGCAGTCATTAACCAAGCAGTCTGGGATGGTTTCCAGCACACAGAGTCTGGAACCACTGGGCTTTCCTGAACTTCCTGGAAAATGGCCTTCACCTTTTGGTCCCCATCTGTGGCAGCGCTGTCCTAAGCCAGCACTTCCCATCCCTCAGCAGGAAGCTACAGCACTTTACCAGATTAAAAACAACGGGAAAACCCGCGTGCTAGAAGCACTTATTTGTATTGGTGCCATGTTTAGTCAGTGGCTTTTGTAAAATTGATGAATTTTGTCTAAAGGCAAGTGCAGACAGGCAAACAGATCTGTATCTGCTGTTATCCATTTAGCTTGACACACATGTGCAGCGGAACTATTTTACCTCAATTCTTTCAGGACTGATGAAAAGAAAATGCAAGTGAAAGTCACGAACTGCATCATTGGAAAAGAATCACTGAATCTAATGCTGGGAGTTAATTAATGCTTCCTTCCCCTGGCAAGAGACGGACCCTGGTACTTAGACATTCAGAGTCAATAAACAATTGTTGAACACAGATCATCCATTAAAAGGTGATGGCGAGAATTTTTAAAGCAGATCTAAAATTGCAAGGGGGTGGCCTAATCCCGTTGTAGTAATGGAGAGTATGAGGGAATCATTTTTCAGAGCATCTCATTTATAAAAAGGCCCACCATCTGCCGAGAGAAAAAAAAAGTGCAAGCTGGGAGAGGAAAATGGGATGGAATGGGATGGTGACACGTTGCCCTGTTACTAAGGAGGAGGGAGACACAGTGTGAACCACTACAATGGCAGGACAGCTTAACCAGCTAGGTGTCACAGAAACAAAGACTGCGTCACAGGGAGGTTAGGGGATTTGCCCCAGTCATGAAGCTACAACTGTTATCATAAGAAATTGGGATCATAATTATTAGAGCTGGCATGTCACTGAAGACCCAGCCAGGGCCGGAGGCATGCTGTGTGCACATCAACATCTTAATCTTCACGACAGCCTCAGGTGGTTGATATACTACTATTGTTCCCATTTTGCAGATAAGAAAACAAATGTTTGAAAGGGAGGCTAGCCTTCGGAATTGCCTGGAAAATCCCATGGATGGAGGAGCCTCGTGGGCTGCAGTCCACGGGGTCGCTAAGAGTCGGGCACGACTGAGCAACTTCACTTTCACTTTTCACTTTCGTGCATTGGAGAAGGAAATGGCAACCCACCCCAGTGTTCTTGCCTGGAGAATCCCAGGGACGGGGGAGACTGGTGGGCTTCCATCTATGGGGTCACACAGAGTTGGACATGACTGAAATGACTTAGCAGCAGCAGCAGCAGCAGCCTTAGGAATACACACAGAATCAGGACTCTGCAACCAGAAGACTCTCCTGACATCCAGGAATCAGAAGATTCTGAAAATCTGACCCATGGTGACCGGATACAGAGCAGGGGTGTCAGGACGACTGGTATGCAATCATGGGAAGAGGATTTAGGGGCTCCTTGTGACCCAGTCTTTGTTTTTATAACGCCCAGCTGGTTGGGCTGTCCTGTCACAACGGTTCACGCTGTATCTCCTACTTAGTTCTGGAACACTATGTTACCATCACATTTGATACCTAGACAATAGGCTCCCCGGGTGCAAAGTGGTAAAGAACCTGCCTGCCAATGCAGGAGACTCAAGAGACATGGGTTCGATCCCTGGGTTGGGAAGATCCCCTGGAGGAGGGCTTGGCAACCCACTCCAGTATTCTTGCCTGGAGAATCCCATGGACAGAGGAGCCTGGTGGGCTATGGTCCATGGGGTCGCAAAGAGTTGGACACGACCGTGACTCTGCACAACAACCTGGATAATATTAATAGACTGTATTGCCTTGACAGATTATGGGGAGAAAGGAAGGGGACGGGCTGAAGGTTGTTGGGTCAGCCCTGTTCAGGAGTCAGGCTGGGGTGAGGCTACAGCGCAGGGTCTGGGGGTGCTCACCCAATCTCCTCGTTAACGAGGGACTCGGGTAATTGAGAGAGCCAGGTGTAGCCCTTTGCCTGATAATCCCTACAGCCAGCTCCCCAGATGCAGCAGCAGCAGTCCAGAGCCCTGGACACTGTGCAGGAAGTCACCCCTGGCTGCCCGCTCCTTCCTCCCCGTCTCCTGCTCCTCCCCTTCCTCAACCCAGCCTCTTAGAGCTGCTCGGCTCTCCCTGCAGCCACAATCATTACAACACTCCTGGGCCTTCCCTCCCCCTTTATGGTTGTCAAATTGATTTCACCACTGCCATACCTATGGCTCCCAATGAAACTTAATTAAAAATACCATTTAATCACAAAGTAACAAAGGCAAACTGGATAAACGGCATTACCACTTCGGCGCATTTTAATCCGCACTGCTCCTCGGTCCTTCTCAATCTGTTTGGATGAGAATTGCCTTTTCAAATAAGAACCCCCACCCCCTGCCCCGTCTTCCATGGGCTTGCCTCTGACGGATCTCCAAAATAAACAGTATTTAGCGTGGCACAGATCCAAATGTATGCAATTTGCCCAGTGGTAAAGATCAGCCTTAACTAGATCAGGGAAGAAGAAAAAATGTTGCTTTCCAAAATGCTTTCCCTCGAAATGCACACCAAGGAACTACTGAATGTGGTGTGTCCATTTAATAGGGTGATGGAATCTCATTTCTAGCACCCCTTGGTTTGGTTAGTGGTGGATTTGGAAGCTTATTACTAAAATTGTGTCACAAGCCATGCCACGACCACCCCCCCACTTCTCTCTAGTGAACTCCCCTGAGCAGAGGCTGCCTGTGAAAGCGGGGGGCAGGGGGCGGGGTGGACACAAAGTTGTGGGTGCTGTTGGAAGTGAAGCAACAGGAGGATGGGGTGCTGCCTCATGCTCTTGGAGGAGCTGGCAGGACATCTCCACCTGGCCCAGGAATCGGGAAATTCCTGGTTAGAAAGCCATGCCTTTGGACTGAGACCCTTCGGAATCCAGACAGCAACCAGGCAATGATCTGGAAGCATAAGACTCTCACACCAGTGACCCCCACCCTCCTGCATAGAGCCTTCTGTGTTTCTTGGGTACTTGACAATCACATTCAAACGCTGGTCCCGCCTCCGCCCCACCTGCATCTCCTTCCCTCCTTGGCCTTGTTTCTCTGCTTCAGCCATCGTGGTCCTTTCTTTTCCTGATCTCCCACTCTAAGCACCTTCCAGCCTTGGGGCCTTCGTACCTGCTGTTCCCTTTCCTGGGAAGCTCTTTGCCCATAACCCCCTTTCCTGGACTTCCTAAGCCAAGCCACCCTTCCTCAGTCCCCCGCTACGCTCTCTCCCTTGCCTTCGGGGTTTCCATCCTGGTACTGAAAATGACTGGAAACCATCGTGTTGTTTATTTGCAGGCTGTTTCCCCACTATTGGGGCCACCACATCCCCTGCTCCAGCGTGGGGGTCAGTACATGGGAGCCCTTGGACAGCAGGGACCTCCCTGGATGCCCAGGCTCACCAACGCCCCTGAGGTGCAGTGGGTGGTCAAGAAACGTCTGTGGGAGGGGAAAGTCAGTAGCACCTTAGCAGAAAGGGATCTATCTCTTCAGATAACTTTCTGATGATAGCTGGGACTGGGGGATGGGGAAGCCTTACAGGTAGCAGTGACGACCGCTGACTAAAGGTGGTCCCAGGGCAAAGCTTCCTCCCCGCCCCCACTACCCACATGGCCCATGTCTCCGGAAAAGTCCTTCAGTAGCTCACGGGGGAGGAGCAGGAACTGAGTTGATTATCAGCTTAGTGTCCCCAGCCGCCCCTTTTTAATCATCTCTTGCCCTTCCCCTTCTACCCGTCTGAAACCCACCCTATCCCTCTCCAAGAGCAAGCATGGGTAATCCTCAAACACACCGAGCTCAAGCTCATTGAAAGCCACCACTTCTTCTGAGAAAACATGATCTCACCTTTTGGATTCACTCCTGTAAGTTCTTTGGAGAAGGCAATGGCAACCCACCCCAGTACTCTTGCCTGGAGAATCCCAGGAGCAGAGGAGCCTGGCAGGCTGTCGTCTATGGGGTCGCACAGAGTCGGACACAACTGAAGCGACTTAGCAGCAGCAGCAGCAGCTGGAGGTAGTTTCTCCAACACTGCTGTTTCCCCACCAGAAAGACCCTGAGCACACTCTTCACTTGCTACCCCCCGCCCCCCTGCGCCGCCCCTGCTGGGCCCAGGAACCATGCTCACCTGCACCTGTGAAAGGAGAAATAGAGCAGGCACTCTTTTGGTTTCTTATCTCATCCTTTCAATATTTTTATTGTTTATGTGTTTGATGATGTACATGGCATATTAGTACAAGCAGTCCACAATGATAGCTGGATAGTAATACACACATATTGGGGTAAGCACACATTATTATTTATTTCTACTCTATGGGTGCAAGCAAGCAAGTGCTGACGTGAAGGGGCAAAGATGGTCAGATTCACAATAAATGGTAACTGGGAGCGACAGGGGCCACAGAGGGTTCAAGCCCACCTACGAGGATGCTACCTAGCTCTCTGCCATGTCAGGATGGAGGCTGCTGGATGCTCTGAATTTTAAAGAAGGTGCACACATCTTAATGTTATATGAAATCTTCCACTTTTAAATACTGGCTCCTCATGAACCATGACAAAGAACAAACATTCCAGGGGGTGAAATAAAACACAAGGCTGTGTGGTCCCGGGGCTGCCCTGCACACCCTGCCTCCGTGATTTCACTTCATCTTTCCTGCAACCATAAGAGGGGGCACTTCTTCTTTTACTGAGGAGACTGAGGCTTAAGCGCATCAGGGAACTCGTCTAAGATTTGAGAGTCTCAAGATGGTGAAACCCCGCCTGCCTTGTGTGACATGATCTCTCTGAGGTTAACTCCATAGAAATGAGCCCATACCTTGAACTGGTGAGATTCTGATGGCGGGAGAGTTTAGTTCTCAGGGTACCTCTGAATGGGTAAAAAGCTCCTCGGCTTCCTGAATACTGCAGATGACAAGAGAAGGCGACAGGCTGGGGAGAGGGGCTGACTAGTCTTGTCATTTCTGGGGCCACCATAGGGTGAGAGCCAGGCCCGAAAGGGAGAGGTGGGTTCATAGCATCATGAGACAAACTGGCACCAAGATTGAGGAAGAGAGGGGAAAATGCCTACAGCAGGTCAGCTTACTGATATATAATATTTTACTAATATTTACTGCGTGTTTAACTACATACCAGAGATTGTTCTAAATCCTTAGCTAGGTTATTTCATCTTCACCTTGGGAATCGGTGTGCCTGTAGTATCCCCATTATACAGATGAGGAAACCGAGGCACAGTCACATGTCAAAGATCACAAGCCAGTGGGCATTTGCATCTAGGCACTCGAAAATCAAAGCCCAAGTTCTAACCTCTTTCTCATCTCTCTGGTGCTCCAGCATCATCAGGATGGGGCACTAGGGTTCTTCAAGCCTCAATTCTAGCCATTATGTGAGAATGGGGGAATTAAAGGAAAAGAAATAGGCAGTGTGTTGGTTAAATCCAAGGTGAGGTGAGATGAGGTGAAGTTGCTCAGTCGTGTCCGACTCTTGGCGACCCCGTGGACTGTAACCTACTAGGCTTCTCTGTCCATGGGATTCTCCAGGCAAGAATACTGGAGTGGATTGCCATTTCCTTCTCCAGGGGATCTTCCCGACCCAGGGATCGAACCCAGGTCTCCTGCATCGAAGGAGAGGGTTCAAGCCCACCTACGAGGATGCTACCTAGCTCTCTGCCATGTCAGGATGGAGGCTGCTGGATGCTCTGAATTTTAAAGAAGGTGCACACATCTTAATGTTATATGAAATCTTCCACTTTTAAATACTGGCTCCTCATGAACCATGACAAAGAACAAACATTCCAGGGGGTGAAATAAAACACAAGGCTGTGTGGTCCCGGGGCTGCCCTGCACACCCTGCCTCCGTGATTTCACTTCATCTTTCCTGCAACCATAAGAGGGGGCACTTCTTCTTTTACTGAGGAGACTGAGGCTTAAGCGCATTAGGGAACTCGTCTAAGATTTGAGAGTCTCAAGATGGTGAAACCCCGCCTGCCTTGCGTGACATGATCTCTCTGAGGTTAACTCCATAGAAATGAGCCCATACCTTGAACTGGTGAGATTCTGATGGCGGGAGAGTTTAGTTCTCAGGGTACCTCTGAATGGGTAAAAAGCTCCTCGGCTTCCTGAATACTGCAGATGACAAGAGAAGGCGACAGGCTGGGGAGAGGGGCTGACTAGTCTTGTCATTTCTGGGGCCACCATAGGGTGAGAGCCAGGCCCGAAAGGGAGAGGTGGGTTCATAGCATCATGAGACAAACTGGCACCAAGATTGAGGAAGAGAGGGGAAAATGCCTACAGCAGGTCAGCTTACTGATATATAATATTTTACTAATATTTACTGCGTGTTTAACTACATACCAGAGATTGTTCTAAATCCTTAGCTAGGTTATTTCATCTTCACCTTGGGAATCGGTGTGCCTGTAGTATCCCCATTATACAGATGAGGAAACCGAGGCACAGTCACATGTCAAAGATCACAAGCCAGTGGGCATTTGCATCTAGGCACTCGAAAATCAAAGCCCAAGTTCTAACCTCTTTCTCATCTCTCTGGTGCTCCAGCATCATCAGGATGGGGCACTAGGGTTCTTCAAGCCTCAATTCTAGCCATTATGTGAGAATGGGGGAATTAAAGGAAAAGAAATAGGCAGTGTGTTGGTTAAATCCAAGGTGAGGTGAGATGAGGTGAAGTTGCTCAGTCGTGTCCGACTCTTGGCGACCCCGTGGACTGTAACCTACTAGGCTTCTCTGTCCATGGGATTCTCCAGGCAAGAATACTGGAGTGGATTGCCATTTCCTTCTCCAGGGGATCTTCCCGACCCAGGGATCGAACCCAGGTCTCCTGCATCGAAGGCAGACGCTTTAACCTCTGAACCACCAGGGAAGCCCTAAATCCAAGAAGCAATGCAAACAGAGTTCTGTCTCCTTCATTAGATCCGGGGAACTTCCTAAGGACAGGATGTCAGCTTTGTTTTAACCTTCAACACTGCTCTATTCCTGTGTGTAGAGTACAGGGCTCACAACCTTGGCTGTCTTAGAGAAAGCAAAGAGGCTACTTTCCAACGAGGCATTGCTCTTTTCATTTATTTTGCTGGTGGCGAGAGCAGCTACAGAGAACTGGAAGACTGATTCTCTCACTCTCCAACTTTTGACAGAAGTATCATCTATCAGGGTTTTCTACAATGATGAAAACGCTCTATATCCAATACAGTAGTCTCTAGCCACACCTGGGCTACTAAGCACTTGAAACGTGGCTTGTGCACCTGAAGAACTGAATTTTTAATTACAAGTAAAATGGAATTTAAATGGTAGAAGCCTCATCTACCTAGTGGCTACCATACTGGACCGCAGAGCCTCTGAAGGGTGTGTTGAGAAAATGGGCTAAACGTCTCTAAATTCAGTCTTCTCCTCCATAACTTGAGAGATCCCCTGTAGGGACTCTGCAAAGGCTTGGGAAAGAGGAAAGTAGGTTAGGTTCTGCCAAAAGCTGGGTTCACCCTGGTCACTTCCCAGGCCTCAGAAGTGACCTCTTTCTCATCTCTCTGGTGCTTGCATTAAAAATCCAAGTGGGGAATAGTTTTGTTTTGGGGGTGGGTATTATATTTTTTTGGTATTTTTAATTTAATACCAAATCACTATAACACTGTGTCATTTGCAAACATTTTAATCTTCATGGGTTCCACTCCCTAATTGTTCCCAACTGGAAACAATCTCCAAGGCCATTCTCTATCATCTCAACAGTTTCTGCAATCTCAAGGCCAAGTCCACCCCACACTGCCCTTGCCTAAGCCCATGACAGGAGTGGAGGAGAGGAACTGAAAACAGCCGCTCCTCCTCCACCTGAGAACTGAGCTCTGTCTCTAGGGCCTGGTCTCCAGAAGCAGACCCCTGAGTTCAGAAACGATCTCTGTGAGGTCGAATGGCAGAGGCATCGAAGGATCACCCTTTTCCCAGTACGGCCGGCACTCTGGCTTCTGATCAGCGGGTAAAGTTCGTGCAATTCGAGACTGGCACCTGGAAAAGTAAGAATAGGCAGTTAATTCCTGGGAAGAAAGAACTGCAAGACCCATACTCAGGCAGCTTGGAGCAACCTTGGCAATCCGCTGCGACGGTAGTGATGAGGAGGAAGGAAAGATGCGTTTGGGAGGCAGAAAGCAGGTGTGTTTATAAGAAGGAAGAACTGTTCTTAATGAGGCTGGAACGTCTTTATTTCAATTCCCAGATTTGTATTATCTCTCAAGGGCTTTGTGGAAGCCAATCATGGGGGGAAATTCAGTTACTCTGCCTTTAAAATGGTGAATTATTTTTTCATTATCTCGACTGTTATTTAAAGTGTGTGATTAAACCATTATCAGATTTAAATGTTTGTGGGATTTCCATGTATTACTAGATTACTGGGAAAGATTAAATTGAATTTACTGCATTAAAATGTCCAAGAATAGATTAAACAATATTACAGACTGGGATTGACTTCGGAGATCCTGGAGATTTACAAGTGTCCCAGCTTGCTGTGCTCGGAAAAAGGCACTCCAAGGAGAGACCGATTTATAAGGATATATGCAAATAGAGGTTAATAATCATTTCCACTGATGAATAGGTGGGGGAAACTTCCACAAAATTAAATTAAGAGGCTAGCAAGAGTGACTCCCTAAGGAAAACACTTAAATCACGGTTTTTATTAAATGGATTATTCATCAATAGTAGAGAAATTAATTATCATATGCAACTAAATTATAGCCTCGGAGGAAAAAAGTTGGGGCGACATTGTCACACCTTGGCAGGCAGCTACCTCTCCAAGAGACCAGCTTACTGGAAATTGATCTGGGAAAACTTGGTGGCTTTGGCTTTATGTATCTGAGAAATGAGGATCAGAGAGAAGAAAACACAGATTGCAATAAGAAATGAACAGTTTCTCTGTTCTCTTGGAGCACGTGGCAGGGACAGTGTGTGCCCTCAAAAAGAATTACTCTTGAGTACATCTGGGAGAGTTGCCTGGTCCTCTCCCATGCCACCCCTACCTTCTCGGCCTTATCCTCTAAATCAATTTAAAAAGTGGCCCTATCCATCCATCATGTGCCTTCCGCGTAGGACTAACTATGAAGAGATCAAAGAATGGACCATCCCAACCCTATTTCCAAGCCTTGATGGTCGAGAAGGCTCCTAACTAAAAGACATCTTCTCCTCTTGGGAATTATTAATGGTGAGGGGATCCCCATGGGAAAACATACTTCAACTTTACACCTATTTTCTCGGGTGGTTAATTGCTCCACCGGCATTCTGTGCACTCAATCCGTCGTACATTACATATAACATTCCAATATATCTTCGGCTCTCCGCATCGGGCCCTGATAATAGCGTCTGTTAACATGCACTAAGTACTATTATGTAGCACATCACTTCATAAATAATAAGATTAGCTGACCTCAGGGCCCCAAGAAGAGTAATGTGTTTAAATGTTCTCATTATTTATTTAAAACAAGAATTAAAGCAACAGAAGCTGCTTTTGACAATCCTCTTAGCATAAATATTAGACTGTTTGCACTGATAAGCCCACACAGCACCGAAGAGCAGAGGCACATTCTACAGACTACTTAATAATAATAGGTGTTTGAGACGCTGCCGCTCACTTCAGTTCTAGAGATATAGTCTCTAAATCACATGAAAGGGATGGGGAGAAATTAATATTCAAGGGAAGCTGCGACTAATTACAAAGGAACTCCGCGAAGCTTTTTAAATTGCGCTGTCTCTCGGCCTCGGAATCAGAGAGTAAGGCTCAATTTAGCAGACAGGGAGAGCGATTCCAAATTGAGCACTCCCATCTCACGGCAGGGAAATGATCTCTGCACACATTATCCTGGTTGGCAGATTAAAGGACCATGATAAGTGCTGATCCACCTCGGCTGGCGTAAGGTTTGTCCAAAGTCAATAGAGATGCTTTTTCACCTGTCAAATGGGTCCCCATTTGGCCCCCTCATTTTGAGAAAGTATTAGAAATAGGAACGCCTGCTGTGGAAGGTTGCTGACACTGTACTGCACATGTCCGAAGCCCATCCAGTTTTCTTCTGGGTGAAGTTCTGATTTTCTACTATTGTTCTTCCGGTGGAAGAGCTGACTGACGTGGGGACTACCTCCTTCTCATGCCGGCCCTGAGAGGCTAGGAGCTGTGTATACCCACTGCCTCCCTCTGGACTAGAGACAGAACCCCTTGCTGGGGCTCCTCAGGGCCTTAATTCAGATCTTTCAAGATCACATTATTTTTTTCTAATATATATTCATTTATTCACTTATTTGGCTATGTTGGGTCTTGGTTGTGGCACTCAAGATCTTCACTGCGTCATGTGGGATATTTCATTGCAGGGCAAGGACCCTCTAGTTGTGGCCCACGGGCTCCAGTAGTTTAGAGTTCACTAATTTAGGGTTTAGTTGCTCCGAGACACGTGGGATCTTAGTTCCCTGAGCAGAAAACAAACCTGCGTCCTGTGCACTGGGAGTGCAGAGTCTGAGCCGCTGGAAGTCCCCGCAAGCGCACTTTAAAGAGCTTCCTTTAGGGACCTCCCTGGTGGTCCAGCGCCTCAGACTCCATGCTCTCCACGCAGGGGACTCGAGTTCGACCCGTGGTCGGGGAACTAGATTCCACATGCCACACTAAGAGTCTACAAGCTGCAAAACCAAACCAAAACTCTTCCTTTAATGCTCAGCCCTCCTTGCCAGTTTGTCAGGGATCATGACTGGGCTCCGCAGAGGGCTTGCTGTTGAGGTCCTGTATCCACCTATAAGAAAGGATAGTCAGCCCTGACTCAAATCATGCCATCTGCTTCAACACCATGCCAGGTACTGGGACTAAAAAAGAAAGGCTTGAGAATGACTTGGAGGCATATTTTCCTGTACTATGCTTAGTTGCTCAGTTGTGTCTGGCTCTCTGTGACCCCATGGACTGTAGCCCACCAGCCTCCTCTGTCCATGGGGATTCTCCAGGGAAGAATACTGGAGTGGGTTGCCATGTCCTCCTCCAGGCAATCTTCCCGACCCAGGGATGGAACCCACGTCTCCCCCATTTCAGGTGGATTCTTTACAGTCTGAGCCACCAGGGAAGCCCAAGAATACTGGAGCTGGTAGCCTATCCCTTCTCCAGGGGATCTTACTGACCTAGGAGCTGAACCGGGTCTCCTGCATTGCGGGTGGATTCTTAACCAGCTGAGCTCCCAGGGAAGTTCCTGCTCAAACCACACTTTCAGTCTCTCCCATCCTAATTTCCTAAGACGGGGAAGCACAGTGGTGAAGGTGTCCCCTGGACATGGGGCACTGCCGCTCCCCTGGGGCCTGACGTCTTGAGTATCCTAAACTCACCAAACCTCAGCTTCTCACTGAGAATAATGAGGACGACAATGATAGTACCTTACGTATGGGCTTGTTGTGAAAGTTATAGGGATTAACACACGTGAAGTAGTTAGCACACCGCCTGGCACATTATTACTAAACACTATGGGAGGCCTGGCATGCTGCGATTCATGGGGTCACAAAGAGTCAGACACGACTGAGCGACTGAACTGAACTGAACTGTCACTGTTACTTCCACCAGTGAACTGGTGTCTCCAGTGACGACAGGAGAGGCCAACGAGGGGGCTGCCTGTTGCTCCTCCCTTCAACGAACTGAGTGGGGTGGCCTCTGGATAGGCTCTTTGTGGGGGAGACTGGAGGGCTAGAGCAACTCTTTCTGGCTTGAATCAGACGAAGCCTGAGGCTGAATCCTAGCACAATGTGGCATTCCAGGATGCCAAGGCTTATGTATGCAAGCTGCTGCAACTCTCCAGCGACAGGCTAAACTACTCAGACTCAGAAAAGACTTAGCGGTTGCTCCTGAAGACCCAGGATTCTTAATAGGCACTGTCGCTGGACTACTTCAGTGGCAGTTGTTTCAGGCTGACTTGGCATTTCCAGGAAACGAAGTTGGATGGTTTCTCAGCGTGCATACTCTGTGGTTCTTGCAAAATCAAGGGGCCCTGAGTTCTCTTAAGCAATGATTTAGGAATCCTGACAGTGGTGGACATTGGCTGTCTTGTGTCTATTCCCATCTTTGCCACAAAGAAGATTCTAATTTTCCTATGGGGAATTTGTCCCGTCCCTGTGCTTGGCCATGTGGTTTGAGAGGAATTGGTTCCTTCTCTTACAGACAAGACTGCCCTGGTGGCTCAGAGAGTAAAAGCGTCTGCCTACAACTCAGGAGACCTGGGTTTGATCCCTGGGTTGGGAAGATCCCCTGGAGAAGGAAATGGCACCCCAGTCCAGTACTCTTGCCTGGAGAATCCCATGGATGGAGGAGCCTGGTAGGCTACCGTCCATGGGGTCGCAAAGAGTCAGACACCACCAAGCGACTTCACTTTCTTTTCTTACAGACAGAGGAGAAAAGCTAAATAGTAAGAAACTCAGCTAAACAGCAAAAAAACTCAGCTAACCAGTAAAAAGTTACAGTTTCCCCTTTCCACCTTGTACTCTCTACACTTATCCTTAAGAAAAAAAATCCTCTTTTGAATGCTTTGGATTAACAAATAAACAGATCTACTTAGAAAAGAGAGAAAGTCATATCGCTCAGCTGTGTCCGACTTTTTGCGACCCTGTGGACTATAGCCCACCAGGCTCCTCCGTCCATGGGATTTTCAAGGCAAGAGTACTGGAGTGGGTTGCCACTTCCTTCTCCAGGGGATCTTCCTGACCCGGGTCTCCTGCACTGCAGGCGGATTCTTTACCATCTGAGCCACCAGGGAAGCCTTGGTGGCTTTCACTTCGACTTAGAAAACCCTGCTCCTTTTATGGGGCATTGCCAGGGGAGCAGAGGAAAATGACATATACTTCATCTCTCTCCCTCCGAAAATCACATTATTTCAATTCGAAGGACTCTATAAGCCACCCTCAAAACTCCTGCTACTGAGGAAGGGTTCTCCCTGAATAACCTAGTGACGTAACAAGAAGCAGCTGAAAGGTGTCACGTTGGCTGGTCTATGAGCCGACCTTCCAGAGGTCCCCTCCTCGTCCCCGCCCACAGGTGTAACTCATGCAGGGCCCCACTGCTCGCTGATTTCCCCCAGGGCTACACTTCCATCTGGATCATCAGGATGGCAGCTACATTAGGGAGCACTGGTCGCCATGCTGAAATTAACCACTTTAGCTAAAGTGTGTGTTAATTATGGGTATGCAAGCAGTCAATAAAAGGTTAATGCAAGAGTCAGAGGATAAATTTCTTCCCTTATTGCATCACTTCACAGACTAAATGACTAACATTATACTTTGTGTTTTTAATCAATAGGTTTTACAGTAATGTGCTGGCCATTGATTTTAAGAAAACATGTACGGTCTTCCTCCTCGTCCTTAAATTTTGCGACAAATAAAGAAGGACAGGTAACATTTCCATTAAGTATGCTTGATGAAATGACAAGATTTCAGGAGAAATGGTTCCTGCTAAAAGATGGACTGGGATAAAGCAAGCATTAAAAAAAAGAAGTACCAGAAACTAGAACTTGATGGATTAAATATTACCAAGCACAGGCCTTGAGGAGACAAGGAAAACAAACTCCTAAGAGAGAATTCTTTAATGTGAAAGAAGAGAGTAACTCCTGATAAAGTAAGTACATTCTGTATATTGTTTGAGCGTCCTGAAGAATCTTAACACGAGCACTGATTTCACAATAACCTGAGAGAGGAAGAGGTTGGCATTTGAACCATGTTTCACAAGAGAGCTGCCTCACGCAAGGTTAATTCAGTGGCAGGTGAGAGAGCAGGGGATGGGCAGACCCTGGACATTTGGTAGGCCGCCCTTTCTACCATGTTCCATGTTTCTTATGGATTCCTATTTGCACCAAAATGGGCCCTATCTCCTGACTCCTTGGCTATTCTCGCCAAATTCAGGTATTCAGGAGATTCCAAACCATTTCAAGGGAACGAAAGGAGCAAAAGGTTTTCATCATGCTTCTACAACAATAATTACAGCAAATGAACGGATTAAACTTTCTTCTTTTCATTCCAATGACTTTGAGGTTCTCAGAGCATAAGTATCTTTTGTCTATAGAGGTAAAAGATACACCTTCATCTTTTGACAGAGCTTTCTTTTCTTTTGGCTGTGCTTTGGGGCATGGGGATCTTAGTTCCCCAAACAGGGATCGATCACATGCCCTCTGTGGTGGGAGTATGAAGTCTTTACCACTGGGCTGCCAGAAAAGTCCCACTGCTTTATCTTTTAAGAGCCTAAACTAATTCTAACTATACAGTTATCCGCGGGTATAGACAGTCATCCCCAAGTATAGACAGTCATCCCCAGGTATATAGAGTCATCCCCCAATTATTTTTGGGGAATTGATTCCAGAATCCCCTGCTTGGGTACCAAAATCCATGGATGCTCATATCCCTTTCAGCTGGCCCTCCATATCTTCAGGTTATGTATCCAGATACAGAGGTCTGACTGTATATTTATTTTTAAAAACTCCATGTATCAGGGAATCTTCTTAGTTCAAATCTATTCAAGGGTCAACTGTATTCCTGGGGTGACCCTGAGAAAAACTTCTTGACCTCTTAGTTTCCTCAACTGCTATGTGAAGTCCATGTTTCCCTGCTTCACTGGACTAGGTGAAGATAAAAATTAAACAACATACATAAAAGTCCTTTAAAATATGTAGACTACTGCACAAATGTTGAATTACACCTCCATAGTCCGTTCCAACTTCCCAGGTGGCTCAGCAGTAAAGAATCTGCCGGCCAAGAAGGAGATACAGGTTTGATCCCTGCCTTGGGAAGCTCCCCTGGAGAATGAAACGGCAACCCTCTCCAGTATACTTGCCTGGCAAATGCCATGGAGAGAGGAGCCTCGCAGGCTACAGGCCATGGGGCTGCAAACGAGGTGGACACGACTTAGCAACTAAACAGCAATAACAGCCCTTTCCAATGCCACGCGAGCTCTATTTTTAAAATACAGCTCAGGCAACATTGGCTGGGAGGCCTGTAATGCTTTAAAATGTGTGGGGAAAAAAATGAATAAACTACGTGCATCCAGACAATGAAACATAATGTAGCCTTTAAAAAGAAAGCACTAAAAAAAAAAAAGAAGCTAGTGTGAAAAACATCACACTTCTAAAGACTAGAACAATTTAGACTCATAGTTTCATCAAGTCAGAGTTTTTTTTTTCTGGAATTTTCATTCATGCTAAGGAGCTGACTGTCCTTCTGAGTCACATCAAACAGAAGCCTTTTTCAGGATATCGGCCACATCAGAATATATTCATTCCCTCAAAGTGTCAACCAGCACCTAAGTTTAAGGGCTTCACTCAAGTAGAAAATCCTGACGTGTCACATCAAATCGATTAATACGTTTAACCTGCAAAACCCAACTGCCAGGACCAGCATGAAAAAAGTGGGAAATAACAATATAAAGGAGTAACAATTTCTTCAGTGGCTTCTGTGCTTTGGGTGGAGTTCAGACCAATCTGGGACCTTGAATGCTCTCTGTTCTTAGTCTCCCCAGGCCCAGTAGAACAGAAACATCTCGCCAGGCAGAGTCATTCCAGGGTTTAAAGACAAGTAGTACTTTACGCGTGGGCTTCCTCGGTGGCTCAGTGGTAAAGAATCCGCCTGCAATGCGGAAGATGCGGGCTCAATCCTTGGGTGAAAATCCCAGGGACGGGGGAGCCTGGTGGGCTGCCGTCTATGGGGTCGCATAGATACGACGGAAGCGACTTAGCAGCAGCAGCAGGAAGATCCCCTGGAGAAGGAAACGGGAACCCACTCCAGTATTCTTGCCTGGAGAATCCTATGGACAGAGGAGCCTGGCGGGCTGCAGTCCATGGGGTTGCGAAGAGTCGGACATGGCCTAGTGAGTAAACAACAGCAACTCTTATCCTATACTGTTCTCTCATTGGGAGGGGAAGGGACTAACCCAAGCAAAGCCCAGCTGCTGTAAATATTAACAGCTGTGTTTCCACATTTGTTTGGAACTCAACATTTTCTATGTAAACAGTGGTTCTCATAGTTCCTAATTCTTCTCCTCAACACCAATATTACGTATAATTTTCTGAAATATAATATTAATATATTATGTAGCCCAGTAACCATAAATAGCAGGGTGTCAGAGTTCCAACTTGGGAGCCAACACGGAACTTCCTTTGAGCAGGGTTTCGGGTCTACCTGGTGTATGGAAGCAGGGCTTCGTCCCACTCTGGGTCACTGGAAGAGCCCCCGTGACCTGTGGCAAAGGCTCCACCAGAGAAGAGCAGCACTGGGGTGAGGGATACGGTGCTCAGACAGTATCTCCAAGAGGCCAGCAGAGGAAAAGGCGAGGTCCCCAGACCTCTTGCTAGTATAAAAATCAGAGATACTTTTTGGCAATGGAATGGCTTGCTGAGCCATTTAATAGGAAGCACAAGCTGGAATCAATATTGCCAGGAGAAATATCAATAACCTCAGATATGCAGATGATGCCACCCTTATGGCAGAAAGTGAAGAGGAGCTAAAAAGCCTCTTGATGAAAGTGAAGGAGGAGAGTGAAGAAGTTGGCTTAAAGCTCAACATTCAGAAAACGAAGATCATGGCATCCGGTCCCATTACTTCATGGGAAATAGATGGGGAAACAGTGGAAACAGTGTCAGACTTTATTTTTTGGGGCTCCCAAATCACTGCAGATGGTGACTGCAGCCATGAAATTAAAAGACGCTTACTCCTTGGAAGGAAAGTTGTGACCAACCTAGATAGTATATTCAAAAGCAGAGACATTACTTTGCTGACTAAGGTGCATCTAGTCAAGGCTATGGTTTTTCCTGTGGTCATATATGGATGGGAGAGTTGGACTGTGAAGAAAGCTGAACGCTGAAGAATTGATGTTTTTGAACTGTGGTGTTGGAGAAGACTTGAGAGTCCCTTGGACTGCAAGGAGATCCAACCAGTCCATCCTAAAGGAGATCAGCCCTGGGATTTCTTTGGAAGGAATGATGCTGAAGCTGAAACTCCAGTACTTTGGCCACCTCATGCGAAGAGCTGACTCATTGGAAAAGACTCTGATGCTGGGAGGGATTGGGGGCAGGAGTAAGAGGGGACGACAGAGGATGAGATGGCTGGATGGCATCACCGACTCGATGGACATGAGTTTGAGTGAACTCTGGGAGATGGTGATGGACAGGGAGGCCTGGTGTGCTGCTATTCAAGGGGTCACAAAGAGTTGGACAAGACTGAGCGACTGAACTGAACTGAACTGAAATGCATCTCTGTTCTTTCTTTCAGGGCCCAGGAGGATGGCACATGCTTTTCCCTTCCACAGTACAATCTGCTGCCTCCTCTAGGGCTTCCTCCCAACCCACATGATTATACTGTGTAATCCTGCCATCTCCTTACCCCTCGGCCCTTACGAGTTTTTCAGAGGTTCTGTTGCTATGGGAGATCCTATAAAGAAATTCTTTTTCATGCCCCTGCTTCCCTGATGACATCTCCTCTCAGACCAAGGGAATAGTAATAACAGTAATAGAAACATTAAACATAGCCAATCATATACACTGGGCTTCCCTGGTGGCTCAGATGGTAAAGAATCTGCCTGCAGTGTGGGAGATGTGGGTTAGATTCCTGGGTTGGGAAGATTGCCCGGAGAAGGGAATGGCAAAGAGTCGGACATGATTGAGCGACTAACACACACACAATCATATGCACTAAGTATCAGGCGCTGGGAGAAGTGAAAGTGAGAGTCGCTCAGTCGTGTCCGACTCTTTGCAACCCCATGGACTCTACAGTCCATGGAATTCTCCAGGCCAGAATACTGGAGCAGGTACCCATTCCCTTCTTCAGGGGATCTTCCCGACCCAGGGATCGA
Source organism: Oreotragus oreotragus (assembly GCA_006410675.1). Classification (NCBI taxonomy): domain Eukaryota; kingdom Metazoa; phylum Chordata; class Mammalia; order Artiodactyla; family Bovidae; genus Oreotragus; species Oreotragus oreotragus. The sequence goes on along the minus strand of SJYX01008118.1, from coordinate 8,742 downwards.
ATCCACATGTCCCACACTCCAGGCANTCAGTCGTGTCCGACTCTTTGCAACCCCATGGACTCTACAGTCCATGGAATTCTCCAGGCCAGAATACTGGAGCAGGTACCCATTCCCTTCTTCAGGGGATCTTCCCGACCCAGGGATCGAATCCACATGTCCCACACTCCAGGCAGATTCTTTACCATCTGGGCCACCGGGGAAGCCCAGACACTGTATAAGCCCTCTTACTAAATCTATGTCCTCCCGGAAAAGAAGTGGAGGTGCCGAAGGCTAACTCACCTGTCCAAGACTGCACAGCTCAAGAAAGGACAGAGTCGGGACTTGGCAAAGCTGCCTGGTTCCTAATCTCCAGTGCTTGCAACATTCCAAAATATAGATGTCAAAAGAATCATTTTGGATCCTGGTTTTAAAAAGTTTCCCGAAGGCATCTAGCCCCAAGCTAGTCTCCCCAGAGGAAGGTCCTGTTCATGTGAACTTCTGCACGTGACTCTTCAGACTGCGCCAGTCTGCAAAAGCACACACCATCTTAACCTGCCTCGAAGGACCACAGAGATGCTGAAGGTCATATGTGGGGTGGGGGTGGACACGAGGGTTTCTTTGGGTCCACAGACAACTCACATTAAATTCATCTCCATTTCAGAAGATACTAGACTTAGCATTGGTTCCTGTAGGCCTGCAACTTGGCCCGCTAAGCAGGCAACCGGTGACTTCTCAGGGTCCAGTACAGAGAACAGGCCTCCTGGACTCCTTTCCCTTACTCCAGGGACTCCGGCAAGCTCGTGGAACCACTTAATATGTGAGACTGCTTGGCCCACCACTGGGGTGTAAGCCCAGGAGGTGGAGGGTAGAAAACAATTTTATCCCCAGCTTCATTTGTCGGCTTGTCAGTTACATAATGAGAGTGATGAATGGGCTACCTTGACAGCCGAATGTTTAGGAGCTGCTGACCTTTGATCTCTGGTCACATGATAGGGTCATCTGAAACTGGCATGACTTCTACCTGGCTGAGGGTAACAATATAGAGGTCAAATCGGCTGGACGATTATATGAATCAGGTCTGAGGCAGCTTGGTTAGGAGTTTTAAGAGAGGCCGGGTTGGGTTCCCCAGCACACAAAGCTATGGAACCACTGCAGAACTGTGCTCAACAAAAGATATACAATTTCAAAGCAGTCTAGAGTAACTTTCCTTGCAAGGGAATAGAATGAACTCATTATTTTTAAAGGGCAACAATGAAAACAAACACTTTGGAAGAAAATATATTCTGCCAGTGATTCTGCCATTGGGAGGGAAAGCATACAGCCCTATGACTTAATGAGTGATATTAATGCTATACCTGCAACATGGCAGAAGGTCCGATTTGATGCAATTACTGGAACAAAATCCCCATGGGGTAGTATCAAGCCCTCCTTTCAGCCATAGAATACGGTCTCTCCTCCATCCTCTGTCAGCACCGTACCCCACAAAGGGCCATGATTGACAAAAGATAACCCTTTCCAAATTTCATGACTTCCCCCATTGCCTGAAACTTAAGTAAAGTTTGCATGGGACAGTCTCAAACTTCAGAAAGCTCCCAGAATAACTTACCATCAGAAATTCAAGACAGCTGTGATTTTCAGATGCACTGTAACATTTTTAAAAAAATGTTTCTTCTTGCAAACCTGAAGATTTCTGCTTTTTGACTATTTGGTTAAATTCCATTTACTCAGAATCAGATAATAGCTGTCACAGAGATAATGAATATAGTTATGAAAATGAAAGCTAAGGGGTCAAAGCCATCGATTTTCAGGATCTAGAAACTTCATAACCCATGGAAGAAGCAGACATTACAGAGGAATCTGGTTTACATCAAGAGCTTATTTCCTACAAAGGAGTTTTCCCTGCAAAGTCAAAGACCGACAGACAGACGGCCACTGCCACATAACCTGCTCATACTCTCGAGGGATGAGCAAAGCAAAGGACAGTGGCTTACAGCATAAAAGGCCAGCTGTTCTGACTTTGGAATGCTCATTTGAGTTGTAAGCTGTGAAATAAATTTGAGTTGATGGTTCTCCCATCTGCTCACCTGTCAGTTTCTTTCCACTGTGCTGCGGTTCTTAGAAATACTTGCGAGTAACCTGCTTAATTGGTTTTTGGAGGCCGAGAAGCATCTCCCAAGTTTATTTTAACCTTATGCTGAACGTGAGGCTAACTGGACCTTTGTTCCCCTTCTCTCCTTTAAGAAAATTCGTTAATAGGTCGAGAGCACTTACACAGAAAACTCGGTGGAGCCCCAAACCAACAGTGGGGCAGGGGAAGGCTGTCCAAATGTGGAATGAGAAAATGGCGGGCTGAAACAGAATGCCAATTAATCAAGGATATCCCATGCACAGAGGAGCCTGGCGGGCTAGAGTCCATGGGGTCCCAAAGTGTCGGACATGACTGAGTGACTAACACACACACATCCCATTCTTTTGATGAATCTATGCTTTGCACCCATTTAAGAGCTGAGTCCTGGTGCTTCCTGGTGGTCCAGTGGTTAAAGATTTGGCCTTCCAATGCAAAGGCTGTGGGTTCTATCCTTGGTTGGGGAGCTAAAATCCCACATGCCTTACACCCCAAAAAATAAAATATAAGACAGGAGCAAAACAAATTCAATAAAGAATTAAAAAAACAAAAACAAAAACGGAGTCCAAGTCAAAATTCTTACAATGGTCCTCAAGTCCCTACATGACCTACCCCTTCCCCACCCCTACTCCTGGCCTCTCCTTCCATTTGTCCCATTATTCACTTTGATCCAGTCCTAATGGCTTATTTGCTCTTCCTTGAACAGGCAAAGAACACTCTCAGGTATTTGAATCCGCTGTTTCTTCAGCTTTGAAAACTCTTTCCCTAAGATATCCATGTGGCTCATTCCCCTGTTCCTTCAGGTCACCGATTAAACATAATCCAATGATCAAGGCCTTCCTAGATTGCCCTACGGAAGAGAGCAGCATCTCCCCTTCCTCCATATCCAACCCCGTGCCCCCCACTCCCCATCTTTCCCTGCCCCATTTTTTGCTCCACAACACTTGATACCGTGTGTGTGTGTGTAAGCTCTCTGAAGGCAGGAATTTTTGTTTTACTCATTGCTATATCCTCCAAGCCTAAAGCACAGTTCGGCACATTGCAGCTGCAATAAACGGGCTTTCCCAGGCAGCGCAGTGGTAAGCAATTCACTTGCTAATGCAGGCGATGCAAGAGACACGGGTTTGAGTCCGAGGTTGGGAAGAGACCCTGGAGGAGGAAATGGCAGCCAGAATAAATAGGGGCAGGACGCACAGATGATGGAAAGCAACTTGCATTGTGGGAACTTCCAAGTGTACAAAGATGAACTCATCTCTTTGTGAGAGCACCCACTTTATGATGAAGACAGTAAAAGAACAAGGCACAGGCAGAGGAGGAATAATGATAATATCTTATTACCCACGGACAAGGAGGATGAGAGGGTAGGAAAAAATATTTGTCGGAAATTCAAGACCCAGGTCCACCACTAACCTATCCTGAGACTGTGGGCAAAACCTTGACTTTCTGGCCGCTGGTACTCAGATCCATAAACGAAGGGCTGGGTTTGACAATCCCTAAGGTTCTTCCCATCTTTAAAAAAACTGGGATTTGATATAAAAATCTATTTAATGATATTTATTTATTTATTTTTGGTGGTGGCGGGTCTTAGTTGGAGCATACAGGATCTTCGTTATGGCACATGGACTGCTCTTGAATTGTAGCTCTTGGGCTCAGTAGTTGCAGCATGTGGGATTTTAGACTCAAACCTGTGTCCCCTACATTGGAAGGCAGATTCTCAACCACTAGACCACGAGGTAAGGTCGTCCCTATATATAAATACTATGCTTTACCTCCACATACCTTATCTCAAGTGACCCTCACTACTAGGATAGGAAATAAAGGTGCTGGCCCAGTTGGAGAGATTAGGATGTGGAGGCCTTGCTTCAGGTCAGTCACATGGCTGTTAAGTCATGTAACTGGGACTGAAATTTAGGTCATTTGCTAGTTCAGCATTTTTCTAGGAAACCTCACTTCTACTGGTGGAATTGGAGTTACTACCACTCACTGTTACTCTGATTCAGAAACTATTTTTGCCGGCATATTCTCATTCCCTCGAGGTAACACATGTGTATCACAGACTCCACTGGACACTATTCCACTCTAGCCCAAGAATCCATGGATTCTCTAAGCTGCTATTTCATTTCAAGATTAGAGATAATAAACAGCTCCTGCCACCTATGGGTGTTTTATGACAGGAATAAAACTATATTTCAGTGGACCTCTTCAGTAGAAGGGCAAGAAGTCCAAGCAGCTGCATCATCAAGATTGCTATGCTAACAAGGCCCCAAACTCCAAAGATGTCAGAAATGTCCTCATCTTAAAGCCAAAGCAAATCTGTGTTTTATACCCCTAGGAACTGAATGATGTTTCTGCAGCTAATGTTTAGAAATTAAAATTGCTTTTACCCACATAAATAGCTATGCTTCTGGGTTCAGTGATCAAAAAGGAGGAAAACTCAGTAAACTATAATGGTAAAGAATTAAAAAGTATAGATATATACATATGCTGTTGTTTAGTCAGTCGGTCATATCTGACTGTAGCCACCAGGCTCCTCTGTCTGTGGGATTCTCCAGGCAAGCGGGTAGTCTTTCCCTTCTTCAGGGGATCTTCCCAACCCAGGGACTGAACCTAAGTCTCCTACGTCTCCTGAATTGGTAGGCAGATTCTTCATCACCGAGCCACTGGGGAATCCTTATACATATATGTATATATAACTGTAGGAGAAGGCAATGGCACCCCACTCCAATACTCTTGCCTGGAAAATCCCATGGGTGGAGGAGCCGGGTAGGCTGCAGTCCATGGGGTCGCGAAGAGTCATACACGACTGAGCGACTTCACTTTCACTTTTCACTTTCATGCATTGGAGAAGGAAATGGCAACCCAACTGTATCACTTTGCTGTACACCTAAAACTAACATAATATTGTAAATCAACTATACTTCAATTTTTAAAAAGGATGACAACTCAGTGTAGCTTACTAAGTGCCTGCCTATTGACCTACTGATCAAGGCAGTATTGAGGCAGAAGGGGTTTGGTTAGTGCTCTGTGTGTGCGCCTGAGTTCATTCATTCATTCAACAAATATTTACTAGGTACAAGGATCTAGTGGAGTAGGAAATGGCCACCCACTCCAGTATTCTTGCCTGGAAAACTCCATGGACAGAGGAGCCTGGCGGGCTACAGTCCCTGGGGTCACAAGAGTTGGACACGACTGAGTGATGTTCACTTCACAAGGATCTAGAGATACAGTAATGAACTAGACAAAGTTCCTGGTCTCATGGAGGTAACGATTCTCCTGAAGGAAGACAGAATAAGCACATGTATTAGTTATAATGGGCTTCCCAGGTGGCTCAGTGGTAAAGAATCTGCCTACCAAGCAGGACACACAGGAAACGCTGGTTCAGTCCCTGACTTGGGAAGATCTCCTGGAGGAGAAATGGCAACCCACTCCAGTATTCTTGCCTGGAAAAGCCCCGTGGACAGAGGCGCCTAGAGGGCTACAGTCCACGGGGTTTCAAGGAGTCAGACCCGACGGAGCGACTCAACAACAGCAGTATTAGTTATAAAGTGCATCTAGCTGCCAGCAAGAGGGGTTAGAAATTAACGGCGGCTGAAGAAGAGGGAAGCTTGTTTTTGCTTTTTCATGGAAGGTCACACGACAGCAATCCACAGACATCCAGGACTCGGGCTGTTCCATCTATCTTTTTTGTTCTGCCTTTCTTAGCTGATGGCTGCCATCTTTGAGCTCACCTTAAGGTCCAGGTGCCTAGCCACTGTATCTGGTATCTCAAGCAGGAGCAGGAAGGTGAGAGGGGTAAAATACACCCTTACCTCCTCTTTCTAAGGAAGACAGCCAACCAACCTCCACCTCTAGCTCACAGACTAGAACTCAGTCCCCGGGCTACAGAAGAGGCTGGAAGTGCTGGGTTTTAACTGGATGTGCTAACTTCTTCTTTGCTCCATCAGTGCTGGGATTCCTCAAACTTATGCTTGCCAGGGAAGAAGGCATAGTTAGGGACTTCGGGATCGACACATACACACTGTTATATTTAAAATGGTTAACCAACAAAGGCCTCCTCTATAGTATAGCTCAATGTCATGTGGCACCCTGGATGGGAGGGGAGTTTGGGGGAGAATGGATACATGCATATGTATGGCTAAGTCCCTGTGCTGTCCTCCTGAATCTACTACAACATTGGTAATTAGCTATACTCCAAAATAAAATTAAAAGCTTAAAAAAAAAAAACAATAAAAATAAAACCCCGGGATTCTATACTCAGGAACAAGGAAAGAAAGGGGACAGGATGAGAAACTAGTATTCTTGGCCACACGAAGTTAGTGAATAGACATTAAGGTAATTTCTGCTAGAGATAAATGTTCTGGAGCAAATCAAACAGGAAATGAGTAAGAGAGCAAATGAGGGAAGGGGGAATGGTTCTGCCTGGAGTCGGAGAAGCAGGCATCTCCACCGGGGGAAAGAGATTTTAGGTGACCGTGAGTCAATCATGGTCAGGGGAAACAGCAAGGAGGCTGAAGGAGGGTGACCAAGGGATGCAGGTGGCAGGGTCAGAGAGCACCAGGGCTAGTGTACAGACTGATCGTATTCTAAGTGAGGTGGGAAAGCCCTGGGGGGCTTAGGAAGGACAGTGACAGGATCCAGTCTCATCCTCCGCAGAAAACTTTCTTCTTTAGGAACTGGGTGGTCATTTCATGAGAAGAAACTTCTACGCTCAACCTGCTCCCGGTGTTGAGTTGATGAAGTGAAATATTCTCCTTAAATCTCTTTCCGGGCCTGGTGGGCCCTCCCCAGGCTGGCTGAGAGGGAGGGGGCAGCACCGAACCTGACCATCCCCATCGCTTTGATGCTTTGTTCCCATCTGCGTTGGAAGAGAAAAGGAGAGCCTCCCAGCATTCCAAAGTTCACTGGAAGCGTATCTTTTGAAGGCAACTCACATCCAATTTTCGCTTTTCTCTTCCTTCTGCAGGGCTGTGGATTCAGGCTGAGGAAGAAGGGTAATCTTAGATGCTGGGAGCCACAGAAGACTAAGCTGGGCTCGGAGTCAGCGCAGGGGTTCCCTCTAAAAGGACGGTTTGAAAGCAGTTTTTTTTTTTTAGTTGCACTTCAGTAGAAGCGGACCAAATTCTGAAATTGTCCGAGCCGAAGCTTCTGCTGGGCTGCCAGCGTTGCCACCCGTGGACTAAAGCCCGTGGGCGCCTCGGCGAGGAAGGATGAGTTGCCCAGAGACTGCCTGAGGGGCTGCGCGTGGCCTCCAAACTGCAGGTTAACTGGGCGGGTTGATTCATTAATCATCACAGCCACCAGGTTCCCATCCGAGCATCTCCAAGGAGCAAGCCGGCAGAGAGACCGGCCATTATCTATTTATTACTTACAGTCTTGTAGGGTCTCGCCTTTCGCAGGCTGGTGCAAAGCCTTCTCAGCTGCGGCTTTGAAAGCTTGGGTCTGCAGTTCCTTCACTCTCTTGGGTGGTGGCAGGGTCGGGGGGGAATGTGTTTTCCCCACATGGGTGTTGGCTAGTGCGGTGACCTTGGCAAGGGCACTAAGACAGCATTTTCTCTTCTGTCAAGGCGAGACAGCCACTGAGCCCCAGCGTTTCGCCTTGTAAATACTCACACATGGGCCAAGTACCGGCCACCTCATCTCAGAGCCCCCTTGGCTCCGAAAGAAGGCCTTTTTCCACCAGGGAAAAATGAATGAGGCCGCGTCCTTGTCTGGTACCAGTGAGAGATGCGGGGGTGGAAGACCAGAGCATCTCTTTGCAGGAAATACACCCTTGGGCCCTCTCCGTGCATCCCAGGCGCTTTCTCATTTGCCAAAATCCAGAAGGTCACAGGGAATCAAAGGACGACTCTGCTTGTGCAGAATGTCATTATAGAGGAGGCTGGGAACGAGAGGCCTGTTACAAGTCACCTCTCCGGCTCCTGCAAACAGGCCGATTAGTGGAGAGGTTCGGCTCCTGACTGAGCGTGACAGGAGCGGGGTCAGCGGGGAATGGGCCAGGGCGCGGCGGTGAGTCAGGCTGGCACAGCGAGGGCCTGATTAGCGGCTGTCACCTCCTGCCCCCGTGCCTGGCCTGCCAGCGAGCCAGGCTTCTCAGCTGACTGCTAAGTTAGAATTTCACACTTTTTGGAAGAACGGTTCTGCAGTCTAGACCACCTGGGAGTTGGCACAGACTACCCAACTGAGGGCCCATTATGCTTTCTCCGCATCACTCCCAGCTACTAGGGGAGCTCGGTGAGATGGAAGGAGCTTGCTGTTCCTAATTTAAACTGCTCTTTCTAGCTGGAAATGGACTGGCCCGGGTCCTAGTGCCCACCAGCACCCACTAGTAAGTTACGAGGCCGGGGTCATCTGTGTAATTGCCATTGGCAGGCGGCCTGCCCACGTGGTATGGGAGCACAGGTTTTAGGACAGCCTCCTCACTGCAAACAGTTCTTGCTCTGGCCTCTAATCCAGACCAGAAAGTGTACCATTCATTCATTTCCCCCGCCGCAGTGTACAGAGAAAAAACGGAAAGGCATTTAAAAACGCAACTGCTTCTAAGGATGAGATGATTTTAAGTCACCTCTTGGACTGATCACGTTGTTTCCTTGATGGAGCAGAGGGACACGTGAACTCTGCCTTCCCTGGGGTGCGAGGAA
>SJYX01008117.1:0-15955 GCA_006410675.1 Oreotragus oreotragus | reverse complement strand
GAGCTCAGCGTTGGCCACTAGCTCTGTCCTCGGAGTGTCTAGTGCTGACCTCAGAGTGTTTAGCTCTGTCCTCGGAGTGTCTAGCTCTGTCCTCGGAGTATCTACTGCTGTCACCCGTGTGTCTAGCTCTGTCCTCGGAGTGTCTGTGTGGGCGCCGCATATCTTTACTTCAGCCGAGCTCAGCTTTGACTCCTAGCTCTGTCCTTGGAGTGTCTGTGTGGACGCCGCACGTCTTTACATCAGCAGAGCTCAGCGTTGGCCACTAGCTCTGTCCTCGGAGTGTCTGGGAGGGCACCGTATCTCTTTACTTCAGCCGATTTCAGTGTTGGCCACTAGCTGTGTCCTCGGAGTGTCTAGGTGGGCACCGCATCTTTTTACTTCAGCCGAGCTCAGTGTTAGGCACTATCTTTGTCCTTGGAGTGTCTAGCTCTGTCCTCGGTGTATCTAGCTCTGTCCTCAGAGTGTCTGGATGGGGGCCGCATCTCTTTATTTCAGCCGAACTCAGCATTGGCCCCTAGCTCTGTCCTTGGAGTATCTGAGTGGTCCCCGCATCTCTTTACTAAAGCCAAGCTTTGCGTTGGCCGCTAGCTCTGTCCTCGAAGTGTCTGGGTGGGCACCCTATGTCTTCACTTCAGCCGAGCTCAGCGTTGGCCACTAGCTCTGTCCTTGGAGTGTCTAGATCTGTCCTCGGAGTATCTAGCTCTGTCCTCGGAGTGTCTGGGTGGGGCCGCATCTCTTTATTTCAGCTGAACTCAGCGTTGGCCACTAGCTCTGTCCTCGGAGTGTCTGGATCGCCACCGTATCTCTTTACTTCAACAGAGCTCAGTGTTGGCCCCTAGCTCTGTCCTCGGAGTGCCTAGCTCTTTCCTCAGAGTGTCTAGCTCTGTCCTCGGAGTGTCTGGCTCTGTCCTCGGAGTGCCTAACTGTGTCCCTGGAGTGTCTAGCAATGTCCTCGGAGTCTCTAGCTCTGTCCTCGGAGTGTCTGGGTCGCCACCGTATCTCTTTACTTCTGCCGAGGTCAGCGTTGGCCACTAGCTCTGTCCTTGGAGTGTCTAGCTGTGTCCTCGAGTGTCTAGCTCTGTCCTTGGGGTGTCTGGGTGGGCGCAGAATCTCTTTATTTTTGCCGAGCTTAGCGTTGGCCCCTAGCTCTGTCCTCGGAGAGTCTGGGTGGGCACCGTATGTCCTTACTTCAGCCGAGCTCAGCATTGGCCATTAACTCTGTCCTCGGAGTGTCTAGCTCTGTCCTCGGAGTGTCTAGCTCTGTCCTCGGAGTGTCTAGCTCTGTCCTCGGAGTGTCTGGCTCTGTCCTCGGAGTGCCTAACTGTGTCCCTGGAGTGTCTAGCAATGTCCTCGGAGTCTCTAGCTCTGTCCTCGGAGTGTCTGGGTCGCCACCGTATCTCTTTACTTCTGCCGAGGTCAGCGTTGGCCACTAGCTCTGTCCTTGGAGTGTCTAGCTGTGTCCTCGAGTGTCTAGCTCTGTCCTTGGGGTGTCTGGGTGGGCGCAGAATCTCTTTATTTTTGCCGAGCTTAGCGTTGGCCCCTAGCTCTGTCCTCGGAGAGTCTGGGTGGGCACCGTATGTCCTTACTTCAGCCGAGCTCAGCATTGGCCATTAACTCTGTCCTCGGAGTGTCTAGCTCTGTCTTCGGAATATATAGCTTTGTCCTCGGAGTGTCTGGGTGGGGGCCACATCTCTTTTTTCAGCCGAATTCAGCGTTGGCCTCTTGCTCTGTCCTCGGAGTGTCTAGCTCTGTCCTCCAAGTGCCTAGCTCTGTCATCGGAGTGTCTAGCTCTGTCCTCGGAGTGTCTAGCTCTGTCTTTGTAGTGTCTAGCTCTGTCCTCGGAGAGTCTTGGTGGGCGCCGCCTCTCTTTACTTCAGCCGAGCTCAGGTTTGGCAGCTCGCTCTGTCCTCGGAGTGTCTGGCTGGCGTCTCATCTCTTTATTTCAGCCGAGCTCAGCATTGGCCACTAGCTCTGTCCTCGGAGTGTCTGAGTCGCCAACGTATCTTTTTACTTCAAAAGAGCTGAGTGTTGATCACAAGGTCTGTCCTTGGAGTGTCTGGGTGGGCGACGTATGTCTTTACTTCAGCAGACCTCAGCGTTGGCCTCTAGCTCTCTCCTCGGAATGTCTGGGTGGCCACCGTATCTCTTTACTGCAGCAGATCAACGTATCTCTTTACTTCAAAAGAGCTCAGTGTTGGTCACAAGCTCTGTCCTCGGAGTGTCTGGGTGGGCGCCGTATCTCTTTACTTCAGCCGACCTCAGCCTTGGCCTCTAGCTCTCTCCTCGGAATGTCTGGGTGGCCACCGTATGTCTTTACTGCAGCAGAGCTCAGCGTTGGCCACTATCTCTGTCCTCCGAATGTCTAGGTGGGCGCCACATCTCTTTACTTCAGCTAAGCTTAGCGTTGGCCACAAGCTCTGTCCTCGGAGTGTCTAATTCTGTATTCGGTGTGTCTAACTGTGTCCTAGAGTGTCCAGCTCTGTCCTCGGAGTGTCTGAGTGGGCACCGGATCTCTTTACTTCAGACGAGCTCAGCGTTGGCCCCTAACTCTCTCCTCAGGGTGTCTGGAGGGCACCACATTTCTTTGTTTCAGCTGAGCTCAACGTTGGTGCCTAGCTTTGTCCTTGGAGTGTCTGGGTGGCCACCGTATCTCTTTACTTCTGCTGAGCTCAGCTTTGGCCACTAGCTCTGTCCTCGGAGTGTCTGGGTGGGCGCCTTATCTCTTTACTTCAGCCGAGCTCAGCGTTAGCCTATAGCTCTGTCCTCGGAGTGTCTGGCTGGTCGCTGTATCAGTTTACTTCAGCTGAGCTCAGCTTTGGCCACTAGCTCCGTTCTCGGAGTGTCTGACTGGTGCTTCATCTCTTTATTTCAGCCGAACTCAGCTTTGGCCACTAGCTCTGTCCTCGGAGTTTCTGGATCGACACTGTATCTCTTTACTTCCACAGAGCTCAGTGTTGGCCACAAGCTCTGTCCTCGGAGTGTCTAGCTCTGTCCTTGGAGTGTCTAGCTCTGTCCTCGGAGTGTCTAGCTCTGTCCACGGAGTGTCTAGCTCTATCTACGGAGTGTCTTCTTCTGTCCTCGGAGTGTCTGGGTGGGCGCCGCCTCTCTTTACTTCAGCCGAGCTTAGCGTTTGCCACAAGCTCTGTCCTTAGAGTGTCTGGGTGGGCACCACATCTCTTTACTTCTGCCGAGCTCAGCGTTGGCCACTAACTCTGTCCTCGGAGTGTCTAGCTCTGTCCTCGGAGTTTCTGGGTGGGTACTGCATCTCTCTATTTCAGCCAAGCTCAGCATTGACCACTAGCTCTCTCCTCAGAGTGCCTAGGTGGGCACCATATCTCTTTACTTCATCAGAGTTCAGCTTTGGCCACTTGTTCTGTCCTCGGAGTGTCTAGCTCTGTTTTCGGAGTGTCTAGCTCTTTCCATGGAGTGTCTAGGTAGGCGCCGCATCTCTACTTCAAGGGAGCTCAGTGTTGGCCACTAGCTCTGTCCTTGGAGTGTCTAGGTAGGCGCCGCATCTCTTGGGAGCTCAGTGTTGGCCACTAGCTCTGTCCTCCGAGTGTCTAGCTGGGCGCCGCATCCCTTTACTTCAGCTCAGCTCAGTGTTGGCCACTAGCTCTGTCCTTGGTGTGTCTGGGTGGGCGCTGCATCTCTTTAATTCAGCCTAGCTCAGTGTTGGCCACTAGCTCTGTCCTCGGAATGTTAGCTCTATCCTTGGAGTGTCTGGCTGTGTCCTCAGAATGTCTAGCTCTGTCCTCGGAATGTCTAGCTCTGTCCTCGGAATGTCTAACTCTCTCCATAGAGTGTCGGGGTGGGCGCCGCATCTCTTTACTTCAGCTGAGCTCAGTGTTGGCCACTACCTCTGTCCTCGGAGTGTCTGGGTGGGCACCGCATCTGTCTACTTCAGCCGAGCTCAGTGTTGGCAATTAGCTCTGTCCTCGGAGTGTCTCAGTGGGCACCACATCTCTTTACTTCAGCCGAGCTCAGCGTTGGCCACTAGCTCTGTCCTCCGAGTATCTGGGTGGGTGCCGCATCTCTTTACTTCAGCCGAGCTCAGCGTTGGCCACTAGCTCTGCCCTCGGAGTGTCTGGGTGTTCACAGTATCTCTTTACTCCAGCAGACCTCAGCTTTGGACACTAGCTCTGACCGCAGAGTGTCTAGCTCTGTCCTCCGAGTGTCTAGCTCTGTTCTCAGAGTGTCTAGCTCTGTCCTCAGAGTGTCTGGGTGGGTGCTACATCTCTTTACTTCAGCTGAGCTCAGCGTTGGCCACTAGGTCTCTCCTCGGATTGCCTGGGTTGGCACCATATCTCTTTACTTCAGCAGAGCTCAGCTTTGGCCACTAGCTCTATCCTTGGAGTGTCTGGCTGTGTCCTCAGAATGTCTAGCTCTGTCCTCGGAATGTCTAGCTCTGTCCTCGGAATGTCTAACTCTCTCCATAGAGTGTCGGGGTGGGCGCCGCATCTCTTTACTTCAGCTGAGCTCAGTGTTGGCCACTACCTCTGTCCTCGGAGTGTCTGGGTGGGCACCGCATCTGTCTACTTCAGCCGAGCTCAGTGTTGGCAATTAGCTCTGTCCTCGGAGTGTCTCAGTGGGCACCACATCTCTTTACTTCAGCCGAGCTCAGCGTTGGCCACTAGCTCTGTCCTCCGAGTATCTGGGTGGGTGCCGCATCTCTTTACTTCAGCCGAGCTCAGCGTTGGCCACTAGCTCTGCCCTCGGAGTGTCTGGGTGTTCACAGTATCTCTTTACTCCAGCAGACCTCAGCTTTGGACACTAGCTCTGACCGCAGAGTGTCTAGCTCTGTCCTCCGAGTGTCTAGCTCTGTTCTCAGAGTGTCTAGCTCTGTCCTCAGAGTGTCTGGGTGGGTGCTACATCTCTTTACTTCAGCTGAGCTCAGCGTTGGCCACTAGGTCTCTCCTCGGATTGCCTGGGTTGGCACCATATCTCTTTACTTCAGCAGAGCTCAGCTTTGGCCACTAGCTCTATCCTTGGAGTGTCTGGCTGTGTCCTCAGAATGTCTAGCTCTGTCCTCGGAATGTCTAGCTCTGTCCTCGGAATGTCTAACTCTCTCCATAGAGTGTCGGGGTGGGCGCCGCATCTCTTTACTTCAGCTGAGCTCAGTGTTGGCCACTACCTCTGTCCTCGGAGTGTCTGGGTGGGCACCGCATCTGTCTACTTCAGCCGAGCTCAGTGTTGGCAATTAGCTCTGTCCTCGGAGTGTCTCAGTGGGCACCACATCTCTTTACTTCAGCCGAGCTCAGCGTTGGCCACTAGCTCTGTCCTCCGAGTATCTGGGTGGGTGCCGCATCTCTTTACTTCAGCCGAGCTCAGCGTTGGCCACTAGCTCTGCCCTCGGAGTGTCTGGGTGTTCACAGTATCTCTTTACTCCAGCAGACCTCAGCTTTGGACACTAGCTCTGACCGCAGAGTGTCTAGCTCTGTCCTCCGAGTGTCTAGCTCTGTTCTCAGAGTGTCTAGCTCTGTCCTCAGAGTGTCTGGGTGGGTGCTACATCTCTTTACTTCAGCTGAGCTCAGCGTTGGCCACTAGGTCTCTCCTCGGATTGCCTGGGTTGGCACCATATCTCTTTACTTCAGCAGAGCTCAGCTTTGGCCACTAGCTCTATCCTTGGAGTGTCTGGCTGTGTCCTCAGAATGTCTAGCTCTGTCCTCGGAATGTCTAGCTCTGTCCTCGGAATGTCTAACTCTCTCCATAGAGTGTCGGGGTGGGCGCCGCATCTCTTTACTTCAGCTGAGCTCAGTGTTGGCCACTACCTCTGTCCTCGGAGTGTCTGGGTGGGCACCGCATCTGTCTACTTCAGCCGAGCTCAGTGTTGGCAATTAGCTCTGTCCTCGGAGTGTCTCAGTGGGCACCACATCTCTTTACTTCAGCCGAGCTCAGCGTTGGCCACTAGCTCTGTCCTCCGAGTATCTGGGTGGGTGCCGCATCTCTTTACTTCAGCCGAGCTCAGCGTTGGCCACTAGCTCTGCCCTCGGAGTGTCTGGGTGTTCACAGTATCTCTTTACTCCAGCAGACCTCAGCTTTGGACACTAGCTCTGACCGCAGAGTGTCTAGCTCTGTCCTCCGAGTGTCTAGCTCTGTTCTCAGAGTGTCTAGCTCTGTCCTCAGAGTGTCTGGGTGGGTGCTACATCTCTTTACTTCAGCTGAGCTCAGCGTTGGCCACTAGGTCTCTCCTCGGATTGCCTGGGTTGGCACCATATCTCTTTACTTCAGCAGAGCTCAGCTTTGGCCACTAGCTCTATCCTTGGAGTGTCTGGCTGTGTCCTCAGAATGTCTAGCTCTGTCCTCGGAATGTCTAGCTCTGTCCTCGGAATGTCTAACTCTCTCCATAGAGTGTCGGGGTGGGCGCCGCATCTCTTTACTTCAGCTGAGCTCAGTGTTGGCCACTACCTCTGTCCTCGGAGTGTCTGGGTGGGCACCGCATCTGTCTACTTCAGCCGAGCTCAGTGTTGGCAATTAGCTCTGTCCTCGGAGTGTCTCAGTGGGCACCACATCTCTTTACTTCAGCCGAGCTCAGCGTTGGCCACTAGCTCTGTCCTCCGAGTATCTGGGTGGGTGCCGCATCTCTTTACTTCAGCCGAGCTCAGCGTTGGCCACTAGCTCTGCCCTCGGAGTGTCTGGGTGTTCACAGTATCTCTTTACTCCAGCAGACCTCAGCTTTGGACACTAGCTCTGACCGCAGAGTGTCTAGCTCTGTCCTCCGAGTGTCTAGCTCTGTTCTCAGAGTGTCTAGCTCTGTCCTCAGAGTGTCTGGGTGGGTGCTACATCTCTTTACTTCAGCTGAGCTCAGCGTTGGCCACTAGGTCTCTCCTCGGATTGCCTGGGTTGGCACCATATCTCTTTACTTCAGCAGAGCTCAGCTTTGGCCACTAGCTCTATCCTTGGAGTGTCTGGCTGTGTCCTCAGAATGTCTAGCTCTGTCCTCGGAATGTCTAGCTCTGTCCTCGGAATGTCTAACTCTCTCCATAGAGTGTCGGGGTGGGCGCCGCATCTCTTTACTTCAGCTGAGCTCAGTGTTGGCCACTACCTCTGTCCTCGGAGTGTCTGGGTGGGCACCGCATCTGTCTACTTCAGCCGAGCTCAGTGTTGGCAATTAGCTCTGTCCTCGGAGTGTCTCAGTGGGCACCACATCTCTTTACTTCAGCCGAGCTCAGCGTTGGCCACTAGCTCTGTCCTCCGAGTATCTGGGTGGGTGCCGCATCTCTTTACTTCAGCCGAGCTCAGCGTTGGCCACTAGCTCTGCCCTCGGAGTGTCTGGGTGTTCACAGTATCTCTTTACTCCAGCAGACCTCAGCTTTGGACACTAGCTCTGACCGCAGAGTGTCTAGCTCTGTCCTCCGAGTGTCTAGCTCTGTTCTCAGAGTGTCTAGCTCTGTCCTCAGAGTGTCTGGGTGGGTGCTACATCTCTTTACTTCAGCTGAGCTCAGCGTTGGCCACTAGGTCTCTCCTCGGATTGCCTGGGTTGGCACCATATCTCTTTACTTCAGCAGAGCTCAGCTTTGGCCACTAGCTCTATCCTTGGAGTGTCTGGCTGTGTCCTCAGAATGTCTAGCTCTGTCCTCGGAATGTCTAGCTCTGTCCTCGGAATGTCTAACTCTCTCCATAGAGTGTCGGGGTGGGCGCCGCATCTCTTTACTTCAGCTGAGCTCAGTGTTGGCCACTACCTCTGTCCTCGGAGTGTCTGGGTGGGCACCGCATCTGTCTACTTCAGCCGAGCTCAGTGTTGGCAATTAGCTCTGTCCTCGGAGTGTCTCAGTGGGCACCACATCTCTTTACTTCAGCCGAGCTCAGCGTTGGCCACTAGCTCTGTCCTCCGAGTATCTGGGTGGGTGCCGCATCTCTTTACTTCAGCCGAGCTCAGCGTTGGCCACTAGCTCTGCCCTCGGAGTGTCTGGGTGTTCACAGTATCTCTTTACTCCAGCAGACCTCAGCTTTGGACACTAGCTCTGACCGCAGAGTGTCTAGCTCTGTCCTCCGAGTGTCTAGCTCTGTTCTCAGAGTGTCTAGCTCTGTCCTCAGAGTGTCTGGGTGGGTGCTACATCTCTTTACTTCAGCTGAGCTCAGCGTTGGCCACTAGGTCTCTCCTCGGATTGCCTGGGTTGGCACCATATCTCTTTACTTCAGCAGAGCTCAGCTTTGGCCACTAGCTCTATCCTTGGAGTGTCTGGCTGTGTCCTCAGAATGTCTAGCTCTGTCCTCGGAATGTCTAGCTCTGTCCTCGGAATGTCTAACTCTCTCCATAGAGTGTCGGGGTGGGCGCCGCATCTCTTTACTTCAGCTGAGCTCAGTGTTGGCCACTACCTCTGTCCTCGGAGTGTCTGGGTGGGCACCGCATCTGTCTACTTCAGCCGAGCTCAGTGTTGGCAATTAGCTCTGTCCTCGGAGTGTCTCAGTGGGCACCACATCTCTTTACTTCAGCCGAGCTCAGCGTTGGCCACTAGCTCTGTCCTCCGAGTATCTGGGTGGGTGCCGCATCTCTTTACTTCAGCCGAGCTCAGCGTTGGCCACTAGCTCTGCCCTCGGAGTGTCTGGGTGTTCACAGTATCTCTTTACTCCAGCAGACCTCAGCTTTGGACACTAGCTCTGACCGCAGAGTGTCTAGCTCTGTCCTCCGAGTGTCTAGCTCTGTTCTCAGAGTGTCTAGCTCTGTCCTCAGAGTGTCTGGGTGGGTGCTACATCTCTTTACTTCAGCTGAGCTCAGCGTTGGCCACTAGGTCTCTCCTCGGATTGCCTGGGTTGGCACCATATCTCTTTACTTCAGCAGAGCTCAGCTTTGGCCACTAGCTCTATCCTTGGAGTGTCTGGCTGTGTCCTCAGAATGTCTAGCTCTGTCCTCGGAATGTCTAGCTCTGTCCTCGGAATGTCTAACTCTCTCCATAGAGTGTCGGGGTGGGCGCCGCATCTCTTTACTTCAGCTGAGCTCAGTGTTGGCCACTACCTCTGTCCTCGGAGTGTCTGGGTGGGCACCGCATCTGTCTACTTCAGCCGAGCTCAGTGTTGGCAATTAGCTCTGTCCTCGGAGTGTCTCAGTGGGCACCACATCTCTTTACTTCAGCCGAGCTCAGCGTTGGCCACTAGCTCTGTCCTCCGAGTATCTGGGTGGGTGCCGCATCTCTTTACTTCAGCCGAGCTCAGCGTTGGCCACTAGCTCTGCCCTCGGAGTGTCTGGGTGTTCACAGTATCTCTTTACTCCAGCAGACCTCAGCTTTGGACACTAGCTCTGACCGCAGAGTGTCTAGCTCTGTCCTCCGAGTGTCTAGCTCTGTTCTCAGAGTGTCTAGCTCTGTCCTCAGAGTGTCTGGGTGGGTGCTACATCTCTTTACTTCAGCTGAGCTCAGCGTTGGCCACTAGGTCTCTCCTCGGATTGCCTGGGTTGGCACCATATCTCTTTACTTCAGCAGAGCTCAGCTTTGGCCACTAGCTCTATCCTTGGAGTGTCTGGCTGTGTCCTCAGAATGTCTAGCTCTGTCCTCGGAATGTCTAGCTCTGTCCTCGGAATGTCTAACTCTCTCCATAGAGTGTCGGGGTGGGCGCCGCATCTCTTTACTTCAGCTGAGCTCAGTGTTGGCCACTACCTCTGTCCTCGGAGTGTCTGGGTGGGCACCGCATCTGTCTACTTCAGCCGAGCTCAGTGTTGGCAATTAGCTCTGTCCTCGGAGTGTCTCAGTGGGCACCACATCTCTTTACTTCAGCCGAGCTCAGCGTTGGCCACTAGCTCTGTCCTCCGAGTATCTGGGTGGGTGCCGCATCTCTTTACTTCAGCCGAGCTCAGCGTTGGCCACTAGCTCTGCCCTCGGAGTGTCTGGGTGTTCACAGTATCTCTTTACTCCAGCAGACCTCAGCTTTGGACACTAGCTCTGACCGCAGAGTGTCTAGCTCTGTCCTCCGAGTGTCTAGCTCTGTTCTCAGAGTGTCTAGCTCTGTCCTCAGAGTGTCTGGGTGGGTGCTACATCTCTTTACTTCAGCTGAGCTCAGCGTTGGCCACTAGGTCTCTCCTCGGATTGCCTGGGTTGGCACCATATCTCTTTACTTCAGCAGAGCTCAGCTTTGGCCACTAGCTCTATCCTTGGAGTGTCTGGCTGTGTCCTCAGAATGTCTAGCTCTGTCCTCGGAATGTCTAGCTCTGTCCTCGGAATGTCTAACTCTCTCCATAGAGTGTCGGGGTGGGCGCCGCATCTCTTTACTTCAGCTGAGCTCAGTGTTGGCCACTACCTCTGTCCTCGGAGTGTCTGGGTGGGCACCGCATCTGTCTACTTCAGCCGAGCTCAGTGTTGGCAATTAGCTCTGTCCTCGGAGTGTCTCAGTGGGCACCACATCTCTTTACTTCAGCCGAGCTCAGCGTTGGCCACTAGCTCTGTCCTCCGAGTATCTGGGTGGGTGCCGCATCTCTTTACTTCAGCCGAGCTCAGCGTTGGCCACTAGCTCTGCCCTCGGAGTGTCTGGGTGTTCACAGTATCTCTTTACTCCAGCAGACCTCAGCTTTGGACACTAGCTCTGACCGCAGAGTGTCTAGCTCTGTCCTCCGAGTGTCTAGCTCTGTTCTCAGAGTGTCTAGCTCTGTCCTCAGAGTGTCTGGGTGGGTGCTACATCTCTTTACTTCAGCTGAGCTCAGCGTTGGCCACTAGGTCTCTCCTCGGATTGCCTGGGTTGGCACCATATCTCTTTACTTCAGCAGAGCTCAGCTTTGGCCACTAGCTCTATCCTTGGAGTGTCTGGCTGTGTCCTCAGAATGTCTAGCTCTGTCCTCGGAATGTCTAGCTCTGTCCTCGGAATGTCTAACTCTCTCCATAGAGTGTCGGGGTGGGCGCCGCATCTCTTTACTTCAGCTGAGCTCAGTGTTGGCCACTACCTCTGTCCTCGGAGTGTCTGGGTGGGCACCGCATCTGTCTACTTCAGCCGAGCTCAGTGTTGGCAATTAGCTCTGTCCTCGGAGTGTCTCAGTGGGCACCACATCTCTTTACTTCAGCCGAGCTCAGCGTTGGCCACTAGCTCTGTCCTCCGAGTATCTGGGTGGGTGCCGCATCTCTTTACTTCAGCCGAGCTCAGCGTTGGCCACTAGCTCTGCCCTCGGAGTGTCTGGGTGTTCACAGTATCTCTTTACTCCAGCAGACCTCAGCTTTGGACACTAGCTCTGACCGCAGAGTGTCTAGCTCTGTCCTCCGAGTGTCTAGCTCTGTTCTCAGAGTGTCTAGCTCTGTCCTCAGAGTGTCTGGGTGGGTGCTACATCTCTTTACTTCAGCTGAGCTCAGCGTTGGCCACTAGGTCTCTCCTCGGATTGCCTGGGTTGGCACCATATCTCTTTACTTCAGCAGAGCTCAGCTTTGGCCACTAGCTCTATCCTTGGAGTGTCTGGCTGTGTCCTCAGAATGTCTAGCTCTGTCCTCGGAATGTCTAGCTCTGTCCTCGGAATGTCTAACTCTCTCCATAGAGTGTCGGGGTGGGCGCCGCATCTCTTTACTTCAGCTGAGCTCAGTGTTGGCCACTACCTCTGTCCTCGGAGTGTCTGGGTGGGCACCGCATCTGTCTACTTCAGCCGAGCTCAGTGTTGGCAATTAGCTCTGTCCTCGGAGTGTCTCAGTGGGCACCACATCTCTTTACTTCAGCCGAGCTCAGCGTTGGCCACTAGCTCTGTCCTCCGAGTATCTGGGTGGGTGCCGCATCTCTTTACTTCAGCCGAGCTCAGCGTTGGCCACTAGCTCTGCCCTCGGAGTGTCTGGGTGTTCACAGTATCTCTTTACTCCAGCAGACCTCAGCTTTGGACACTAGCTCTGACCGCAGAGTGTCTAGCTCTGTCCTCCGAGTGTCTAGCTCTGTTCTCAGAGTGTCTAGCTCTGTCCTCAGAGTGTCTGGGTGGGTGCTACATCTCTTTACTTCAGCTGAGCTCAGCGTTGGCCACTAGGTCTCTCCTCGGATTGCCTGGGTTGGCACCATATCTCTTTACTTCAGCAGAGCTCAGCTTTGGCCACTAGCTCTATCCTTGGAGTGTCTGGCTGTGTCCTCAGAATGTCTAGCTCTGTCCTCGGAATGTCTAGCTCTGTCCTCGGAATGTCTAACTCTCTCCATAGAGTGTCGGGGTGGGCGCCGCATCTCTTTACTTCAGCTGAGCTCAGTGTTGGCCACTACCTCTGTCCTCGGAGTGTCTGGGTGGGCACCGCATCTGTCTACTTCAGCCGAGCTCAGTGTTGGCAATTAGCTCTGTCCTCGGAGTGTCTCAGTGGGCACCACATCTCTTTACTTCAGCCGAGCTCAGCGTTGGCCACTAGCTCTGTCCTCCGAGTATCTGGGTGGGTGCCGCATCTCTTTACTTCAGCCGAGCTCAGCGTTGGCCACTAGCTCTGCCCTCGGAGTGTCTGGGTGTTCACAGTATCTCTTTACTCCAGCAGACCTCAGCTTTGGACACTAGCTCTGACCGCAGAGTGTCTAGCTCTGTCCTCCGAGTGTCTAGCTCTGTTCTCAGAGTGTCTAGCTCTGTCCTCAGAGTGTCTGGGTGGGTGCTACATCTCTTTACTTCAGCTGAGCTCAGCGTTGGCCACTAGGTCTCTCCTCGGATTGCCTGGGTTGGCACCATATCTCTTTACTTCAGCAGAGCTCAGCTTTGGCCACTAGCTCTATCCTTGGAGTGTCTGGCTGTGTCCTCAGAATGTCTAGCTCTGTCCTCGGAATGTCTAGCTCTGTCCTCGGAATGTCTAACTCTCTCCATAGAGTGTCGGGGTGGGCGCCGCATCTCTTTACTTCAGCTGAGCTCAGTGTTGGCCACTACCTCTGTCCTCGGAGTGTCTGGGTGGGCACCGCATCTGTCTACTTCAGCCGAGCTCAGTGTTGGCAATTAGCTCTGTCCTCGGAGTGTCTCAGTGGGCACCACATCTCTTTACTTCAGCCGAGCTCAGCGTTGGCCACTAGCTCTGTCCTCCGAGTATCTGGGTGGGTGCCGCATCTCTTTACTTCAGCCGAGCTCAGCGTTGGCCACTAGCTCTGCCCTCGGAGTGTCTGGGTGTTCACAGTATCTCTTTACTCCAGCAGACCTCAGCTTTGGACACTAGCTCTGACCGCAGAGTGTCTAGCTCTGTCCTCCGAGTGTCTAGCTCTGTTCTCAGAGTGTCTAGCTCTGTCCTCAGAGTGTCTGGGTGGGTGCTACATCTCTTTACTTCAGCTGAGCTCAGCGTTGGCCACTAGGTCTCTCCTCGGATTGCCTGGGTTGGCACCATATCTCTTTACTTCAGCAGAGCTCAGCTTTGGCCACTAGCTCTATCCTTGGAGTGTCTGGCTGTGTCCTCAGAATGTCTAGCTCTGTCCTCGGAATGTCTAGCTCTGTCCTCGGAATGTCTAACTCTCTCCATAGAGTGTCGGGGTGGGCGCCGCATCTCTTTACTTCAGCTGAGCTCAGTGTTGGCCACTACCTCTGTCCTCGGAGTGTCTGGGTGGGCACCGCATCTGTCTACTTCAGCCGAGCTCAGTGTTGGCAATTAGCTCTGTCCTCGGAGTGTCTCAGTGGGCACCACATCTCTTTACTTCAGCCGAGCTCAGCGTTGGCCACTAGCTCTGTCCTCCGAGTATCTGGGTGGGTGCCGCATCTCTTTACTTCAGCCGAGCTCAGCGTTGGCCACTAGCTCTGCCCTCGGAGTGTCTGGGTGTTCACAGTATCTCTTTACTCCAGCAGACCTCAGCTTTGGACACTAGCTCTGACCGCAGAGTGTCTAGCTCTGTCCTCCGAGTGTCTAGCTCTGTTCTCAGAGTGTCTAGCTCTGTCCTCAGAGTGTCTGGGTGGGTGCTACATCTCTTTACTTCAGCTGAGCTCAGCGTTGGCCACTAGGTCTCTCCTCGGATTGCCTGGGTTGGCACCATATCTCTTTACTTCAGCAGAGCTCAGCTTTGGCCACTAGCTCTATCCTTGGAGTGTCTGGCTGTGTCCTCAGAATGTCTAGCTCTGTCCTCGGAATGTCTAGCTCTGTCCTCGGAATGTCTAACTCTCTCCATAGAGTGTCGGGGTGGGCGCCGCATCTCTTTACTTCAGCTGAGCTCAGTGTTGGCCACTACCTCTGTCCTCGGAGTGTCTGGGTGGGCACCGCATCTGTCTACTTCAGCCGAGCTCAGTGTTGGCAATTAGCTCTGTCCTCGGAGTGTCTCAGTGGGCACCACATCTCTTTACTTCAGCCGAGCTCAGCGTTGGCCACTAGCTCTGTCCTCCGAGTATCTGGGTGGGTGCCGCATCTCTTTACTTCAGCCGAGCTCAGCGTTGGCCACTAGCTCTGCCCTCGGAGTGTCTGGGTGTTCACAGTATCTCTTTACTCCAGCAGACCTCAGCTTTGGACACTAGCTCTGACCGCAGAGTGTCTAGCTCTGTCCTCCGAGTGTCTAGCTCTGTTCTCAGAGTGTCTAGCTCTGTCCTCAGAGTGTCTGGGTGGGTGCTACATCTCTTTACTTCAGCTGAGCTCAGCGTTGGCCACTAGGTCTCTCCTCGGATTGCCTGGGTTGGCACCATATCTCTTTACTTCAGCAGAGCTCAGCTTTGGCCACTAGCTCTATCCTTGGAGTGTCTGGCTGTGTCCTCAGAATGTCTAGCTCTGTCCTCGGAATGTCTAGCTCTGTCCTCGGAATGTCTAACTCTCTCCATAGAGTGTCGGGGTGGGCGCCGCATCTCTTTACTTCAGCCAAGCTCAACGTTCGCCACTAGCTCTGTCCTCGGAGTGTCTAGCTCTGTCCTCTGAGTGTCTAGCTCTGTCCTCGGGATGTCTAGCTCTGTCCTCAGAGTGTCTGGGTGGGCGCCGCATCTCTTTACTTTAACTGAGCTCAGCGTTAGCTACTAGCTCTGTCCTCGGAGTGTTTAGCTCTGTTCTCGGAGGGTCTGGGTGTGTGCCGCATCTCTTTACTTCAGCCGAGCTCAGCGTTGGCACTAGCTCTGTCCTCGGATTTTCTGTGTGGTCACTGTATCTCTTTACTTCAGCAAAGATCAGCGTTGGCCACTAACTCTTTCCTCAGAGTGTCTGGGTGGGTGGGGCAACTCTTTACTCTAGGTGAGCTCTGCGTTGGCCACTAGCTTTGTCCTCGGAATATCTGGGTGGCACTGTATCTCTTTAGTTCCGCAGAGCTCAGCTTTGGCCACTAGCTGTGTCCTTGGTGTGTCTAGCTCTGTCCTCTGAGTGTCTACCTCTGTTCTCGGAGTGTCTAGCTCTGTCCTCCAAGTGTCTGTTGGGCGCCCCATCTCTTTACTTCAGTCGAGTTCAGCTTTGGCCACTAGCTCTGTCCTCGGAGTGTCTGGGTGGACGCTTCATGTCTTTACTACAGCCGAGCTCAGCATTGGCCACTAGCTCTGTCCTCAGAGTGTCTGGGTGGCACCATCAGCGTTGGCCACTAGGTCTTTCCTCGGAGTGTCTGGGTGGGTGTTGCATCTCTTTACTTCAGCCGAGCTCAACGTTGGACACTAGCTCTGTCCTCGGAATGTCTGGTTGGGTGTTGTATCTCTTAACTTCAGCTGAGCTGAGCTTTGGCCGCTAGCTCTGTCCTCGGAGTGTGTGGATTGCGCCTCATCTCTTTATTTTATCCGTGCTCAGCTTTGGCCACTAGCTCTGTCCTAGGAGTTTCTAGCTCTGTCCTCAGTGTGTCTAGCTCTGTCCTTGGAGTGTATGGGTTGGTGCCGCATTTCTTTACTTCGGCCTATCTCAGCGTTGGCCCCTAGCTCTGTCCTCGGAGTGTCTCGTTGGGCACTGCATCTCTTTACTTCAGCCGATCTCTGTGTTGGCCTCTAGCTCTGTCCTCGGAATATCTGGGTGGGCGCCGCATCTCTTTACTTCAGCCGATCTCTGTGTTGGCCACTAGCTCTCTGCTCGGAGCGTCTTGGTGGGCACCAAATCTTTTTACTTCAGCCGAGCCCAGCGTTGGCCACTAGCTCTGTCCTCGGAGTTTCTGGGAGAGCACTGTATCTCTTTACTTCAGCCAATCTCAT